>CM058232.1:34782567-35035242 GCA_030180135.1 Orychophragmus violaceus
AAAAAATGTTAAACTGCTAATATTTTAGAGGCTTGGAGCTTGCAAAGTGTTAATGAATAATAAAAAGTGATGGTTTGGTTACGTGAGAGAAGAAGAAAAGCTCAAGAAACATGGATTTTTTTTAATTTTAAAGGGCTTACAAAAAATGGGGCCAAGGCAGATGTTTCATTGGGCTTGGCTCTGGGCCGGACCTGATGATATATCAATGAAATATTTTGTTTTTTAACATATTATCTAATGTTAACATAGCAAGGGTTTTTAAAATATATTCATCTAATCTTACATGATAATATTTTCTGATTTTTATTATTACTTTGGAGATAAAGGTAGATAAGGATTATGATATAAAATAAAAATATGTTTTCACTTAAAAAAGATAAATAATTAAAATATTTACTTAAAAAAATTAATACTAAAATCATATAAAACAAAAAGATAATTTTGAAAAAAAAATCAGATAACTAAAGTTAAATTTGTAAAAAAAAAATCATAAAACATATAATTAAAATTTTTAAAATACTAAAACTAATGGTATTTATTTTATTTTATTTTAGTAAATTACTTCTCTTAGTAAAAAGTATATATGTATTTACAAAATAACAAAAACTTAATTAATTTAACTATAAATAATTTAGTAAACAATATTCACTGTATTTATACAAAAATGCTTTATTTTTACTTATATTAATTTTTAATCCATGGAACTATCGACGAAGAATCAGAATGATTACGTTGATCAGATCAGGTTACTATTGGGGTATGACAACTATTTCTCAGTTCCACCTTCAGGCTTAAGTGATGGTCTTTCGCTTCATTAGATGAAGGATTTAGAACTGTAAATACTCTCCTCTTCTTAAAATTACATTGATACATGAGTGAAATACCAAGGGAAGCACTTCTATCTTACGTGTGTATATGGAGCTCCAGCTTCACGGAATATAGCTGAGATTTGGAAGGAAATTTCGATTTTAGGTGAATCAAGAGTATATGAATGAATGTTAACAGGATACTTTAGTGATATATTACATCAGGAAAAAAGCGAGGAGGCCCGCCTCAGGTTGAAGGTTCTTTTATGGAGTTTCGAAGCTTTGTAGCGCAAAATAGCTTATGAGATTTGAAGCACATTGTAAATCAGCTATCTTGGCATGGAATTCGACATGAGAACCTTGTTCATGTGAGACTTGGCATAAAAATGGTAAACAATTCATGGATGGAAATGTTCCCTTCGAGCTTTATCGAATATCTGAAATTTGTGAGCAATTCAGATCACATACCTGTTTTCACCTACATGGATAACTCAATGGTAAAGAAAATAAGGATGTTTAGATTTGATAACCGTCTTTGAGAAAAGGAGGAGGCCTATGACCTTATTTTTGAGAGCTGGAGTTCAGTCGAGTATAATTCTGTGGAGGATAAGATTAGTGCATGTCGGAAACCTATTATTCACTGGTCAAAGTCACATAGTTTAAATAATGATATGCTAATACGTGAAACTAAGGAAGCGTTAGAAATTTCTCTCTCCGGTGAGAAAATTATAAATCTAATAACTCTGAGCTAAAGTCAATTTTAGAGAAAGCTTATCTGGATGAGGAGCTGTACAAGAAACAACGCAGCCGAATTCTATGGTTAGATAGTGGTGATCGAAATACATCCTTTTTCATGTGGAAACAAGAAATCGTAGAACACTCAATCGCCTAAGTATTTTGGATGGTGAGAATAGTATGGCGCATTATAAAGAAGGAGAGATTACTGGGCTTATAATGGATTATTACCACAAGCTTCTTACGTCTAATAGAAATGTCGACTTCTCAGTTGTTGACTCTACGATTTAGCCATTAATTCGACAAGAGTGGAATGCTTCCTTGGTCGTGTTGCCTTCAGAAGATCAAATCCGATATGCGGTCTTTGACATACACTCAGGATAGGCTCTGAGGCCAAATGATATTAGATCTGGTTTCTCTCAATCATATTGACCTATCAGTAAAGCATATATCTCAGGAAGTTACAAAGTTCTTTATAACAGGCGCTTTTCCGGTCAAGTTAAATGAGACGAATGTTCGGTTGACACCAAAGACGCCTGCTCCAAAAAGATTTCGGAGTATCGCCTTATTGCACTTTGCACTGTCTTCTACAAAATCGTTTCAAAGATAGTTACGAAGAGATTTCAAGCTATACTTCTGAATCTATTATCTGAGAACCAGTCAGATTTTGTGCCCGGAAGAGTGATCTCTAATAATATTCTTATAACTCATGAAGTGCTTCACTATATAAGGAGATCAAAGCCGAAGGTTATGGGAGAAATGGCTGTCGAAATAGATGTGAAAAAGGCTTATGATCATATTGAATAGGATTTTCTGTAAGCGGTATTATCCAGATTTGTTTTCCATGATATATGGATTAAATTGATTATGGAGTGGGTGACAACAATATCTTATTCGTTGTTAATCAATGGATCTCCACAAGTAAAGGTAAAACATTCGAGAAGATTACAGCATGGAGATCCTTTGTCTCCATATTTGTTTATTTTGTGCACTGAAGTCGTATCAGGGTTGTGTCAGAAGTCCCAAAAGAATGAGGATCTACCAGGGATTAAAGTTGGCTGCAACAGTCCTCCAGTAAATCACCTATTATTTGTGGATGATACAATGTTTTTATGTAAATCATATGAGGCAAGCTGTCAAAGCTTAAAGAATATCCTAAAATATTATGAAAATGCTTATGGTCATGCTATAAGTTTGGTGAAGTCTACCATTACTTTTGCTTCAAAAACGGCAGCAACAAGAAAAATAAAGGCAAAGAAAATTTTGGGCATCACTAGAGAAGGAGGTACAAGAAAGTACTTGCGTTTACCTGGACATTTTGGAAGAAGGAAGAAAGAGATATATTCACTTCTATAGTGGATAGAATCAGACACAAAGGTCAAAATTGGCAAACCCGGTTCTTTTCCTCGGCTGGGTAGTACTTAATGCATCAAACAATTATATCAGCTATTCCTTCATATTCTATGTTTTGCTTTAAGCTGCCCAAGTCCCTGATATATAAAAAGGATTCATACAGCTTTGACACGTTTTTGGTTGGATAAGAAACAAGATAAGCGAAAGATGTGTTTGATATCATGGAGTAGTTTGGCAAATCCAAAAGCTTGTGGAGGCTTGGGTTTTAAGGATATTGAAGCATACAATGATGCGAGCTAAAATTAACTTGGAGGATACTGAATAACCTAAACGCTCTGGCTTCAAGGGTCTTACTAGGAAAGTATTTCCATCAAATGTTATTAGTGGACTGTCAAACTTCGGCTTCAATATCACATGGGTGGCGAAGTGTATTCATAGGAAGGGATGTACCCAAATGTGGACTCGGCTGGGTTGTAGGATCTAGAAATGATTGAAAAAGCCTCAACAACCAACAAGACATGCGCCTGTACAAATTTGTGATCTGATGGTTTTCGATCTAATCGATCAAGTAACTCGATAGTGGAATTATGACGAAATCAAACGCATAATCCCAGCTCATGAAGATGAAATAAAACTCCTGCCGAGGATCTTCATAAGAGAGGAAGATGTTATCAAATAGGTCCCAGCAAAGAATGGCAAGTATTCTGTGAACACGGGTTACAACTTAATCACTTCAACAACGTATCATTCCATGGCGTCAGAATTTTATTGGCAACGCCATGTCTGGAAGTTTAAAGTGCCTCCGAATATTAAAATGCTCGTACGCAAGATTATGGCCAATGTTATTCCAGTGGGTTCAGAACTTTCAAGAAAAGGAATGAATATCAAACCGCATTAATTGTAAGTGATGTGGATCGCTTGAAACAGTGGATCATATAATGTTTGAGTGTCCTTATGCTCAGCAAACTTGGGAGCATGGACTTATAGCTTATATGCCCCAGTTTCAAAAATCTCCGACTATTGACGCTTTCCTAAGAGCTTGACGAGATCTAACCCTCTACCTCCAGTCGGTTTAAATACCCTTGATCTTTATACTTGGGTCTGTCAGGGATTGTGGATTTCATAAATATGCTTCTATTTGAAAACACAGTGTTCACAGAGGAGTAAACTTTGGTTAATGCAATAAAAACGCAAACGAATGGGAATCTGCCCAGTTGGAAATAACAAAGCAGAAAAACACAAACGAATGGGAATCTGCCCAGTTGGAAATAACAAAGCGGAAAACACAATCAACATGTGATCATTCACATGAAACCATGCTATCATTAGGCATGAATGCTTTGTTGATGCATATTGGAAATCTAATCTTTATCTTGTGGCATGGGAGAAATTTCCCGTGATAATACGGATGAGATAGTATGGGAGTTAATGGATTCAAGAAGATGTGTAGTCTCGGCATTGGAAGTAGAAACATGGGCTATGTTGCGTTATATGCAGGAAGCTATGTCTCGAGGTTACAAAGATCTGTTGTTCTTATCAGATTCACAAGTATTGATTAATGTCATCAAAGCAACAGAGGAAAGAGTGGATATTTCTAATTAACTCTATTGCTTCTGAGTTTGAGAGTATTGATTTCTATTTTATACCAAGATTAGCTAATGTTGGGGCTAATTCCTTATCTAAAAGAGTTTGTAATGAGCTCGAATTTGAGTCTCTTTTATGATGAATAAAATGAGACATTTGTTTACCAAAAAGAACTTGTTAAAGTCCAAACAAAGACACATAAATAAAAACAACGAAAAAAGTCTATGATGAAAAAGGTACATTTTGACTTTGTTTTTAATGAGGGTTGGGATATATTTTAGGGGATTAAAACGAGTCCAGTCGGTCAGTTTATGGGTTATGATTAGTTTAGAAATGGGTCGGATTAGGGTAATAGTTGTTTAGTTACACGCGAATTACTAAATTAAATACAATTATGGATTTTTTAAAAATTATGGAATTACTTATAAATCAAAAAATTATTGGTGGATATGTGATGGGCTATTTAATATTGGATGATTTCATTAAGAACTCAAAATAAAGAATTCAAAAGTCTTGGGATTTGAGTTTGGATTTCGAGAGTAAGAAAGGTTATATAAATTCAATCTAAGATTTTTATCATAGAAATCTAAGCAACTTTTGGACCACTAAGGCTAAACAAAAGTTCTCTTGGCAAGCAAAAAACTTCTGAAGATTAGAGACATTATCTACCCTTGGATCAAACTAAGTACCGGCAATGGTCAATCTTGCCGCTTCTGTTCTGATAATTGGTTTTCATTTGGGAACATAAAAGTTTACCTAAACGTAAGAGGCAGTTTAACCATTCTGGTTTTACCCACCTTTTTGGCTGTATATGTCTGGTTTTCTTTTCTTTTTGAAATATCTACCCGGTTTCTATCTATTTCAAGTAAGTTGACCTTCACCGAACCACTTTGGAAAACGAGCTCACCGAGGTTCCACCCCCGACAATTGTCGGAGTGTCCGTTGTCGCTCACCGGTAAGCCTCCTGCTCTCAGTTTCAGCAGCTCGGCTCCTCAAAGCCCTGTTGGGATCTGGCTCCATACCTGCAAAACCACCTCTCTTCCTCTGCAAGTTTCTCCGCGACCTCTCTTGGAGACTCGCTTCCTTGGTTCCAGGTCTTAAGACCAGCTAGTCACCGTCTGCTCTGCTCAGCAACCCAGCCAGCTTACCTCCTTACGATTCCTACTCGGTTAACCAGTAACTGCTCGTCGGGGTCTCTTTTGACCACTGCACTTCTGGAACAAAACCATGTTAGATACCATCAGGAGTGAACTGGGGAAAGTGGTTGATAAAGATATCCCCCAAGGCAGAGTCCGTGTTAGGTCAAGGGGCTCAAACCTCTCGAAATGAAGCTGCCCATCAGGTTACCGTCGGCTGAGACCATTATGGTTGATGTGGAATACAAAAACCTGGGAAAACATTGCTTCACTTGACATTCTCTCTTTCATGAAGGAGAAAATTGCCCAGCTAAAGCCAAGAAAGAAGGTATCCTTGCTTCAAAACCAGGAATCAGTCAACAGATCACAAGGCAAAAATTAGATGAGCGTAGACAGTACCAAGATGCTAAAAGATCCTTCCAATCCCAAGGCTCATCGGGTGCGATCAGAAGAGAATCTACAAACAGAGAGTACCGTTACAATTCAGTGCGGAATTCAAGTCTCAACTATCCCGGAAGAAGCTCTCAAGGGTGGCCTCACAACCCTTCTAACAGGGTCTTTGATCGAATAGTCCAGGCAGATGGCTCAAGATTTACCAGACATATAGCGGGATCTTCGCGTCCTTCTCAGGGATCTCAGTATGATCACGATCGCGGTCGGGTGTATCAACCAAGGACTAATCCCCAAAACCAATCCAGAAGCTTCACCAGGGGTAATAATAGCTTCGGGGCTGCTCCGATTATGAGGGATTCTCCTTCTCACCAAAAATCTCAGAGCTCTAGAACTTCGCCTCCAAACTCTCCAAGAGAAGCAATGAGTAATCCTAGTAGCAGAGGCAGTGGAAAAGTGAATAGCTCGACAAAAGAAAGACGTTCGGCTCTTGAAAGAATTGCGGACCCAAACAGCTCTCAACAACTACCTCGTCCACAAGGTCTGTCAAGCTCAATTTTAGCAAGGCTTTATGACGTTGAGGTGCATTATGAAGTAGAACATTCACCATTACTCCTTCGTGGAGAGGGTTCAGGAAGAAAATCTGATTTTGGTCAGAAGTCACACCTCGAAAGTTCTAGAGATTCACCAATCTCGGAGGAACATATCCCTGTGGCCCTATGTTTAGGGACACCGGCGGAGCAGAAAAGAAAGAGAGGGACAAAGAAAGCAAGTACTGATCAAACTACTGCATCTAAAGCAGCAGGAAAGAGGAAGGTAACTAAAGCGCCGGTAAAACCGCGGATTCCTAGAAGCCCACTGCATGGAGAAACAGCTAGAAAACAATTGTCTGCTCGTAACAACTCCGCAGCCAGGAAAAAGTAGATATCCGACCGAGGTAATGGGACTGAGATTACAACCGGAAACAAAGAATCTGCGCCCCATATAAGAATCATCCCGGCAACTTTGAAGAGTCGGGTGGATTTTAATCCACCAAACCGGATTCCTTTGCCTTAATCTCGTGGAACTGCCAAGGACTGGGAGGAAAATTGACAGTTCCTAGACTCCGAGAAATGAAAAAGACTCTAAATCCGGATGTCATCTTCTTATCGGAAACAAAGAATCAAGACGCCTTTGTAGTAAAAACTGCCCATGAATTGGGATTTCAAAATCATTATGTAGTTCCCCCAATCGGCTTGAGCGGGGGTCTCGCTCTTTCTGGAAATCTGATGTATGCTTATCAGTAGAGGGATCCTCTCAAAACTATATCGATTCTTACATTAATTACCATGGCAGTAAAGTGTTCTTTACGGGTGTTTACCGTCCTCCCATCGTAGAACACCGCCCAGCGTTTTGGGACACTTTGACTGCATTGGGATCAACTAGGAGTAATGCTTGGATGCTAGCCGGCCATTTCAATGATATTTTGGACAACTCTGAGAAGGAAGGAGGATATTCCCGCTGTGAAGGGTCTTTCATTCCCTTTCGCAGCTTTGTGTCATCTAACAGATTATGGGATGTAAAACACTCCGGGAATGCGTTATCTTGGAACGGAACACGTCAAACTCCTTTTATCCAAAAACGTTTAGATAGTGTACTCTCCAACTGCGAGTGGCTAGATGCATTCCCCTCAGATCGTTGCGAATACCTCCGGTATGAGGGCTCCGACCACCGGCCGTTACTCACATACTTAAATACCGCCAAGCTTAAACGGAGAAGGCATTTTCATTACGACAGGCCATTAAGCCAAGATGAAGCTGCAAGGATTATTGTGGAGAATGCCTGGCAAAAAGATAAATTGGAAAATGTGCAGTAAAAATCAACAGACGTCGGAGGAAGTTGATTAAATGGTCTAAGGAGCAGAAAGAAAACATTGTAAAGGCTATTCTGGAAGTCCAAGAAGCGTTAGAAGTAGCTTTATTTACCTCGCCTCCGGACCAAGAACGGATCAGAGAGCTTACTCAAAAGCTGGACATAGCATATAAGGCGGAGGAAAGTTATTGGCGGAAAAGGAGCAGAGTACAATGGCTTAGAAGCGGTGACATGAACTCGAGTTTTTTCCACTCCGTCAACAAGGCAAGACGATCTATAAATCGTATTACTGTCATTGAAAATCCTGAGGGTAATATCACCTTTGAGGAAGACAAAATTTGTCGGGTCTTTAAAAAGTATTATCAAGACATCTTCACCACCAATGGAAACTCGGAATTTAGCGCAATCTTTGATGATTTATCTCCAAAGGTCACCCAATTGATGAATGAAAGTCTTTGTGCCACTCCGGACAGGGAGGAGATCCGAAAAGCTGTGTTTGATATCCATTTGGATAAGGCCCCAGGTCCAGACGGTTTTTCAGCCAGATTTTACCAATCATTTTGGAGTATTCTTGGAGATGATGTTTGCAAGGAAATTCAGAGTTTCTTTAGTTCCGGGAAGATGGAACCGCACATCAATGATACATACATCTGCCTTCTACCTAAAGGATCATCCCAAAATGTCCTGGAGATTACAGACCAATTGCGTTATGCAACGTTCGCTATAAGATTATCTCGAAGCTCCTCACCCACAGTCTCCAACCGCACCTTCATTGCCTCATCTCTCCACACCAATCAGATTTTGTTCCTAGACGAGCAATCACAGATAATGTTCTCATCACACATGAGACTCTTCATTTCCTTAAACACTCAAAAGCTTCAAAGCATTGTTCTATGGCGGTAAAGACGGACATGAGCAAGGCGTATGATCGGATCGAATGGAGTTTCCTTAGTAGAGTTCTTACCCAGCTCGGATTCAGTGATACTTGAATAGGTTGTGTAATGGAATGCGTCAAGACAGTTTCATACTCCTTTCTTATCAATGGAGCTCCTCATGGACGGATAGTACCGTCTCGAGGTCTTCGCCAAGGAGACCCACTCTCCCCTTACCTCTTTATACTGTGTACCGAGGTTTTATCCGGTTTATGTAGACGAGCCCAATCCTCAGGGAAACTCAAAGGAATCAAAGTGGCACAAAGATCACCTTATGTGAATCACATACTCTTTTCGGACGACACAATGTTATTTGGGAGAACAAGCTAGGTTTGCTGTCGGACCCTAATGGAGATACTGCGCCGGTATATCTTGCTTAGGCCAACACATCAACATATCAAAATCGACAATAACTTTTTCTAGAAAGACACTGCAGGATATCAAAGATCGTGTTAAGAATGCGATTGGCATATAAAAAGGAGGAATGGGAAAATATTTAGGGCTCCCAGAGAATTTTGGAAGAAGAAAGAAAGATGTTTTCACCGGGTTAGTGGACAAAATTAGGCAAAAGTCTCAAAGATGGACTACAAAGTTTCTCTTTGGAGCTGGTAAACAAGTCCTCCTCAAAACCGTTCTCTCGGCTTTACCAACGTATACAAGTCCTCCCTTTGCAAGAGGATTCAATCGATCTTGACTCGCTTTTGGTGGGATGCTTCTCCGGAAAAGAAGAAGCTATCTTGGGTAGCTTGGGATAAATTAACACTACCGCAAGAAATTGGGAGGGCTTGGCTTTCGATAAATTGAACTTTTCAACATAGCTTTGTTAGCTAAACTTGGTTGGCGTATATTGATGAACCCGGAGTCTTTGTTAGCCCAAGTTTTACTAGGAAAGTATTGCTTTGACTGCTCTATTTTGGATTGTGTTTCTACACAAGGAGCTTCTCATGGGTGGCAAGGGATCCTTGAGGGCATAAATCTGTTAAAACAGAGGATTGTGAGATCTGAGATTTACACCAAGAATTTATAATCGTGGATTTGGAGTTTTGGGTATAGAAATGGTATAGTTTCCTATGAATCAAAGACTTTATTGAGATTGATCGTCGAGATAGAACAAACACAATCGAAAAGAGAGTACAAAGTATGATGATCGAGCTATTTAGTCGAAGTGTTCTAAGCTAGGGTTGGAATATCTTGAATGAATCGCCACTTCTTCTTTAAATAGTCTCGACTTTGATCTTCTTGTTCTGATATTTCACCCTCGCCGTCATAACGATCTTCGAGATTTGCGTGGATCAGTTGAACTGACGAAGACCGAGTTGCTCTATCTCCACGTCGTCTCCTGTCGAGCCTGAGCTCGATCGCTTCTTGCTTCAGCATCGCTTGGGCCTCGTCAAGGCGGCATTCGCTTAGGCCCAACTAAGGAAGACAGTTGATCTCTCTCTATCTTGATTCTGGAGCGGGCTCATAAATATGGACATTTGTTTTATTTGTTAATGAGCCGTATTTCCTAGAGGGAAATCCAGTACCAACAATAGCCCCCCAGCCCATTAATTTCGACAAGTCAAGGTTAATGGGCGGTGGACGTTCTTGGGAAGACGCGCGCGTGTCTCGGGTGTCAAAAATCCAATGATTACTTTCGCCCCATCCGTAGATCTTATTTCGATCCGACGGTCAAGGGTGGGCGCGTGGGACGAGCTGAACTGCTTTTTAGCGCGTCAGTAGTCGTGGCGTGTCTTCGTTTGAGAATTTCATCTCCAACCGTGGATCTGGTCGATCATCAACGGCTAAGATTCGAGGGTCGCGAAGAGTCTTTTCAGGCTCGTTCTTTTGCTGATGTGACCTAATTATTGCGCATTCATGGCCGTCGATCTTAAATAAATGGTTAGATTAAAGGGAAAGCGAGGTGTCCAAACCATCTCGATTTTCCCAGTAATTAATACAAGTTTGGGAGTTGTACGGATGATATCTTGCACGATTCCCGCTATAGATAATTATACATATCGTCGAAGGCAGCCTTTTGCCTTCTCACTTTTATTCTGTTTCTTTCTTGCTTAAGGTTTTCCTTCATATTTCCTCTGTCGTCAGAAAAGTTCTTTCCGGAGGTTTTCCGTTTTTTTTACTCCGATACATCTTTCCTCATGGCTTTGAGAGATGCGACGGGAGCGAGTACGAGTGCGGCGGCGGGATCATTCGGTCCGCACCTGCCGTCTTCTTTAACCGTAAACCACATTCAGCAGCTGAGGGCGCTTTGCCGGATTCCGCCGGAAGTCGAGATCGTTATCCCTTCTCCGGCGGTGCCGCCGAAACGGTCGTAGAAGGCTACTGCTGTGCCTCCTACACTTATTTCGAAAAATGTGGGCTCTTCTTCCCCATTCCCCGCCTTGTTTTCTTAGTGTTGGCTCAGCTCCAGTTGGTGTTTCATCAGATGATGCCAAATTTTGTTCGATACGTTATCGGACTTGGAATCAAGGCCGTTGAGGAGGGGATTGAGTTTGGTCCCGAGGAGCTCATGCGGGTTTGCTCGGTGAAGCAAGATTCTCGCTTTCCGGGGACGTATCATCTTTCTCCTCGGTTTGGGAGGATCCTTTACGGTATCCCGTCGAGGGATCGATGGAAGGACCGATATTTTTTCTTTAGGATGACCCATCATTCGGTCGGAGAGTTCGATTGCTCGGTCGTCCCTTCAAGGTGGGCTTCCAATATTGGTAAGACTCTCGGTTTACTACTCGATCCTCTCCCCTCTTTTTCTCGTTGTTGTCAGTCTGCTTCCTGATCGGTTTTAGTCTGTATCACAGAGTTTCCCGAATCGCTTGATCTTAACCCTATTACGGAGGTCTTAATAACCCGACTGAGGAGGGGTACCGTCAACTGGGACAGTTTTACAGTGGAGCGCGTGCAGGCTGCTCTGAGGATCGATCTCGGGGGGGGGGGGGGGGGGGGGGGGGGGGGTCCGCAGGATCGATCTTGGATTTCTCGGGACTTACCGCTTCCTCCCGCGCCTCCCCGGGCTTCCCTGGTTCGAGCTGTCCGACCTCCGCTTCGTTTCATCGAGCGGGCCGGAGAAAGTGAGTTGTTTGTTCGTGACGTTTTCTTTGTCATTATTTTGAAAGGCCTAAACCCTTCTCTTTTTTTGATAATTCTGCAGGTCGTCCTCCTTTGGGTGAGGGTTCGGACGCTAGCACTCCGTCTCCTGAGAAGTTATCTCGGAGATCGAGGAGTCGCCGAAACGGGAAAGACCCTATGGAATTGGCGAAGAGGGTGAGGGACGGGAATCTAAGCAGCACAATCTTTTTTGCCATGTGTGATTCTCCTCTCCCTCCCTCAATTCTTCTTCCGAGCTCCGAGGCTTTCGACGCGGCCGCAGGGACGAGGAAAGTTCCTTCCTCTTCGATTGTTGGGGAAGCGGACCCGATCTCGTCTAGGGAGACGGCTTTGCGCGGCCCTTGCCCGAACGGTTCGAGAAGGCCAAACGGCCAGAGTGGAGGTGGAAACCTTTCCCCCGCACCGAAGCGTCAGAGGATCGACACGAAGGTGAGCTCGAGTGAGGATGTTGGGGCACCGGGGAGCGCGGTCCGTTTATTAAGGCGCTTTAGGCGTACGGGTGCTCGGCTTCCGGCCGTTGGGGACATGGTCCTTGGTGATTTGTACACCGAGATGGCGACAACCGTTGGGAAGGAAACAGTTGTATCACTTTGTTTTTGCCGTTTATTTTTTGTACGAGAGACTTAACATTCGTGTGCTTATGTAGTTCCTGGAGGCTACGAACGGACTCGTGGCCCAGTCCGAGCACGAGCTTCGTGGGAGGTTGCAAGTAGGCGAGCTCGAGGCCGCCAAGAGATCGGTGGGCGTTTTGACCGCGGAGCTGCAGGATTCCTTGGCTCGAGAGGGGGAGATTGAAAGGAAACTGGCTAGGTAAGAGGGAATAGAAGCTCGATTATTGGTTCTCGAGAATCGTGAGGAAGATCTTTCTCAGAAGCTTTGGGCGGCTGAGGGTCGGACCCTGGCCGCTGAAGAAGCGAGTTGGGTTGCAAGTGTGCGAGCCGCTCAAGATCGAGCCGACCTGGAGAGGGTCCTTGTGGGGAGGGACTTCGACGTGAAGGTCGCGGCTCACGAGGCGAGGAAGAAGATGAGCGGGGAGTACTTGGAAATCCTTAAGGAGATCAAGGAGAAAAGCGAAAGCGAAAGCTCGAAACCAACGCTGAGATTCGCCTCCAAGAAACCTTAGCCAATATCGAACTCATCGCGGAGTTTGCTTCCGGTGAGCTTGACCTGACTCGGGAAGTGCTGAGGTTGGCTGAGAAAAAGAGGGCGGCCAAGGAAGAGATGAATGCCGCAGCGGTCTCTGATTTCAGCGTTGGCAAGTAAAACTTGCCGACTGTGTCGAGCGACTCGGTTATTTTTGCGCATGCTCCGCCACCAGCTGCTTCCCGTCTTGATCAGTACGGATCGAGTCTCCCGACCGGGGTTGCATCTACCGATGATCAGGCAGAGGATGGAGACGAAGCTTCCTCGCGATCGCGACAATTTTGATTGTTCTGTCGTTGCCGGAAGGGGCTTTTAATTTCTTTTTTGAACCTTTGCTTGTCCAAGGGGGCTTTGTTTTATTTTAGTGTTACCCTTAGTGGCCTTTTTATTCAAACTCGAGGACATCGTGTCCTCTTTCCAATGAATTTCTTTTTGAGTCTTTCATGCCTTAGCATAGACTTTTCTGTTTAACGCCTTAGTGTAGCGTAAAATTTGCTGTTGCAGCAGCTTGATCCTCTTTGGAGGGGTCGACAAACAGGTTGTCTTGAATTGCCTTAGGGAATTCTTTGTGAACTTTCAGGTCGATTGTACTCGAGGTACGACTATTTCGTAGTGTAAGATTCGAGCTTAACGCTGGATGTTCTCGAAAAATGCTAAGTATAAGAACGAATTGAAGTAGACTTACAAAGGTCCGATTTGGAGTGTGTGCAGAGGTCGTTTGCTTGAATAACTGTCTCGACCTCGTTGCTTTTTGCTTGAAGGGAGGGGGTAGCCCCCAATTATTTTAAACCTTATACGGATTAAAACAATTATAGGTTTCTGAAGGATCATTTTTGATCTCTTTCTTTGGGACGATCATTTCAGTTCGTTCGATTTGGGAGGACCATTTTAGGTCGCTTGTTTGAAGGGATAATTTCATATCCCTTGGAAGAGGTAGTTTCATATCACTTGTTTTTGAAGGGATAATTTCATATCGCCAGCTTACCGAAGACATAATTTCATATCTTTTGATATTTGGAGGGATAATTTCATATCACTTTTCTTTGGAAGAGATAATTTCATATCACTTGATTTTGGGGGAGGCCGTTTCAGGTCGCTCGGAAAGGATAATTTAATACCGTTTGTTTCTGAAGAGATAATTTCATATCACTTTGGCTTTTGAAGAGATAATTTCATATCATTTTGTAGAATGTAATGGCGAAGCATTTCGCAATGACTCTAACTTTTACGACAGAAAGAGACCTTGATTGAAAGACTTATTTTGATTTCACAAAGATAAGTTAGTACGACTTCGTTAGAAGTTGTTGAGCTCGGTAAGAGCTTTGTGTTTGGGGGGCGGCTGCGCTCGAAGTCGAGCTGCCTACGTACCCCTTTAAGGGGATCAAGCCATTTCGTAGTTCGATTATGTTGATGTACTCTTAGTGAAAGTACTTTTTGAGGTTGATGATGTTCCAAGTTCGTAGTTCAGGCTTCTGGGTTTCCACCGACTTGAGTCGGTAGACCCCGTCCTTCACAACGTCTGTGACCTGGTAAGGACCTTCCCACTTTGCTCCTAACTTTCCAGCGTGTTCTTCCTTTTTATGGTCGAACACTTTCCGTAAGACGAGCTCTCCTACTTGAAACCTTCGAGTTTTGATCTTGGAATCGTAGTAGCGAGCTGCGGCTTGTTGGTAGTTCTGGATTCGAGCTAGTGCGAGGTTCCTCCTTTTGTCGATGAGATCGAGCTCGTCAGTTATCATCTTTTTGCTAATTTCCTCTTGCCGTGGGCATTCTTCTTTGCGGATGCTTGACACGAGGATTTCGGCTGGTACTACCGCTTCGATTCCATAAGCCAGCGAGAAGGGAGTCTCACCGGTGGATTTACGGGGGGTAGTCCGATAGGCCCAGAGTACGGCTGGGAGCTCGTCGCTCCAAGTCGTTTTGCACTCACTGAGTCTTTTCTTGAGGCTGTTCATGATCACCTTGTTGGCTGCTTCTGCCAGCCCGTTCCCCTTGAACTTTGTGCTTTGAGTTTCTGTGCTTCCCATTTGTCGTCGGGTACTTCGCCATTTGTAATGTATCGAAAGATCGGAGTTCTCCAATCTTTGTCACTGTTAGGCTCGGGTCCCTGACTAGCGGATGCAGCTTGGATTGGTCCATCGGGGACGTTCGCGACGTACACGGCATTTCTCGGATCAAGATCATCATCATTTTCGATGATGTCGCGACTGGTGTCCTTGGGACATTCTTTGTGCTTGACATCGTCCTTTATGGCAGGCTCGTCCTCTTTCAAGGATATAGCTTTTAGGGCTATGTCGATGCTTGGTTTCTCGATCCACTCGACTGGTATGATCCTTTTAAGGTTAGGATCTGATGTCGACGCTAATGCGGCTAGGGCATCGGCTGCGGTGTTTTCCCCTCGCGGGATCCGTGTCAGATCAAAGAATTCGATCTGTTCGGCGAGCGTGTGGACTTCCCGTAGGTATGCTTCCATCCGTTCGTCTTTGGCCTCGTAGTCGCCGTGATATTGGCTCGTGACCAATTGGGAGTCACTAAAGGCGTCGACTTCCCGGGCTCCTATTGATATCGCTAGTCTGAGCCCGGCTATTAACGCTTCATATTCTGCTTCCTTATTTGATGCGGCGAAGCCTAGTCTGAATGACTGTTCTAATACTTCGCCCGCGGGGGAGACCAGTTTTACTCCGACTCCGGATCCTTGCCTCGAGGAAGCTCCATCGACGTAGAGTTTCCATTTTTTGGCGGAGGTCGGGTCAAGTTCGATGATCGGATGGAGCTCGATTAAGAAATCTGCCAGCACTTGCGCTTTTAGGCACGTCCGAGCTTTATATTCTATGTTATACTCGCTAAGTTCGATAGCCCATTTGACCAGTTGACCTGACTGGCTTGGACTGTGAAGGATGGTTCTTAGTGGCTGAGAGGTCATCACTATGATCGAGTGTGATTGAAAGTATGGTCGGAGTTTCCGAGCTGATGTTACTTACGCTAAGGCGAGTTTTTCCATGGCGGGGTACCTGGTTTCAGCATCGATTAAGGTTTTACTGATGTAATACACCGGCCGTTGTTCGTTTTGTTCTTCGCGAACCAGGACTCCACTTACTGCTGCCGTGGAAACAGCTAGGTAGAGGTAGAGGGGTTCACCTTCATAAAATTTCGCTAGTATTGGTGGTTCGCTTAAGTAAGCTTTGAGCAGGGTGAACGCTTCTTCGCACTTTTCGTCCCATAGGAACTTCTTGTTCGCTTTGAGCAAGTGATAGAAGGGTAGACATTTATCAGTCGACCTTGAGATGAAACGGTTCAGAGTAGCTATTTTGCCAGTCAGGCGCTGGACTTCTCGCGTTGTTCTGGGAGATTTCATCTCTATAAACGTTGCGATCTGTTTGGGGTTCGCTTCGATCCCTCTTTCGATTTGTTTGCTGGGTTGAGTTTCATCCCATATTTATTGAGAATGATAAAACATTCTTTTAGTTGGGGGATGTGATCCTCATACCTAGAAGATTTGACCAGCATATCGTCGATGTAGACTTCCATGGTTTTGCCCAGGAGTCCTGAAAAAATCTTGTTGACGAGGCGTTGGTAAGTTGCTCCTGCGTTTTTTAGTCCAAAGGGCATGACTTTGTAGCAGTACGTGCCTCGATCAGTTATGAACGAAGTCTTTTCCTGGTCCTCGGGGTTCATTAATATTTGATTGTACCCCGAGAAAGCGTCCATGAAGGATAGTAGCTGGTGTCCAGCGGTAGCTTCAACCAGTCGGTCGATGTGCGGAAGTGGGAAGCTGTCCTTTGGTCATGCTTCGTTGAGATCTGTGAAATCTACACAGACTCTCCACTTCCCGTTCTTTTTCTTGACCACTAAGGGATTCACAAGCCAGTCGGGGTTCTTGACCTCTCTGATCGATCCGATTTTTAATAACCGATCGACTTCGTCGTTGACGGCTTGAGCTCGTTCCGGACCTTGTTTTCGACGCTTTTGTCTTACCGGTTTGTAGGTTGGGTCGACATTCAGCTCGTGGCTTGTTACGTCAATGTTGATCCCTTTCATGTCTGCTGAAGACCAGGCAAAGAAGTCGACGTTCTGTTTAAGGAAAGAGACAAATTCTTTTTTGACTGGCTCTGATAGGTCGATTCCAATGCCAACAAGTCTTTCAGGATAAGCATCGTCTATGCAAACTTGGGTCGTGAGGTCCTTTGGGGGTCCTATTTGACTTGGGTCGTTCGACCTTTTGGTCTGCATGGTGGCGAGCTCTTCCTATTTCTGTAATTGCTACGCGGGAGATTTCTCAATCTGCTTGTATCCATTCATGTAGCAATGGCGGGAAATCTTTTGACTTCCGTACACGGTTTTTATTCCTTTGGGAGTTGGGAATTTTACGCATTGATGGTAGGTCGATGGTACCGCTTTCATGTCGTATATGCATGGTCGACCTAGAATTGCGTTATAGGGAGCTGGCCGATCCACTATGACGAACTCTGTCATTCTTCGAACTCCTCCAGCTATTACTGGGGCGAAGACAGAGCCCATTGAATACGTTGTTTCGCCAGCAAACCCTACTAGTGGTGTCTTTTCTTCCACGATCTCGGAGTCGTTGAACTCCATCTTTTTGAACGCATCGTAAAAGAGGACATCCACTGAACTTCCTGTGTCGATCATTATCCTTGAGAGTTCGACATCTCCCACTACTAGACAAACGAGGAGAGCGTCGTCATGTGGTTTGTCGAGATTACTTGTCTCGCTCTCGTGGAAAGTGATTTCGTGGTTCGGATCTAACATTGGGATTTTCCCCCTTTTGTCGGTCTCGACTCTTCTTTGAAGAGCTTTGATTGAATTGACCGAGTCTCGGCAAAGCTTGGAGCCACCGAAGACGAAGTCGATTCGTTTAGGGGGTATAGCCCGTACACCCCCCCCCCCCGCAGAGACGAGGGAGATTGATTCGTGAGCGTAAACTCTTAAAGGGAGCCGGAGGTGGAGATAACGCCGAACCTTCCGGGGTGCCGCTCAAGCTGAGCTCGCCAAGAATAAACTCGACTCGCTTTCGCGACCCCTGAGGGAGTGTTTCGGGATATTCCGGCTCCTTAGACAGTTCTCGTTTGTTTTGAGAAGGCTTCTTAGTGTTTGACTCTTTGGTCTGTTTGCTTTCCTTTTTGTCGGATGGAGTTTCCTCCTCGACTTCTGATTCTTGTTTGCTTTCGGACTCTCGTTTCTGGGCCTCGGCTTTAGCTCGAGTATAGCAATCTTCAGTCGAGTGCCCTCTTTTGTTGTGAAAATCACAGAATTTTTCCTTGTCGAACTCGAATTTCTTTGAGCTCTTCGGGCTCTCGACCGCGTTGACGTTTCCTGATTTACGGGAATCCTTTTTCGAGTTCGAGTTCTGCGTGCCCGACGGGTTCTTTTCTTTTTGATGCTTTTCTCTAAGGGCCGTAGTTTCGTCCTCGGGGCGGGCGAATGCCGATGCGCGATGAAGGGCGTCATCGAGTGTTTGAGGTTCGTGGACCGTTATTTCCTCACGGAATCTGGTTGAATACCACAGTCCACGTCTCAATGCTTCTATAGCTACCTCGTCTCGTGGTTTTGCGATTTTGGATTTTATTTCCATAAATCGGTTTATGTACGAGCGAAGCGGCTTGTCAGGTTTCAGAGAGACGCCAAATAGAGCTGCCTCAGTAGTCTTTTCCTCGATAAAGACGGAATATTGTTTGAGGAAAGCCGTCATGAACTGGGTGAAGTTGTCAATGGACCTTTCTTCCAGTCCGCAAAACCATTCTAGGGCGGAGCCCGATAGGTTTTCAGCGAAGAGTCTGCAGAAAGCCGGCTCTCTCTCCTCGTCGGTAAGGTATACCCTTGCCATTGCTAGTCGGAATGCCCTGATGTGGGCTTTCGGGTCCGATTTCCCAGAGAATTCAGGAAACTTAGTTTTCTTGATTTCTCGGATCCTCGCGAAGGCGATCCGGTCTGTGAACGGAGTTTGTCGCGTTTCTTCGATCACTCGATCGATGTCGTGTGCCGCGCTCGTTGCCATGTGAACTTTCGAGCTTAGACTGTCGAACTGGGCCTTAGCCTGCTCGATGTACTGTCTAAGCATATCGTGTTCATCGCCTACTGCGGGCGTGAACTGGGCTTGTGCCTGATTTGAGGTTTGTTCTGGGAAAACAGGGTTAAGGAGATCGATTGTTGGATCCGATCTCGTCTGGTCGACATGCGGCGTTCGGAACTGTACCATATTTGGCCCGTTAAGGAGTCCCAAGCTCGAGGCGAAAGCAGAGCCTCCTAGTTGCCTCGGTCGGATATTAGAGTTATTCGGGAAAGGTGGTGGCCCGGGTAATGGTCGGTTTCTTGATCCGGTTGGATCTGTGACCATTGAACTCGAACTGAATGGAGTCGGTATCGCGATAGGGGTCATTATAGGGCGGAGGCCGCTACTTGACGTATTAGCGAAACTTCCCGACGCTCCCGGGGGAGTTACCACCTGGGAGAAGTCCAAGCGTGTACGCGGTGGAGGACTTATGGGGGTTCGTGTTGATCTACCCCCTTGGTTTTGGCTGGCGAGCTCTTCAAGACGGGCGTTAAGGCGCCGCTCCTGTTCATCGAGCTGCGCGGCCAGAGAACGGTTTGCGATCTCTTGGGCCCTTGCGCTTGCCTCGTTGTTTCTCATTCGGTCCACCAATAGGCTTAACATCGAACGGATTTCAGCGAGGTCGTTCGGGCTTTGTCTCTGTGGAGCAGAAGGCAGTGGTGAATTAGGTCTGGTTATTCCAGATCAACCTCCTAAGATGGGGGCGGGAATTGAATCATTTCTCATCCACACCCAGTTTCTGTTTGGATCGTTAGTTCCTGACAAAACATTTGTCGGAGTCTGGCTCGTCGCGATGGTTTGAGCGACTGAGCTGGCTGGTGCCGAGGTCGTGGAGACTGAGGCAGGGCTCGTCAACACGCCGTCGGTCTGACCCATGGTCCTTACCCCGGTGGTGTTCTGAGGAACGTTGTCGACCGTTTGAGGGTGGTCGACTGGTGGTGTGGTGCTGGGAGAGCCAGATTGGTCGGGATTCATCTCGATCTATCGGATCTAGGATCTGATTCTTTAGACAGGAAAAGCTATAGATAGTCCCCACAGTCAGCACCAACTGTGAGATCTGAGATTCACACCAAGAATTTGTAATCGTGGATTTGGACTTTTGGGTATAGAAATGGTATAGTTTCCTATGAATCAAAGACTTTATTGAGATTGATCGTCGTGATAGAACAAGCACAATCGAAAAGAGAGTACAAAGTATGATGATCGAGCTATCTAGTCGAAGTGTTCTAAGCTAGGGTTGGAATGTCTAGAATGAATCGCCACTTCTTCTTTAAATAGTCTCAACTTTATCTTCTTGTTCCGATATTTCGGACTCGCCGTCATAACGATCTCCAAGATTTGCGTGGATCAGTTGAACTGACGAAGACCGAGTTGCTCTATCTCCACGTCGTCTCCTGTCGAGCCCGAGCTCTATCGCTTCTTGGTTTGGCATCGCTTGGGCCTCGTCAAGGCGTCATTCGCTTAGGCCCAACTAAGGAAGACGGTTGATCTCTCTCTATCTTGATTCTGGAGCGGGCTCATAAATATGAGCCTTTGTTTTCTTTGTTAATGGGCCGGATTTCCTAGAGGGAAATCCAGTACCAACAGGGATGGGTTGGACTATCGAAAATGGTGATGCAGTGGAAGTGTGGAATGTTCCCTGGTTATCTTCCTCCCAACCGCAACAGCCTATGGGTCCACCAAACAAAGATAGTCAACATCTGAAAGTCTCAGAGCTTATTGATCCGATATCTAAGGATTGGAATATCGAGGTGCTACAGCTCCATGTACCTCATTATGAGGAAGTTATTTGCTGCATTATTTAAAGTCAGTGCAATCCGTCTGACCAAAGAGTCTGGCTTGGCGAAACAACATGTGTGTATTCAACCAAGTCGGGATACAACCTCGCTAAAGGCAACTCAATGCAACTGGCACCGGGTTTTGATTGGAATAAAGCGATATGGGCAGTTCACACTTCTCCCAAGATTGCACACTTTTTATGGCGTGCTGCAAACCATGCCCTGCCAGTAGGGACTTTACTTACAATCAGAGGTATCTCTAATGCAATTGAATGTAAACACTGTGGAGCAATGGAAACCATAGAACATGCATTGTTCTTCTGTCCAGCTGCGCAAGCGGTTTGGGCTCAATCTCCTGTCACTTGATCCCCTGGTGCATACTCTCAGATAGATGAAGTCCACAAGATACTACTCGACTGCACTAAACAAATCACATTACCTCCAGTCGGACTGATTGATGCTCCTCTGTAGCCCTGGATCATTTGAGGAATTTGGACAACACACAATAAGCTCATCTTTGAGGATATCAAGTATGAAACAAAGGATATAATCCTTAAGGCCATTAACAATGCCAACGATTGGGAAAGTGCTATGAAACAAGGAAACAACAAAATTTTATAAGCAAGAAACAACCAAAGAAAAGATCTTCATGTATAGCCACTTGCTTTACAGATGGAGCTTGGAATGCTTTGATGAGATCAGGAGGAATGGGTCGGTCACTTCATGACGGACAAGGCCCTATCATTCTTCAAGAATCCTCAAGCCGCCATTTTATCTCCTCAGCACTCGTTGCTGAAGCTTTAGCGATCAAAGCGGGTATCACAGCAGGCATCCAAGCTGGTTTAAAGAGTCTCCAAGTTTGTACAGACTCAGAAATCATTTGCAATACCCTCTCATTAGAGTCAAGTTTGACGGAAATCGCAGGTATACTAAGTGACATTAGGAGCCTTGCGTTATCTTTCGATCTTCTATCTTTCCATTTTGTTCCTCGTTTAGAGAATCGCATAGCCGATGAGCTCGCAAAATCTGCTTTATGTATATTAAGCCCACGGGCATAAACTCTTTGTTCTTAATGAATGAAACCTTGACCCAAAAAAGCTTACATAAACCAATATGGACCTTCTTCTCTGGGAATCGGGCAAGCTGCAACTCTGAGAAGCCTTAAAACTGCTACAGGCTGGAATCTTCCTCGGGCTCGTTCATACCAGTTGGTTAACCTCCAAATCTACCTCACTACTGTAAGTCTCTCTCCCGCCCCTGGCCTATACGAATGGTGGTCGGATGGTGTTAAAGCAAATTCATACAAAACTGCTAAGGTTTATGACTTAATCAAGAATAGAAGTGTCCCAGTACCTTGGTCGAAAGCAGTTTGGTTCTCTTCTGCAATTCCTAAGCACAAGTTTTTAACTTGGCTGTTTACCTTCAATCGCTGCCCAACTAAGGATTGAATCATCAATTGGGGCTTCAAACAAGTCCGTTATGTCTGCTTTGTAACTCTGCAAATTAATCGAAAGTGCATTTGTTTTTTTAGTGCAACTACTCTTGGAATATCTGGAAGGTTATAGCCCGAAAAGCAAACTTACCCTTGCTCCGGTGCTGGAATGATCTCCTTGAACATCTCCAAAGCCTCTCTGGTAACAAATCGCAAAAGGCCATAAAGCTTTTAGCCAGGCAGGCGACAGTATATGCTATCTGGTCGGAAAGAAACAGCAGACTCCACCGCTCTACCTTCAAGCCACCAGAAATCCTCATCTCTGCCATCGATCGATTGATCAAAAACAGAGCACTCAGCTTCAGACCTGATCAATGCGCTTTTTCTTCTGATCTTCTCCAAATTTGGCTGGGTGGCGCAACGTCATGACCTCGTGACCATGAATTTAGGATTATGGATCGTCTTCTTGATCTGGAAAGACTCGTGATCTCTCCCTTCTAATTGATGGCGAGTTAATTCTCGGTTGGTTGGTAGTTGTTGGTTGTGATCACCTAACCACTGGTTCAAAGACTTATTCAGTTTGGTTACATCTCTACCACTAGTTCCAGTGATTTGTTCGATTGGCGATGGGCTTCCTTGGACTGGCCCATTCCTCTTAACTTGATTCTACTTCAATTCCTAAAATGTGTTTTTGTTTCTAATGGTGTTTGGACCACTTGGTCTAAGGCATTCAAAACACTTGGGCTAGGCCTTGTAATTGTTTAACATTTCATGCATTTCAATAGAAGAATTAATTCAAAAAAAAAATCTAAAATTTTTATAGAGAAACGGACAATTGCAAATCTAATCTATTAAAACAGGAAGGTTTGCCATGGTACATAAATGTTGTTCCCGAAATTTGCCTTTGATATTATTAGGATTTGTAACCTTCATTAAGGGTAAAACTGTAAAACAATTTATATTTGATTTATTATCTCTACAATCCATGTTTCCAAACAAGACAATTATTAAACATGTAGCCAAACAACCAAAATCTAATGGGTCCCACTTTCCTAATTGATTAAAATCAAAACAAATTAATTGATAAATATAATTAATAATTTATACATCAACTATTATATATAAATTAAGATTCAAAATATATTTATAATATATTTTAATATCTTTTTATTTTGTTTCAAATATATATATATATACACATATTACGATTGATGTTTTTACGATTGTACTTTTTAGCAGGTTTTTCCATCAAACTGAAAAATATTTAATTAATTAAACGGGTTGAAAAATTAATTAGCCAATCTCGATTATAAATTTTCTATAAAAAAAATTCGCATATAGTAAATAATTTCAGTTGATATATTTTAAAATTAATAAAAATATTAAAATGATTTCATACTTATATTATTCAAATATTTGAAGCGTCAAATTATGCTTTATGTTTGAATGAAGTTTTTAACGGATAGTTCCATCAAATTTGCAAATTATATATACGACTACAACATGTATTTTATAAAATAATATTTTAGATAAATAAAATAACAATTAAACATATACCACATAACTTTTACAATAGTTGTTTTCACATATATATATTTTTTCCAAACTATGATCTTACGATACAACACAGATTAAAATATATAATGCGAAATCGTTATTTTAATCTCTTAATCCTTACGATATATCTCCTCCAAATAACACATAATTCATTTAAAAAAAAAAACTAAATTGCTAACTCACTGTTTATAATGTTGGTTAAACAATTATAATCAAAATTAGATTACATAATTAAAAAAATCTAAACTACTATTAACAAAATGAATAAAAAGTAAAATTTGTTAAGAAAATTATACCCGCACTTAGAAGTGCGGGTCAAAATCTAGTCTATTCTATTAAAACAGGAAGATTTGTCATGGTACATAAATGTTGTTCCCGGAATTTGTCCTTGATATTATTAGGATTTGTAACCTTCATTAAGGGTAAATATGTCATTCTCAAATACATATTACCAATCATAAAAGGGAAAGAGATGGCGATGGCGAGTGTTATGTCAATTAGCATTTTGAGAATCTCACATACGATGCTTATCATCTTTCAGTGTTCGTGAATCAACGATTAATGAGGTAAAATCTAATTCTCTTTGTCGATTTTTCCCCAGAATTGTAATTTGGATCCTGAACAAACATTTTGTCAATATAATTAAGAGATTTGATCTCATTTTCTTCGATATTTCAAGAGTGTCGCACTTCTCTGTTGGAGCAGAAATTGTTAGGGAAATGAAATTAAGAAATCGAGAACTCGTGTTTGCAGATTATTTGTGGGAAAGATTTGTATTGGGATGTTACACGCAAAGATGATGACGATTCAATCGGGTTCACGTTATCACCAAACGAAGAAGAAATCGATTGGATGAATCTAGAATCTGATATTCTTTGCAAGATAGAGCATAACATCATTTTTTCAGGTTACAATCAAATATCACGGAATTATATTGTGAATTTTGTTTTGATTGTTTGGATTTTTATTTACATTGGTACGTAGGACATATAATAAAAACTGAAAAGAACTTAGGGAACAGCTTAAGCTAATGGATGTTGTGATTGAAGTTAGTGATGCTAGGATTCCTTTATCAACTATTCATCCAAAGGTTAGTTGTTTTGCTTACCCAAAGGGTCTTGGATTAGATGTTTTAGACTATGGTTTTTGCTTAAATATATTGCTCCTTGGGGTTTAGAAAGCTAGAATATTTGAAACAATACTGGTTATTGAGCAAGCTTTTTTTAGAGGAGAGAAATGCATATTTGAGTTTTAAAAGGGGACTCTAGAAAAGAAATTTCCATCGGAACAAATCATCTGTTTTGCTTCCAAGGGTCTTGAATCTGGTTTTGTACTGCTCATTGTGGTGAGAAAGCTAGAACAGTTGAGCAAGCAATGTTGAAGCTAGCTTTTGTTTTGCTTTGATTAGAGAATGTAGAAGTCGTCAAGGAAGAAGTTGTGGCACCAAAGAAATGGCGAGAAGTTTTACTTTTTCAGATTAGCTTTTATTTTTTGGAGAATCTCACATCCAATGATTCATCAGCTTTTCGTGTTGTCAATCCACAGTTTATGAGATAAGTGTATCAAATTCTTTATGTTAATTTTTTTCTTTCCAAAACTGTAGTTTGGATCTTGACCAAACATTTTGTCACCTTGAAATTTAGTCTTATCTCCTTCCCAATTTCAAGAATGACTCACGTCTCTGTTGGAACAACAATGGAGATTCATTGAGTAGATGATCAAAGGTTTGATTCAGTCTAACGCAGCTGCCATGTGTGGACACACGAATTGAAACAAAGATTCAAAATTGGTAAGTTACTAGAAGTACAAAAAATTGATATTTTTCAACATTTTGTATTCTGGTTTGTACATATATATGTATGAAGCGAGTTGGGCACTACATTGATTTCTCAGATGTTTTTTGCTTTTGATTATATGATAGTGAGAAAGGAGTTGATTATAATGAAAAGATTTGAGTTATGAACAGGTATGGATCTTGATGCCAAAGAACATTTGGGATGCACAGGACATGGTCAAAAGGGAGAAAACGATTGAAAAGCTACGGATGAGTTCCGTTCCCATAAGGACATGGAGAGCTAATGCAATAATGATATTTTTTTTTAATAATTAGATAGATATATATTTCTTTTGTAAAATAATATAAGTACTTATATTTATATTGTTCAATGTATAGTAGATCAAATAAAAATATTAATTTTTTTTATGGTTGTACTTTTTGGCAGATCGCTCTATTAAAACTGCAAAATATTTGAACAAGTATAAGACCATGTTAAAAAATAAATTAGCTAATTCTGATTATAAAAAAATTTAAAACAAATTTTGCACGAATTTAAAATATGGAAATATTTTATCAATTTGATAATATATTAATATTAATAAAAAATATTATTCAAATATATTATATGTCAGATATTTTCGTGAATAGAGTTTTTAACGGGTTGTTATATCAAATTTGTAAATTATTTATACAACAATACATATATTTCATATAAAATAAATAATTTCTATAAAAATATTTTAGTTAAATGTAATACAAATTAAAATTATATTACAAAAAAATTTCAATAGTTAGTTTTTAAAAAATATTAAAAAATTATTTTCAAAATCACGATCTTACTCTAGAACGTGGATTAGAAATTATAATACAAAATCATTATTTTAATTTTTTTATCTCTAAGATATAATTTCTACTAAATAATACACAATTCATTTTTAAAAAGCCTAAATTATTAACTCACGTTTTATAACGTGTTAAACAATTATAAAAATTAGATCGTATAATTAAAAATCTAAATAATTAACAAAAATTAATTAAAAATAATGTTGCAAAGAAAAATATATCCGCGCTTTTTTACCGCGGGTCAAAATCTAGTGTTCTAGTTAAAAAGGGAGAAGGGCACCGGTACAAAATTGAACAAAATCAAACGTTATTTATTGAATAGATTTTTATTATATTAATTTACTGTTCATAAATAAAAATCCTAATCGTATTATACAAAACTAAATCGGTCAATCACAGTTCAAAGAAAATGATTGAAGATTCTTTTCTTTATCTAGTATTTTTTTGTCAACAAAACTCCACATATTAAATCACTGTTGCTCGGTTCGGGATATTACTCAAGAGAGTAAATCGATCCGACTCGTCATTACTTACATAGAAAAAGATAGTACCATGTGCTCTCGCCCCTTTTGCAAGGGAGTCGGCAGAGAAATTTGATTTCCTAGGAATTAAAATTATAACAAAGAAAGAGAAATAAACTCTAATAGAATTGAATAATTCCGAGTCCGTCTTAAAACCCGGCCATTCATGTGGATACTCTGTCATAGCTAACAAGTCTGAGCAGTCTGTCTCGGTTACCACCGAGACGATTCCCCTTTCTAGGATGCATGACATTGCCCAAAGTAATCCGTCCAGCTCAGCATGTAGCGGTGATAGGCTTCGTCTACATCCTTGTGCTCCCGTGTATTTCCTTCCGGAAGGGTCCTTGAAAAACCATCCTAACCCACTTGTCGCTCCATTTTCCACCCACGAGGCATCAATTTGACACGTCGGTGTTGAAGAAGGCATGCTAATGGTCCGACGGTTTTCCAAAGGTCGCATAAAATTCTCGTTGTCCTCCTATTCTCCCTTATCTTTCTTGTTTACCTCCCTCCACTCCTCCGCCTGAATGATTGCTAACTGAAGTGTCGTCGTAGGGGAAACTTTCTTTCCTTCAAAAAACGTACTATTTCTAGCCTTCCAAATATACCATAGGATCCAAGAGTAGTTATTTCTGTGTGGGTCTGGGAGACCTACGTATTTTATCCTCCAAAAAAGGAAATCCATGTTACTAAATAAAGATGTACTCGAAAAGAAACCCGGAATGGACAGAAAGTCTGAAAGATCCCATACTTGTAATGTAGGGGGCATTCAAACATGAGGTGATTTATCGTTTCCTCCTGAGCTCCACACCTGGGAAAAGAAGGATCCGTCCCTGGGTGTCTAAAGGCTAGGTGTTGGCAAGTTGTCAAACATCCCGACAGTGTCTGCCACTTGAAATGTTTGATCTTCCTTGGGGCTTGGGTCTTCCATACTTGGGTTTTCAGACAGGTAATACTAGGTTCTGAGATTTCCGGGTTCACAACCTCCAGGTTCTTACATTTAAGGAGTTCGTATCCAAATTCACAGTGTACTTCCAAGATTTTGTGTGATTCCAAGCAAAGCCATCTGGCTTAACTTTCCGGCTAGGCCGGATCCCCATAATAAGTGGGATATCGTCGGGTGGAAGAGCTCACGAAGGGCTTGTTCGTCCCATTCCTTTGTATCATGTCTGATTAACGTATGGACGAGAAGTGACGAGTCTCGAAAATTCGTGATATCTCGTCCTCTCGGTGGTCTGGCTTGAGTATCCGGGACCCACGGTTCCAACAAGACTCTCGTATTGTACCTCGAGCCAATAGCCTCTGCAGCCCCTGTCTGAGTGTCTGACGTGCGACCGTGATGCTACGCCACCCGAAAGAAGGGGAGTATATGTCTCGGTCTTCTAAAGGGTTCGAATTTCTATAATATCTCCCACGTAACACACGGGCTAGTAGGGAATTTGGGTATTGGATTAGTCTCCATAGCTTTTTTGCAAGTAATGCGAGGTTCTGATCCCTAAGATCTCTGAAGCCCAAACCTCTCATTTCTTGGGGAATACATATTTTATTCCATGTAATCCAGTGAAGACCCCTGGAATCTTGTTTGGATCTCCACCTGAAATTGGATATAGCACTCTTCAATTTGTTTGTCGTATCCTGGGGGAGGAGGCAACATAATATCGTATAAGTTGGTATGGCTTGTGCCACTAATTTGAACCTCTTTCCCTCCCTTGGGAAGGAGTGTTGAATTCCAGTTATTAACTCGACCATTTAGGCGATCTCTAACAAAGGCAAATACCTTATTCTTCGGTCCGCAAATATGTTCAAGAAGTCCTAGGTACATGCCCATTCCACCTTCATTTGTGATTTCGATATTCCTTCTAATGTCTCATCGGGTATCCAAATCTACTTTATCTCCAAAGACAATTGAGGATTTGGAGTTATTTAGTCTCTGTCCTGATGCTTCCCCGTAATTCTTAATGATTTTTACTATCTCTGCACATTGCAGGACCTCCGATCTGCAGAAAAAAGGTTGTCATCCGCGAAGAGAAGGTGGGACACGGTGGGGCGAGCCCGAGCTATCCTTAGGCTAGTGATACGCTTTTCCGCTTATGCTCCATTAAAGAGGGAGATGAGAGCCTCCGTACAAAGGATAAACAAGAATGGGAATAGAAGGTCTCCTTGTCTAAGTCCTCGTGTAGGTTCCTCTTGGTTCACTGTTTATCAGGACTTGGTAGGAAGCTGGGATGAAGCTTCTGTTAGTCCGAGAGTTCGCATTACTAAGTATTAAGGTCTCCTACTTTGCGGTTAAGAGTCAAGACTAGAAGCGTTTTCACTTTTCAATATATGATCTCTTCATTGTTTTCTTGAAGCTCTTGCTTAATTTGGCACTTTTAGGTTTGGTTGCAAGGCTTAGTCATAGACTTGAGCCACTTTTTGAATTTGAAAGTATTTGTATGACTTGAATATTTTGCATTGTTGATTTGGTTATGTTTAAACGTTGAAAACTTTCAGATTTGGCAAAGTGTTACATGTTCATATATGTTACAATATGTTTATTCAGATTTGTTTCAGGTGCAAATAACAGGTTTAATCGGGTAAAATTTCGGATTATCAGGTAAAATTGTACCCGAACAAACCTGAAACCGAACTGATCCGACAAATATCTGAATAAAAATGGGTAATGTGTATGGCAACATACGACCCGACCTGGACCCGGCAGGAACCGACCCGAACCCGACCCAAAATTAGCAGGTCCTTAAATGGGTTATCTATTTCTTTTACCTGACAGACCCGGATCCGACATGGACCCGACCCGAACCCGACCAAAGGACCCGAATGCCCAGACCTACTTGCTTGTTTCAAATGCATGGATGATCAGCCGTGACGACCAATACGAGAGGGGACTGAACATGAGGCATGAGGCCCAGTTGTACAGAATAATGAATCAAGTAAACACAGTTGGCATTTGTAATTAGTATAGAAACTCGAGACCTTAAATCTCAAACATCTCTTTACTAGTACAACTTTCAAATGAGTTCTAAACTTAACATAATAGTAAGCATTTTATTATATATAATGCAAGCCTTAATCAAGTAGCAGGAGTCGCAATGACGTAAAGAGGGAACTTGCGGCGAATCACAGCACCGATTGATTCAGGAACATCGGTCTCGGTCTGATCTTCTGTAGATTGCCAATCAAATCCAAGCATTAAGTTAGCCAAAGCCACCTCATTCAACACCACAGCAAATGATATTCCGGGGCACATCCTTCTCCCTGCTCCAAACGGAATCAGCTCAAAATCCTGACCTCGGAAATCAGCAGCCGAATCTAGATGCCTCTCCGGTTTAAACTCCTCTGCGTCTGGTCCCCACGTTGCAACCTCTCTCCCAACCGCCCAAAGATTGATCATAACCTGCGTACCGGCCGGTATGTGCTGACCTCTTAATTTGACATCTTTTGTAGATTCGTGAGGAACCATCAATGGAACTGGAGGATGTAGCCTGAGTGTCTCTTTGATCACAGCTCTTAAGTAGTTCATGTCTTGAATGTCGTCTTCTGATACGCTTGATTTTCCCTTACAAATGGTACGAACTTCTTCTTGAAGTCTTTTCAGACACTCTGGGTGAGTTAGAAGCTCTTGCATTTCCCATTCCAAAAGCGTGGAGGATGTGTCTGTACCACCCACAAAAGCATCCTGAAAAGTGAAAACAAAAACAAGAACAATGGTTATGCACTAAAACAATATTGGATCTGAATTTGATTTGTTTTTTTTTTTCTTTCTTCATTACCAAGATGATTGCCTTTATGGTCATCCGGCTAACCTCAAACCCGACACTCTTCTTTCTCTGAACATCGAGTAATATATTGGCGAAATCAGGCTTATCACCGTCTCCATCTTCATGATCCTGAACAATTTTCTCCAAGAGCTCATCAAAATCTCTTGCCGTCTTTTCCAATTGACGCTCCAAACCGCAGATCCAATCAATCCAGGAAAGCCACGGTACATAAGTCCCCAAAGTAAACGTACCCAACTGCCTCATGAGCCTGTCTATCATCTCTTTGAAATCTGTTTCCTCACCGTATTTTCGTCCCAAAGCAACTCTACATGTAACATCGTTAGTTAAAGTTGTCGTGATCTTGCTTAGATTCATCGGAGAAGAACTCAGTTTCCGGATCTTTTCCATCATCAGACAGACCTCTTCTTGTCTCACGTCTCGAAAGGTCCGTACCATTTTGTTGCTGAGGAGATGCAAGACACTCACACTCTTCATTTGTCTCCAATACTCTCCATAAGGGGCTGAGGCTATATTACGGCTCCCGTAAAGAAGCTTGTCGTAGATTTTCGAATGTGGACGACTCGCAAAGGCGCCGTCATGCGTCTTCAAAACGTCTCTAGCAGCGTCCGCCGAAGAGGCTACAAGAACGGGGACAGTGCCAAAGTGAAGGAGCATGAGAGGTCCGTAACGCTGGCTGAGGGAGCGTAGTGTTCGGTGATAATTTTGGCCGAGCTGATGAAGGTTTCCGATCAACGGAAGTCCCGGTGGTGATGGAAATGCGATGCTTTTCTTCCATGTCGTCTGTTTTATGAAGAAGAGAATGGTAATGAAAAAGATCAAGCACAAGAGAAGCATCATGATCATATTTTGTAAATTTTAATTGTTCTTCAAGTGCTTCTCGTTTTTTTTGGTGCACTTAATATATAAGCCAAGTTTCTATACGTTACGTTATTACTGTCCACTCAAATTTTCTTCTATTTTTGCTTAAATTATAAAATAAATTTGATTAAATCTTTCTCTCAAATTCTATATATAAAAGCTAAGAAAATCTCTCCATATATAGTTTGACACCCAAGAACATAACAATTAAATTGACTAGTAGATTTTTTCCTCTTTAAAGATAATTTTAACAAAATATCTATTTGACCAAAAAAAAAAAAAATATATATTACTTTATAATGTTTCAAATACCTTATTTCTTAGATTTTTTTTAACTATTCACAAGGTCCACAGAAAATATTTACTTCCTAAAAGATATATACTTTATTTGTACATAAAGATTTAATATACAAAAACTTATCTTTGACCAAACAAAAGAAACAAATTATCTCTTACTTTTATAATGTTTCAGTTACCTTATTTGTTAGATTTTTTTTTTGAATAGTCACAAGGTCCACATAACTATTTATATCCTAAAAATATATCCTTATTTGTACATCTAATCTATTAAAACAGGAAGGTTTGCCATGGTACATAAATGTTGTTCCCGAAATTTACCCTTGATATTATTAGGATTTGTAACATTCATTAAGGGTAAAACTGTAAAACAATTTATATTGGATTTATTATCTCTACAATCCATGTTTCCAAACAAGACAATTATTAAACATGTAGCCAAACAACCAAAATCTAATGGGTCCCACTTTCCTAATTAATTAAAATCAAAACAAATTAATTGATAAATATAATTAATAATTTATACATCAACTATTATATATAAATTAAGATTCAAAATATATTTATAATATATTTTAATATCTTTTTATTTTGTTTCAAATATATATATATATATATATATATATATATATACACATATTACGATTGATGTTTTTACGATTGTACTTTTTAGCAGGTTTTTCCATCAAACTGAAAAATATTTAATTAATTAAACGGGTTGAAAAAATTAATTAGCCAATCTCGATTATAAATTTTCTATAAAAAAAATTCGCATATAGTAAATAATTTCAGTTGATATATTTTAAAATTAATAAAAATATTAAAATGATTTCATACTTATATTATTCAAATATTTGAAGCGTCAAATTATGCTTTATGTTTGAATGAAGTTTTTAACGGATAGTTCCATCAAATTTGCAAATTATATATACGACTACAGCATGTATTTTATAAAATAATATTTTAGATAAATAAAATAACAATTAAACATATACCACATAACTTTTACAATAGTTGTTTTCACATATATATATTTTTTCCAAACTATGATCTTACGATACAACACAGATTAAAATATATAATGCGAAATCGTTATTTTAATCTCTTAATCCTTACGATATATCTCCTCCAAATAACACATAATTCATTTTAAAAAAAAAAACTAAATTGCTAACTCACTGTTTATAATGTTGGTTAAATAATTATAATCAAAATTAGATTACATAATTAAAAAATCTAAACTACTATTAACAAAATGAATAAAAAGTAAAATTTGTAAAAAAAATTATACCCGCACTTAAAAGTGCGGGTCAAAATCTAGTTTCAAATAACTTTACAAAAATATAGGCAGTTTTGTTTCTCTTGTTGCTCAAAGCAAACATACCAATAAGAAAACTAAAAAGAAATCAATGGAAATCTTCTTTTAGTGCAAAATTAAGGTCTGATATCGGAACATTAAAGTCAAAGATAAAAACTTAAGCCCCCACTCGAATATAATGTATTGTCTACTAATGTTTTTAAAAACATAACTAGATTTTGACATGTATCTTTTTTTTATTAAAAATTTATTTTTATTTTAAATTTATACTTTTATAAATTAAATTTGTTAAATATTCAATTTAATCTATATTAAATGAAAAATATGCTGATATGATGCTAAATGTGATAAAAGTTAATAAGTTTTGTTTTTGTTTTGATATTGTTTTATTATATTTTTAGTAGTTGTGGCTTATTATCATTTCTAGTAGACTAAGTGATCGACCGCACGCATGTGCTGACATTGTTCTGTTTGTTAGATAATTTATGTGTATTTCTTCGCTTAGTGTTAAGAGAAAATGTGATATAAAGTTTAATTCATCTTTTTATATTCACATTTGAATGTAAATACATTTGGATTTATCATTTACATAATTATATACACATTCGAATTTTATGCATATTCGAAACGAATAAAATCATATAACAAACCAGCGAAACAGTTTCCTTAAAATGAAATAACCCATAATTATTTTCTCAAATCTATAACGAATAAAACATAGTCTCCAATAAAGAATACTAGCGATTACAATCTAATAAAAATCTACTTAAGGTTATTAAACACTTCTGTGAAAACAACATTCTTTATTCTCTTCACTGGTTTTTCTTCTTTATCTGTGATCAGTATCTTTAGACCAATTCTGAGAATTACTCTTGAAACAACAATATACAACTGATCATGAGTAAAAACAGGTCTTGGAAGATACAAACCAACTTTATCTAGTGTTTGTCCTTGACTTTTATTTATCGTCATTGCAAAGGTAAGAGCCACGGGAAACTGTCTACGCCGCATTCTGGAAGGAAATCTTGCCTCATGCAGCATGACAAACATCTTATCGAGTGCAACTTTACGACCAACCCTAGATCCAGTTATTATTCTAGTCTCCATAATTTGATTGCCCAACTGAGTAACTTGTAACCTAGTGTCATTGCATAAATCATTCCTCTCATCAATGTTCCTGAGTAACATAATAGGAGCACCAACCTTTAGTTTCAAATCATGGTTCAGCAGTCTAGATAGCTTGATGCTGTTCAGAAATTCCTGGGAGTATACCATATCATCATTTTTCCTTTATCTGAAGTAACAATGGTATCAAAACTGGGGTAAGATTTTTATGCACCTGTTATCAAACAAACATAGCTTTCAATGTCCATATATTATAATAATAAAATTTCAAAAGATAAATATATATAATTGGATTAAACATTATCGTATATATATATATATATAATAAACTGAATACCTTATAATGATTCAAGCATATATTCATTCACATTATCAACATCTTGGTTGGTCGGACTCAAAATTTCTCTTCATTGAAAAAACTTTGGGCCAAACTCAACCGCATAAAAATCTCCATATACTTCTTTAACAATTGCTTTGATAAGTTCTGCAGGATAAGATATGAGCAAATCTTCTGGAATATCTACCTCAAAATCTTCATCATCTCCACCGTTGATCTTTCTGTCTCCTATATCCAAAATCCAGTTGAATAATTCCCTTAGAGCACGAGCTTCATCAATACTCAGACCATCAGCGAGAAGTCGCATATTTTGGTGAGTTTCATAACTTTGCATTTGTTCCATAGTAACGATGAATTCAGAGCAACCATAACAGTTTGCTCTCTTCCACCATCAGTTATTACTAGTAAAAGATATCTAAAATCACAACAAAAAACAATAGACTTACCTCCAAATGGCACATATTTTCCCAAAATATCTCGCATGCTCCAATCCAGAGTATCAAAACAATGTTTACTCATCATTGGTGCTTCGTCCCATATAGTAAGCTTAGCTAACTTGACCAACTCTGTTTGATTTGTTCCAGGTTTCAAAGTAGAACACGTCGTCCCTTCATTTACTTGAATAGGGATCCCAAATCTAGAATGAGGCCTTCTACCACCTTTTAGTAACAAAGCAGCAGCCATTGGATGCAACATTTAATAATATATGACTCTTAGATCGAATAGTCGCTCCAAGAACACTCCACAAAAAAGGTTTCCTTGTTTCTCCAAATCCATAAACGAAGAACATACCACTAATTCCATTGTCAACTGCGGTCATAATCTCGTTATAAACACCTCTTTTTTCTTCTGTAAGTTTGGTCAGATCTCTATTTAATCAGATTTCAGCTCATCACAATTGTATGATAACTCTTCTGTTATCAACGTTTTTTTATCCTGAGCCATTGCGCTCATATCGGGTTTTGGCATATCCTTAATTTTAGACAGTGAACTCCCACTTTTACGCATAAGCATTTCTATTTCCACTAATGCATAATTTTTTATCCGATGTTCGTTCATGTTATAATCTGCAATATATGAAAATAAAAATATAAGACATTAATTAAAGTTATATGAACAAAACTATTTTTGACAATGGTATGACACGATTTTACTTACATGGATCTTTTCTATGGATCTTTGCTTGATTAATATGCCATCTGGTAAGAATTCTCATGTTTTGTTCTATAGTTCTGGTGGATTTTGAACAGTGTAAGTTAGAAGCATCAAAACAATTGATTCCCGTACATACATACCGCTACCCCCATTGAGCTGCTTCTTTTGTAGATTCAACATACACAGTATCATCATCAAGCAAACCCAGTGCTTCGCAAGCCAATTTGTATTCAGGATAAATAATACCATCAACCTTCTTGATATCATCATAATATGATGGGCCTAGTTGTATGTTAAGCAAAACCCTCAAAAATATGCATCTTCTTTTACTCGGGGGACATAGGTTAGCCTTCCAATTGCAAATCCTTTTTCCCGAACTTTCCATTCGCTAGTCTTTAGAACCCGAACATGTTTGGTTCGAAAATCTGCGTAAGTCGTCTTCTTTGCATTGGATTCTTTTTGTAGTAGTCTATAAAAGCAAGAAACTTAGATCTACCAACCGATGGTCGGTTAAAAACGTCATCAACATCGTCATCTTCCTCGTAGAGCAATGGATGTTCACCTTCAAGATGAAACAACAGTTTCTCTACTGTTGTAGTTCGGAAATTAGTATTGAATGCAAAAATTCTTGGAAGATATATAACTGGATAATATGAAAATATTTTCAACTAAAAATATAAAATTCGTAATATATGGCACAATCACATGAACAAAACAAACAAAAGTAGTTTTATTTGGCTTACGTTCGTACAGTTGGTATACTCTTTAATTTCATCTTTGACTTGATCCTTATCAGCAACCTTACCATCACCTTTATCACAATCATTTGCAGATTTGTTTCCTACAGATGCTCTTACATAGTCAGGACCCTTGTGGTTATATTTGAAGAGGTATTTGACAGCTCGGGTTTGGCAACACCATTCAACGTTGATATGAGCTCGATAACGTTTGGATAGAGTCATGTTATAAGGTATCACGTATGAATTGTCAAAATTAAACCCTCTTTTGTTACCAACCTCGTATTGTCCTCTCTACGACTGTAAATAAGAAACCTTGCTACATCAACATGAGTTGTATCACTAAAAGGTTTTGGAAGGAACTTTGTACACTTTCCATCTTGCATGCATGGACTATCTTTATTGTCAGGGCCACATGGACCATGCATCATCATATCCGCAACAACCTCACACAAATGAGGATCATCCTCTTTATCAGGAATTTCCGCACTGATGAACTTATCTATATCATCACCCATTGGAAGCTTAGAATCAGGATGTAAGAAAACAATCAGATGAGCATGTGGAAGAACTCTCTTTTGACACTCTATTTTGTACATAGCTACATATATATAAATAGATACATACGGCCAGATAATAGTTTGAAATAGTTTTAAATTATGTTCGTAAAATGTAAATATATTAACAGACATAATATTAACAAATTGATATTAAAGTAACGATTTTTACCTGAATTCATGTTCCCAAACGTCTTATTCTTTGTCAGATCTTCAACTAAACTATCGAGTTTTAATTTGAATACTCTGGAACATACTTCAGGTCTATCTTCTGCATTAAAACCATTATGAAGGAATCTTGTAATTTCAAGCCACTTAGGGTTGCATGTAATCGTTATGAAAAGATCTAGAAAACCAAAATACTTGCATGTAGCCATTGCATCAAGATAATCTTGCATCATATACCTTGGACCACCAACAAATGAAGACGACAAATGTATTTTTTCTCCTTGATTGTAAAAATACGCATCTCCTTTCAACGAAGCTTCTTTTAAATTATTGTAATTTCACATCGGAGTTTTTCTGATTTTGCTGTAAATACCTCAATCGATTTGTCTCAATCATGGTGTATACATCAACTAAAAACTGCTTAAATAATTTTCCAGACATGACAATAGGTTGAGATTCATTACGTCTTTCCAAAATTCTAAATGCAAAAAATTATCGCATGGTAATCTTTGTCTTCTTTCTTCCGTTGGTGTCAACAAAGCCATCAGAAGGTTTTTGTTTGATATCGGAGCTGACTTTGATGCAGTGAGTTCTTTTAATCTCCAGCTGTTGGTCAATGCGATTGTCTCTGGAGGATATGGTGTTTCTCTGCCGGCAAACGAAGATCTCAGAGGATGGATTTTGAAGAGTTGCGTAGAGGAAATGAAGAAAGATATTGATGAATGCAAATCGATGTGGAAGAGGACATCAGAGATATTAGCTTCTGATGATGATAAATTGTGTGAGTTTCTGAAATCCGTTGATAATTTTGTTAGCAAACTACATGCTGTTTAACTGTATAAAACTGTAACTTTTAAGGAAAACATGTTGTTTCGGTCCGTATCAAAACGACGCCGTTTAAACTTCTGTTAAGAATACTGACGGAGCCACGTCATCACTACACATAAGGGTTATATTGCGGTTTGAGCCAATGTATGAGGGTTGACCGGCATAGAAAGCATGTGAAGGGTTGATATGAAAAAGTTTACCAGGTGAGGGGTTAATATGCTGAAATCCCTTTAATATTTAGTAAATTGCAACAATTTTTTTTAAAAAAATTAATTATGTTGCTAATATACCACTCCTTGTAATCTTTCACATCTTCAATATCTTGATCAAATTCAAGTTGTGAAATCGCCCCAGAATCGTGGAAATATAGAGCACCTAAATTCATAAACAATAATTAAATTAGTTAATTTAGTATATTGCAAATCGATAAATAAACAATTTGAACTAAAATTAAAATTTTACTAAAAATCAAGCTTTACATACCCTCACTTTAGTTTACACGCCAAAATCTCAAAACATCAGCGGTCTCATAGTCACCAATTGAATACCAGTATCCATAAAACTGGACTGCCAATTTTCCTCTAGCTATGCATTTTATTGATATCCCACTATAGGAAAATTTGATTGTAATATAAGTATTTCAATAGAATTACTCATATAAATATTTACACTAAAATATATTATCAGGAAAACATAAGAAACTTACTCTATCTCTCTGATATGAACGTAAATTGTTTTGCCGTGTTTGTTTCGACCATGCCTTGTACTTTGCATTTCCCCAACATGGCAGATTACTCCAATCAAAACTAAAAAGGAAAATAATGAAACTAAAAGGATTAAAATTTTAAACGCGAAAATGGTTACAATATTCTACGAAATTTGAACATGCATATGAAATCACATTACCAATAGTGTATGATGGAGAATGTAATGAATCCCTAATACTCCACATGCCATTAAAATGATGAAAAATATTCGGACTTATTGTTTCACATTGTTTAATGAGTGTGTTCTCTCTTACGAAGATCTTATCACTACTGATAGTGTTTCTAATATCACTTTTACCGTACATTTGAATCACTTCAAAATTTTCTATAAATTTTCAGTGACCAACTTGAAGAGGCCACAAGTTTAGGATTCCAAACAATTTGCTCTGTTTAGAAAAGCTGTGCTCGTTACTTTTTGTTACAATTTTTAAAACAACAAAGAGATTGAAATTATGATATAAAATCTTACTAGTTCATCACATAAGATCACATGACATGTTTCACCATGGAGGGAAGTATTTGTAAACCATCTTCTTACAGTCTTCACACGAACTCTCCAGTTGGTTGTTGTGTTATCAACTTGCGATGTAACAAACTTCATAAACATTGAATACAATGGAGAAATTGCTATACGAATCAATCCTAAAACTAAACATTTAATACACAATACAATAATTTTCATCTAATTACACATAAATTTTAAATGCTTACCCGATTCTCGTCTTATGAAGAAGCATCTAAGAATTACAAAGACATATTTATCCACATCCTTCCAAAACTTTTTGATTAATTCTTCACCATCTTTCCCAATCAATAAATTCTGAAGACTTCGGAGTTTAGTTAAAAAAGAAATTGCTTACTATTATTAGTGACAAACAACAAAACAACTCATCAAAATATAGGACTAAGATTAACTCACTTTATGTCGCGAAAGGTAAACTGCAACTTTGGTCCTGCCCAATAATTTTGGAGATTTCCAACATGGGTTACAACACCAAAGACATCTATATAGTGAAAAAATATCAATTAGACAACACATGTAAATAACATGATTATTATAATCCTAAGCACAAAAACAAATATTTGTTTCAAGTTACTTTTAGGGTAAGGATCATAAACTCTCCGATCTAATATATCTAGAATCGATGAGCAAACCAAAACATGACCTTCCGGAATATTATCATAAGTCACACAGAAAGATGTCTCTAACGTGAAAACACTACAAAAATGGGCATTCATAGCATGTGACGATAGCACGTTTTTACTAACTGCTATCGTATATGAGTTTTAATTTTTTGTAGTATATAATAGCGTTTCATTAGTGCTAATACATAATTTTATATGAGTGGGAAGCTAAATCAGCTATTCCGCCAATGGCTTAGTAAAAGTTTCGTGTTTTCCCTCTCATGCCTCATTACCTCTCTTTTGTCGAAAAACCTAACAAAGAACACTTAGAACAGCTCAGACAACTAGCTTCACGGCCACAACTCGTTTTCGCCGTCGTTCCTGTCGGAGGTTTTAGGGCACTTACCCTGTCGCCGGCGCTAATTTCGCTCATCTCCGGCCATAATCAAGGCATAGCATCCGTACACCCAATCTGATTTCTTCCTTCTTTTTGTCGATTTTTAATCTCGTTCGCTATTGCATGTTTCCTCTGTTTGCATGTTTGGGTTGTGAATGATTTGATTTTTCAAAGCTCTTTCCGATTTGAGGCTTCATCGCTTTTAGATTTGAATCTACAAACCTTTATGATGTTTGCGTATTAGTGGAGAATGAAATCGATTTCTTTAAATCTGTGTTTTGGGTTTTAGCTTCGTATGTTGAATGAATTTCTGATTGTGTTATCAGATTGAAATCGATTTATTTGTTGTTCTGTCAGATTGAACCGTAACAGATAGAACCGTGTCTGATTTCTTTATGATTTTAGCATTATAAGTGGAGAATGAAATCGATTTCTTTGCCTCTGTGTTTTTAGTTGTAGCATCCTTTGTTGAATGAATCTTCTGATGAATCTTTGGTATTGTGTTTTCAGAATGAAATCGTTTTCTTTGTTGTGCTGTAGTAGTTCTGTTTTTTGGATTATGGATTGCTAGTGATTTTCTGATTTTTGTTTTGCAAGTGTTTTCAATACTTTACAACTTGGAATCTGAAGCTTCTCTTCTGCTCATATCACACCACATGTTAGTTCCTTTGACTTGTTTGTGCTGATCTAAAAACTGTCGAATGCTTACTTGTGATTTTATTTGGTTCTTATCATTTCTACTTTAACTTGTTTGTCATGATCTATTTGAACTTTGAATAAAACGCCAGTCAGGCATTAATAATACCACTACTTGAATGATGATTGTGGCATGTTTTGTTTAGCTTCTTTTCATGCTTTATCAATTGTTGGTTTTAAACATGCTGCTATGTACTAAACATAGTGTATCAATCTCCTTTGAGATTGATTAATCAAGGTTATTTTATTGAATTTTTAAGTGTCATTGTTTCTGTTTTGAGTGTATGAATATCGAGTGGCTATCGTGATGTTGAATACTGTTTGTTGTAATCTGATATGGCTGTTATGGTACTTAAGGTTTGAGTAAGGTTAGAACATGGACAAGAAATGGGTGCATCTTTGCAGGTGAGGATTTTAAATATGTAGCTTAGCTTTTGTTTCCGTAGGATTTTGGGGAGTTTACTAGATGTTATTTTTTCACTTTTTCCTGTAATGAAGAGCTGATCCTGCTTATGAGAGAGGGGCTTCTAAGTTTGTACGGGACGTGGTTGCTGCTATGGGAAACATAGATATGGTTGTATGTCCTTGCGTTGACTGCCGAAATATAGATCGTCACCAAGGAGATGTTGTAGTTGATCATCTGGTGACAAGGGGAATGGATGAGGATTATAAATTATGGACTGAATGGTTTCACCATGGAGAATTGATGTCAAGGGATGGAGGTGAATGCAATCTAAGTCAGTGGAATCACGATATTGTTGGGCTATACCAAGCAACATAATTTAGAGATGAAGAGTTTGCTAGCAAGGATATGTTAGGAGAGATTGCAGAAGGAGAGGATTTGAAAGAAGATGAGTTCCTTGCAAAGCTTGAAGATGCTGAAACACCCTTATATCCAAGCTGCGTTAACCATAGCAAGCTGTCGGCTATCGTCTCATTTTTCAGACTTAAAACTCAGAATGGCTGGTCTGACAAGAGCTTTAATGATCTATTAGAGACATTGCATGACATGCTACCAGAGGACAATGTACTACACACATCATTGTATGATGTGAAAAAGTTTTTGAAATCCTTTGATATGGGCTACCAGAAGATCCATGCTTGTGTCAATGACTGCTGCCTATTTCGAAAGAAGTACAGGAAGCTTGATGAATGTCCAAAATGCAAGGCTTCACGCTGGAAGACTAATATGCACACTGGTGAAGTAAAGAAAGGTGTGCCACAGAAAGTTTTACGGTATTTTCCAATAATCCACGACTGAAGAGAATGCATATGTCTGAGGAAATGGCTAAGAATCTGAGATGGCATTTTAGTAACAAGAGCACCGATGGAAAACTCCGTCACCCTGTGGATTCAGTTACATGGGATCAGATGAATGATAAATATCCTTCTTTTGCGGCTGAGGAAAGGAATATGAGGCTTGGGCTATCCACAGATGGTTTTAATCCATTCAATATGAAGAATACAAGGTATAGTTGCTGGCCTGTTTTGCTGGTAAACTATAATTTGCCACCAGACTTATGCATGAAGAAGGAGAACATCATGCTTACGTTGTTGATTCCTGGTCCACAACAGCTTGGTAATAGCATAGATGTTTACTTAGCACCCCTCATAGAGGATCTAAATAATTTGTGGCAGAATGGGGAGCTAACATATGATGCTTGTAGTAAATCTACATTTACGTTTAAGGCTATGCTGCTTTGGACAATAAGTGATTTCCCTGCGTACGGGAATCTTGCAGGCTGCAAAGTAAAGGGGAAAATGGGCTGTCCTCTATGTGGGAAAAATACAGATGTTATGTGGTTGAAGTACAACAGAAAACATGTCTACATGGGCCATAGAAAGGGTCTGCCACCCACACATAGTTATAGGGGGAAGAAGTTATGGTTTGATGGAAAAGCAGAACACAGAAGGAGGGGAAGAATACTATATGGTCGGGAAATTTCAAAACATCTGAAAAAATTACAAAATTGACTTTGGAAATATGAAAGTATCTGCGAGTAAGAGGAAAATGGTCGTTTGTACCAGATTAGATTCTGATAGTGATGCTTCCTCAAGTGAATCAGAAGAAGAGGAGGATGAAGATGTCGAAATAGATGAGGAGGAGTTAGCAAGATGGAAGAAAAGGTCCATCTTCTTCAAGCTACCTTATTGGGAGGTGTGTTATACTGTCATGTTGCTTTCAAATTTTCTGCTATCACCTACTTATGATAGTTTAACTTTGGTATCATTAATTGTATGAATGTTGTATAGGAACTGCCGGTAAGACATAATTTAGATGTTATGCACGTTGAGAGGAACATGGCAGCAAGTATTGTAGCCACGTTGTTGCATTGTGGAAAATCAAAGGATGGTTTTCCAGCTCGCAAAGATTTAGAGCAACTTGGTATAAGGAAGGATTTGCACCCAACTACACGAGGAAAAAGAACACATCTGCCTGCTGCTCCTTGGACTTTGTCAAAGTCAGAAAAGAGAATATTCTGCAAGAGACTGTTTGACTTTAAAGGCCCTGATGGATATTGTTCTAACATAGCAAGAGGCGTATCAGTAGATGAATGCAAGATCGCAGGGCTGAAATCACATGATTATCACGTGCTAATGCAACAACTTCTCCCGATAGCGCTTAGAGGTTTATTACCTAAAGGTCCAAGGCTAGCTGTTGTACACCTTTGCGCTTTCTTCAATCTCCTGTGTCAGCGTGTAATTGATATGGAGCAGCTCTTGGTAATGGAATCTGAAATCGTTGAAACACTTTGTATGTTTGAGAGATTTTTTCCACCAAGTTTTTTTTGATATCATGATGCATTTGACGGTTCATCTTGGAAGGGAAGCTCGGCTAGGTGGACCAGTCCATTTTAGATGGATGTACCCATTTGAGAGGTACATCTCTAAACTGATTAATATGTTTAACAATTTTAAGCTGACTGCAATTTTGCTAATATATCATTATACAAACTTTCCAGATATATGAAAGTGCTGAAAGACTTTGTGAGAAATCCTGCAAGACCAGAAGGGTGTATTGCAGAATGTTATCTAGCTGAAGAGTGCATTTAGTTTTGTAATGAGTTTTTGAAGAAGACAACTAATGTAGAGGAAAAACAGGATAGAAACACTGACTACGAGAACATTTCCATCCTTGAGGGTCGTCCAATATCAGCAGGCACTCCAATAACTCTAACTGATGTGGAGCAGAAAATAGCCCACCTTGCTGTGATCCAGAATATGACTGTTGTCGAGCCATATGTGGAGTAAGTGTTCTAGACTCCCGGACTTCTAATTAAGTTTATAGTTCATTAATAACATGATGATTGTGTTTCATTGTTCAATCATGGACAAGTGAGCACTTGCAGTATCTACAAGACACAAATGGAAGATGTAGACGTGAGGCATCAGTGTTATGGAGCATGCATACTCAGAATTTTGCGTCTTGGTTAAAAAAAAAGGCTAGTTACATCTTCTGTGTATTCTCGGTTGTTATGGTATTGTTAATGGGTGTCTGATTTGTTTTGTAAATTTTGTTAGATACCTCTTGACTCAAACGGACAAGGAGAAACACTTAAGTGGTTGGCTTACGGGCCACATAGTTATGCACGGTCTTATACTGGTTATGTGGTGAATGGTCTGCGGTTTCACACATTGTCAGTTGATAGGAAAAGCCAGAATAGTGGGGTTCTTTATGAGGATACAGCAATATGCAGAGCTAGTGCAAGAGACACATCAAAAGTCATGGATATGGTATCATACTATGGCAGAATAACTGAGATTATATTGTTGGACTACAATGTTTTCTATGTCCCTCTATTCCGGTGTCAATGGGCAGTTATGGGAAATGGAGTGAAGATAGAAGATGGTTTCACACTTGTTAATTTGAATCATAATCAAGCCTCTTTTTTAAGGGATCCATATATACTGGCCTCACAAGCAAAGCAAGTGTTCTACTCAAGGGAAGATGAGTCATCTAGTTGGTATGTTGTTATGAGGGGTTCAACAAGAAGATACAGCTTGGAGGATTTTCAAGAAGGAAATGCAGAAATTGGGCCATTGCCATCGAATGTTGATATGGATATTGATATGAATGAAGCTGAGAATGCAAGAACTGATTGTGAAGGCATATATGTGTGAATTAACTTCATTCTTAGACATTCTTATTGTTTATGATGATTTGATTTTTTTGGTTTTTTTCCCTGCTTGTTGTGTGTTGTTGTGAATTGTTATATGTGTTTATGTTGTTGTCTGTTTATGAATTTCCTTTGTACTTATAGTTCTTTAACTATGTGTTTTGTCATTTATTTCAGGTGAACTAGATGGGACGCCGTAAGAGACAGAAGAAAACATACAAGAAGAGTCAAGATGAGGAGGTCGAGTTTGTGTGTACTGTGAACCATCCCGTAGAAGACCAACAGCATCCACAAGTAGAAGATGAGGGTCATGTGGAAGAGCAGCAGCATACGCAGATGCAAGTGGAGAGTCCTGTTGAAGAGCAGCAGCATTCGCAGGACCTTGCTCATGAAGCTGAACATGAAGAGAGAGATGATATAGCTGATGAAGAACCTGAAGGCGAGCTTGAACTTTCTGAAGACATTGATCATGAAGCTGAACCGAAGCGTAAAAAACAGAGAGGACCTACCATGATGAGAGACCTAGCTAAGGATCCAAACAACAGAGTTCGGGTGGATTTCACTCTCATGGGAGAAGCCTATGGTCCAGGGTCCGTTAAGCTGTCATCGTATCTAGGACCACTGGTAAGAGAACATGTTCCTGTTACACTTGAATGCTGGAAGAAACTCGGTGAAGAAGCCAAGACGGTTCTCTGGAAATCTGTACAGGTTTGTATCTTTTTGTTCTATGACTGAATCTTTTGTTTTTGTATCTTCATTATCTCTGCATAATGGATTCTTTTTCTGTTTCTTGTTACTTGTAATTGTTTGTAGGCAAGGTTTGAACTAGATGAAGAGTTTCAAAAGATTGCGGTATTGAAACAAATGGGATGTTTATGGAGATCATCAAAATCTCGCCTAGTTACCCAGATCAATGGTGCAGCAAACAACCAGCAGAGGATGAATTTGAGGCCCAAAAATATTAATCCTGCTGACTGGCGTAAATTTGTCAAGCTCAAAACCAGCCAAACTCTTAAGGTATGCCTTTGGTCTGGTCTTATTTAGTACGCAGTAGATTCCATATTAATATTCTGCTTTTAGTCTTTGAGTGATAGCTGTAGGGAACGAAGGCGCAAACAGATTCCACATACATGTAGTAGGAAAGGAATGGTCCGACTAGCAGAACAGATGGTAAGAATTCTATAATTACGGTGCTTGTTCTGATTATACCAATTTTAAATTCTATATTATGTTGACTGACTATTTTCTGTTATAGAAAATTGATACTGGAAACCCATCAGAGGTGACAAGGCTAAAGGTATGGGTAAAGTCACTTACCAGAAAAGATGGTACACCGGTGAATACGAATGCCGCTGAAAAGTTTGTAAGTAGATAGTCCATCAAATACTTCTCTGTTTTTTGTTGTTTTGGTTTTTCTGTCACATATTATAGTCTGATTTTGTGTTTTATGATATGTAGATGAAAGCAGCTGAGATAGTTGATGGTGAACCTAATTCAAACTCAACAAATCAAGCAGAAGATACACTTAGCCAACTCTTAGGACCAGATAATCCTGGTCGACTGAGGGCCACAGGAAGAAACATGAGCAAGACTAAATTAGCTTGTTTCCAAGTTCAGCACAAGTGCATGGAGGAAATGGAGGCTAAACAAGGTCAACTGGTGCAAAAGGTCACTGAGTTACAAGATGAAATTGCCAAAATGAAGATTTAGGTAACATTCTACTCTATTGATAAACAATACCTTAATCAATTTGTACTTAAGATTTTATTCACTGATATTTTTTGATGCAGAGACAAGAGCCTGAAATTGGGGAAAACTCAGCTCAAAAAGTAAGATTTATTAAATATGTTAATGGTTTCTTTGTGACTTCATATTCTGATTTGCTGTTCTAAGTGGTTTCTTATAACTCTACATGACTAACATAATTGTACTATCATTTTGTAGAGCGCGAATAAACGAATCCCACATAAGTGTATTTTGGTTGATTGGGTTGGAGATGATGTGAATGTTGCCGAGGGCCGTATTATTACTTCTGATCCGGATGACTTGTTAAATGACAGCCGCTTAGGCCCGTCAGATGTTAAAGTGTTGGTTGAAAAAGCAACTAACCCGGAAGCATTCCTTTGGAGACCTGCAACTAACATGTTCACTATTGAGGAAGCTGTTGGACAGATGATTGCTTGGCCTGCTTCTAAGTGTGTTAACATAGAACATGGGCTCCAAACAGAAGACATTGCACCATTGGTAAAGTTTATTATTATTTACACTTATGGTTTCTTTATCAGTGTTCAAGGTTATGTAAGCTGTTATTGACATTTGTTTAACAGGGACCAAGGACTAATTCTCCAAACAAGTGCAAGCTGATGGCATTGTCTTCTGATGATGTGATTGTGGCTGAAGGACGTTGGCAAACACAAGAACCAAAAGCTTTGGTTAGCGGACTTCCACTTAGACCGAAAGCAGTTAAAGTATACGTGGATGTGGTACATGAGCCAGAAACCTTTATATGGCGGCCAACAAGCAATATGTCATACCTTGAGGATTGCTTAATGTCCTTTGTAGCATGGCCTGTGACCAAAGTTGTCTTCGAAAACACTACAGATGCCACAGGTCAGAAATCTCCCCTGCATACTTCTCCATCAGCTGCGCATTCATCAAGTCGGAAATTAGCAACATCAGAAGGTTCAAAATCTCAAGCAACAACTTCTAAAGCTCTTGTTACGCCATCACCAGCAGTTGGTACAAAATCTGCAACAACTCTACCAAAATATCTTAGTGATAAGCTTCCGACAACATGTCCTACTTCTCCTAAGCGAAAAAAAATCAGCTACTTTCACAATCTCTTTGAAGATCCCCGGTAATTTATTGGTTAAGTTTGCTAGTTGCTTATGAGTGTTATTTCTTTGAGTTTAATTTTAATATTGGTTACTTTGCAGTGTACAAAAAGAGCTGAAAATTGCAAGCAAAACCAGAAATGCAAACTGATGGATATTAGCGGTAGGAAACGTGTTGTTGCTGAAGGACGTATACATTCAGTCGACTCAGAGCAGAAGGTTCACTTTGTCCGATTGGGTCCTAATGCAGCCAGAGTATGGGTTGATATAGTAAAGGTTGATGATGCAGCAGTTTGGAGAGCAACAGATGAAATCGAATATCTCAGAGATGCACATGGTTCTTCTATTGCATGGCCAATAGATAAATTGGTCATATTTTGAATTATGGGAAATGAGGTAATTGTTGTGCTTATGCTTTGATTTTACATATGTGTTACTAAAGTTAGACACTCATTTTTTTTTATGCAGGGAATGAAGGAAATTTGGTCCAAGATAGCTAGTTTTACTATGGTTAGGACTAAGCTATTGAACTATGACTTCTCTATGTATTTTGATATTTAGACTTGAATTACGGTTCTTGCATGAATTTCTAAACTTGTGTTTTGGATGTTGAAATGTATTCGTACTTGTGGCAATGATGACTTAATTTCTATATATCAGTTTTATTTTAAAGATTATGCAAGAGTTGTATTATATAAAAGAAATTGTTGGCACATAGTAACAAATATAATAGCACCAAAATCTACCTTATAAGATTTAATCATAGCATTGTAAAATAGACATAGAAAACTGTATTATAGCACACAAAATAGCTGTAAAAATTAAATACAACAAAAAATTAGGGTGCTATAATAACATATACTAGAAGTTTTATAAAATGCTATAATAAATGTTATTACAGCAAATAAAATTACGTGCTATAATAGATCCGAGATATCATAACAACACAAAAAATGCTATCGTAGGGCTGGAACCTAAGATAGCTCCCGCATAGATAGCATTTGTAAAAACGCTATGAAAGACATATGATAGCATTATATTCGCGCCGACAATGTACATATTTCTTGTAGTGAAACCAGTTTGAAGTTGTGAGGGGTCAAGGAAATATAATGTGGTAAAAGAACAACTTGAGCATATTTAAGCTTAAACCAACGACCCTCAAACCAAGTTGACCTCCGGAATTTATCAACAACAGAGGCATGAACAGTTGCCTCTATCTTGATACCCTAAATAAAGAAACGATCCGCTTAATAAAACATGCAAGAATAAAAAAGATGACAAATGAAAGATGAAAAGAGAATTACCTCTTCATCGAACAAAATCATTGAGATTTTAGGATCTCCAAAGGAAGAAACACATATCCATACACGCAGGAGAAAAACTTTTAGATCCAAAAGAGATGAGACATGGTTGTTGATTTTAAAAACTTTTCGGTAAATCTGAAGAGATGGTTGATTCTCGCAGATTTTTCGCATAAAATCTGGAAAGAAGTTCTTTTTTCGGTAAACAGTAGAATATGAATTGTCTAGGGTAAGAATCTTTATAGTTTCTTAAATTTATGAGCACAAGGTGTAAAGATCAAAAGAGACAACCCTTGGTTTAGTTAAAATCTTTGGGCCTTAACAACTAATGATATTTTTTTTAATTATATTAGTATTATTTGAATCATGATAATAATAAGAAATCAATATCTTTTGGTTTGCTTGGTATGAAACAAATCTGCATAATCAAAAATAGTATAATATAAAATTTGAACAATGATAATGATAAGAAATCGAAACCTTATTCGGACTAACAGGACTAAACCTTATTTGGTACTCAAAAGAGTATTTACCAAATCCATCGCTTACCACCAAATCCATGTCTATAGTAATAGAAAACACTTATTCGGATTATAGGCCTATTAGGACAATCGGGACATATGAGGTGAACTAACAAAATCCTGGAAACAACCTTTCGTCGGACTTTTATATCTCGATTACTAAGCATTATTCGGACTACCGGGACTAAACCTTATTTGGTACTCAAAAGAGTATTTACCAAATCCATCGTTTACCATCAAATCCATGTCTATAGTAATAGACACAACTCTTTCGGACTATAGACTTATTAGGACAATCGGGACATGTGAGGTGAACTAACAACGCCTTGGCAACAACCTTTCATCGGACTTTTAGATCTCGAGTATTAAGCCGTAAAATTTAGAGAAACTCGCAAACGTTTGTTAGTTCACCTCACATAATTCACAAAAACTCGAGCTAACCGAGCTTCTTCTTTCTTGCGACTAAGAATAAAACAGAATAAAAAAGCAAAAACATAAAATAAATTTTACATCGAAAAGAAAATGAAAGTAATCGAAATGATAACATATCATTTAATTAAACTTTTAATGATCCGAAAAATACTGCCAACGAATGAAAAAAAAAAACATAGAGAAAAGTTCTTGAAAAAAATGGAAAATGCAAACGATTATGTTTCTAGGCCACCAAACTCACCTTATATAAGATTTCACTAGAGACTAACAATCTATTGAAAAATTGTTATATGCCATATAAGATTTTTTTTAATAAAATCGAACTAATACGATATTCAAAAGATATTGTGATGTGTTTTACGAAAGTGTATTAATGAAATGAATAAAAATCGAGGTAATGACATTATCCGTAAATAAGTTTAACTCCACACCCTTTTATTTAGTTTTAGGCCATCCATGTCATCATTCCATGTCACCGTTATCATCCTCTAGCTCACTCTCGTGATGACACCTCAGGTTCAGCAAAAAAATAATTCTCATGTATATATATAAATGCTTAGTTTACCTTATTGCTATAAAGAACATATACATTTTATTTGACAAAATTTTTATTTAAGTTAATTCTAACTTAGTTCAACCGTGATTTTACTACTAAAAAGTTGTTAAATTCAATAATGTTTGTATAGAATGCAATCTTAGTAATATATAAGTTGTTAGATTCGATTTACTAGGTTTTTTAATTTAATTATATATATATATATATAATTATTTGTTTTAAATATTATATTTTTAATGCGCGATTATAAATTTATAAATAAGTTTAATATTTTATAAAATTAAGAATATATCAATTGAAATTGATTAATACATCTTTTAACCCGTCTTCCTGTGGGCAAAGTTTGTTTTTAATAGTATAAATAACTGAAATTGATTAATCTATTTTCAACCCGTTTCTATAATGATCTAAATATAAAATTTTTTTATTGATCAAAATGTAACTAAAATATGATAATCCGTTCATATAATATTTTTAGATTGGTTTAAGTTTATTTTAATGTTTGTATAATTAAAATTGGTTAATTCATCTTTTTAACTTGTCTTCCAATGAACATAAATCTTTTAATTTTTTTTATAATGAAAACAAATTAATCTATACCTCAACTCATATTATAGTAGTGTAAGTATTTTGACAATTTGATAAAAACAATCCTTTTAAAACTGCTATCGTAAAATATCAACCGAAATCAAACTCATTATATATTCCAAGAATATAAATATTGAATAATTTAAAGATTTGATCAAATTAAGAATATATCAACTGAAATTAGTTAATACATTTTTTTAACTCATCTTCCAGTAGTCAAAATTTGTTTTTAACAATATAGATAATTGAAATCGGTTAATCTATTTTCAATATATTTTATATTTTAATATAAATATTTTATGTTAATTTAATAGATCAAAATGTAATTAAAATTATTTTTAATGAATTTAAATAATAAATACGAATTAATTAATTATTTTTCTTAAAAATCAAGAAGTTAAAAATATTTGTAAGATTTTTCTATAATTTAAAATATATATTTATATTTCAGTTAAAAAGAAGATATTAAAAGGTATTATGAAAATGTATTTTAAATAAAATCATAAATTACAGAATATTTATATTAAAATACAATTAAAATTATTTTATAATAAATTTAATAATAAGTATGAAATTAATAATTATTTTTCTCAAGAATCAGAAAAAATAAAAAATATTTTTATAACATATATATATATATTTAAAAGAAAATATATTATAAATATATTTTGTTATAAAATCATTAATTATAAAATATTTAGTTTGACCTACATATATTCTAAATTTAATAATCCGAAACTACCTTTAATAAAACAAAAAAAAAACATAAAACCAATGTTAATTTTTTTTTAAAGTATTGTTTTAATGGTATAGATATATATTTAGTGCCACAAGTTTTTACTTGTTTGGTTTTAGACCATGGTCCGGTCTAGTTGAATGGACCGCTAGCTGTTCACGTTCTCTTTGCTAGTAAGAGTTTCAAATGAGTAAAAACAAGTGTGAGTGCAATACATTATACTACATAACATAATACAGCATTTATATATATGTAATGCCCAACTCAAGTAGTAGATGATGCAATGGCGTAAAGAGGGAACATACGGTGAATCGCAATACCGGTTGATTCAGCCACACCGGTCTGATCTTCTGTCGATTCAATTGGAAAGCTCCAGTCAAACTGATGCACTAAGGTAGCCAACACCACCTCATTCAAAACCACAGCGAATGATATTGCTGGGCAAGTCCTTCTCCCTGCTCCAAATGGAATCAACTCAAAATCTTGACCTCGGAAATCAATAGAAGAATCTAAATGTCTCTCCGGTCTAAACTCATCCGCGTCTGGTCCCCACGTAGCAACCTCTCTCCCGATCGCCCATACATTGATCATTACTTGTGTACCTGCAGGTACGTGGTAATCTCTTAATCTGACATCATGTGTTGATACGTGAGGAAGCATTAATGGAAGTGGTGGATGTAGCCTGAGTGTCTCTTTGATCACAGCTTTTAAGTAGTTCATGTCTTGAATGTCGTCTTCTGATACACTTGTTTTGCCCTTACAAATCGTACGGACTTCTTCTTGAAGTCTGTTCAGACATTCAGGGTGACGTAGAAGCTCTGTCATTGCCCATTCCATAAGTGTGTACGTTGTGTCCGTACCACCTACAAAAACATCCTGAAACCCAAAACAAGAACCATGATTTTATATATATATATTTAAGTATTATAAATCTGAACCCAGAAAGTGTGTAGTGTTCCCTTACCAAGACGATTGCCTTTATACTGACTCGGTCGATCTCAAATCCGACGCTTTTGTCTCTCTGAACTGCGAGCAATACATCAACGAAGTCAGTCCTATCTCCGTTACCATCTACATGGTCTTGTACAACTCTCTCGAAGAACTCATCAATATCATTTCCTAACTTTTGTAGCTGATCATCCACACCGCGGATCCAATCAATCCATGCAAGCCATGGCACATAAGTCCCGACACTAAAAGTGCCCAATAGCCTTGTGAACCTCTCCATTAGTTCCTGAAAATCTGTTTCACGGCCATATTTCTTTCCCAAAGCAATTCTACATATCACATCGTTAGTTAAACTTGACAAGAGATCGCTTAGATTCACTGGCAAAGAACTCGATTTTCTGATATTTTCCATGACCAGGCTAATCTCTTCTTCTCTCACGTCCCGAAAAGACCGTACCATTTTGTTGCTTAGGAGATGGAGGACACACACACTCTTCATTTGCCTCCAATACTCTCCATAAGGAGCTGAGGCCACATCACGCCCATCGTAAAGAAGCTTTTCGTACATTTTAGACCGTGGACGGCTAGCAAAAACGCGGTCATGCGTCTTCAAAACGTCTCGAGCCACCTCCATCGAGGAGACTACAAGAACGGGGACACTGCCAAAGTGGAGGAGCATGAGAGGACCATAACGGTGGCTAAGAGAGCATAGGGATCGGTGAGGATGGTGGCCGAGCTGATGGAGGTTTCCGATCAACGGAAGTCTCGGTGGTGATGATGGTATGTTTGTTTTTGTGCAATTGGGCTCGGTGACACTTTCTGGCTCTGTAATTGAGCGTGTGACACTTTATTTCAGTGTCATAAAGCACGTGACACTTCCAGCGTGGATTTGTCTCAAATGCCCCTGAAGAGAGACACGTCAGCCTTCGTCTGCGAGTGGATGTTGCCGATCGAAGTCTCCTTATTTTATTGTTGATTTGACTGCGCGTGGGATTGTGAATTTTGTTTTATATCTTTTATATTTATTCCGTTTAAAATCTAAAATTTAACTCTGGAATTTTAAATTTTAAATTGAAAAGCAAAAACCTTTCGAACTTCCATTATTCTTCGTTGGGAGAACTTCGTGAACAGAGGTAGAGAACCAATGGCGAGCCGCAGAGACAACAGTGACGCATTCGCTGATTCCGGTTAGAAATTGATTTCAATGTCAATCGATTTTCGGTGCATGTATAGTGAACACGTTTTTCTGTATACGTATTGAGTGTCCGTTTGTGTTCTGGGTTTAGGTTTTTCAATTGGAGGAATTTGAGAGAAGTGATAATTCGTTCAATTTCGAAATTGATGTGAATGGTTTTATTCGGACTTAGGGTTCTATGTTATTGTTGGCCAGGTTTTAGGTTTCCCGCTTGGTTGTATGTATTTGAAGGGAACTATTGTTTGTCGGATCTAATTCGAATCGGATATGAACGTTCTTTTCCTATATGGTCGTTCATAAAAACTGAAACTTTGTTCTTTATGGTTCGTATGTACAGATATCCTTGATAAAGATTGCATACCACCATTTGAGTATGATGACGATGTTTGCGACACTCGGCTACCCGAGAGGTGGTTTTGTCGGAATCACTATCCAACAGGGAGGAAACTTCATTCCTATTATAAGACGGACTATTTAGTGGAATTATCTCTTGCCCTGAAAGATCACAAGGAGGAGATGGACAAAATCCTGAATTCGCAGTTCGGGAAGTTATTCGATGTGCCTTTGAGGCGATTGGCTTTTTCGGGCCAATTGGTAGATGGTCTCCTTACACGTCAGCTGCAATGTTATAGACGTCACGAGCGTTGGTTTATCTTCGGCCCTAAGCCGATAAAGTTCTCTTTAAGGGAGTTTTACCTAGTTACTGGATTGAAATGTGACCCCTACGATAAAAGCTCTCCGGAAGCAGCAGGAAGCGTATCAGAAGAACATGAGGGGGATGCATTGAACCTTTCTGAGGAGCAGCCAGTTGATCCACCGCAAGGTAAATTAGGGACCAACCTTATTTAGTAGTGGAGAGTCAATCTGATACATCACCAACCTTATTTTGTTGACAGTTGGTTTGATACATATGTAAGTTGGCTTGTAAGTTGTGTAAGATGATTTAATAAACTGTATTTTCTGCTTTGTAACAGTTGCTGCAAGTCATTGGGACACATTGATTGCGGCGGGGCAGATGGGCAAAGACGGGAGTATCGATCAGCTCATCAACCGTCTGAAGTCAGGGGAACAAATGGAAGGAGACACGAGGCTGCAGCTAGCCCTTGTCATACTTGCTGACGGTGTGGTTGCAGTTGAGAATCAGAACGGAAAGGTTTCCCGTAAAACTGTTGAGCTTGTCAAAGATGTGGACAAGTTTTTATCGTACTCATGGGGTCGCAAGGCGTTTGAGCTAACCATGCTCAATTTCATGGATATGGTAAGGAATAAGGGAATGAAGGATAGGTTGACAATGCCCTCGATAAGCATGCGGGGATTCCCGATAGCAATTCAGCTGCTTGCCCTCGAAGCAATACTGGAGCTACAGGCTAAGCTTCCAAGTGCATCTGCTGAGTTAGACTTTACTCCTCGTTCATGCAGTGGCTTGTACAAAAAGAAGACTATCGACTACAAAGATCTCATCAACGTCGAGAGCCTTCCCGAGGTATGATACATGATCATTTAGACATGTTATAGTATGCTGCGTGAACGTATACATTTATTACATAATGGATATGAACGTATATAAGAACACGTAAATATACATCTGTGAACGTATATATCTACTTTTGTTGCTGTACGCGATGTTAATTGACAAAGCTATGCTACTTTTACAGCTTACTATAGATTCAATTCTTCATGCTTCCGGTGAAGAAGTTGATCCTAAAACGTGGGAATGGAGTGATGATGACGAGGAGGAGGATGAGAGCATAGCTTACTTGGAGGCAATCCTGAAAGAGGGGAATGCGTCTATACAGCTAAATCGGAGGTCTTGGCCAGGAGGAGACAGATCGTGGCCTAGGTTGCTGACACGAGATGAGATGGAAGTGTATGCGAAGAACAAAGAAGAGAAAGAACGTAAGAAGAGTGAACTCAAGGGAAAGGGAAAGAAGAGAGCAAGGAGCAGCGCTGATGTCGGTGGTGTCGCAGGTCCTTCTGCCAAGAGGAGCTTATCGAGAATGGATGAAGGTTGGTGGGTGAATGAGCGGGAGGCGGTGATTAGGGAAGCCGTAGCAGAATCAGTAGGATGTAGCAAATCTTCATGGGTGCATCAGTGGCGTCCGGAGGTGGAAGGCATGCTCAAGAATGCCCTTGATACGCTTATAAAAAATTACCACTTAGTTAGGGTGGATAAGAAGCGGGTCATGGAAAGTAGACAGGACCACGTTCTTCCAGACGATGGAATGGCTATCCCTGATCCTATTGTGAAAAAGAAGAAAAAAAAACGGGTGCATTTTGAACCTGAGGTGCTGAATGGGGTCGATAGTCCAATTATGGAGGGGGCCCAAACGGGTCGTGGCAGTGGTAGCGTTGACTCTAGAGCCCGGTCTAGGCGTTCCTCGAGAATATCTGACTCAGTCGGAAGCACGAGTAAAAAGCAGAAGGGGAAGAAGCAGGCGGTAATGTTTTGTGAACCCGTATAAATCTTTATGAACGTACATTGGTTGTTATTTATTGATCTGACCTTTGATTTGTACAGGAGACTTCTCTTAGCCCCGGTATGAGAGATGTTTTGTCGGATGATTTTGTTGATCAAAGTCCCAAAACACGTGATGGGAATGCTGCTAGAGGAACCTCCGATAAGGCGGCTCGCAAGAAGAAGAATCGTAAGGCCAATTCTCTGATAAGCAAGAAAAAGCGTTCTGGAGAGCATGCTACTCTGTCTGAATCGCCAGTACAGCTCCCTGCTGACGAAGGCGTTCCGGATAACGTCCCATCGGATGAGTTGAACGAGGCGGGAGAGAAGCTCCCTCGGATGCAGATGGAAATCAGGCGGCCGAGAACCTCCACAGAGGGGTCGAGAATGTACGTATTTAAGCTACAATTGTGAACGATCATATAATTTTGTGAACGTGCACTAATAGACTTGTGAATGTTCATTGGACAGGAAGATGCTGAGCTCGGGGGAGCATCCCAATCTTCGGGCATGGAGCAGGAGACGAGAGATGAGTTGAACGAGGCGGCAGAGAAGCCCACCGCTGATGCAGTTGGAAATCAGGCGGCCGATAACCTCCATAGCGGGATCGAGACTGTACGTACTTAAGCTACAATTGTGAACGATCATATAATTTTGTGAACGTGCACTAATAGACTTGTGAATGTTCATTGGACAGGAAGATGCTGAGCTCGGGGGGGCATCCCAATCTTCGGGCATGGAGCAGGAGACGAGAGATGAGTTGAACGAGGCGGGAGAGAAGCTCCCCTCGTATGCAGATGGAAATCAGGCGGCCGAGAACCTCCACAGAGGGGTCGAGAATGTTCGTATTTAAGCTACAATTGTGAACGATCATATAATTTTGTGAACGTGCACTAATAGACTTGTGAATGTTCATTGGACAGGAAGATGCTGAGCTCGGGGGAGCATCCCAACCTTCGGGCATGGAGCAGGAGACGAGAGATGAGTTGAACGAGGCGGCAGAGAAGCCCACCGCTGATGCAGTTGGAAATCAGGCGGCCGATAACCTCCATAGCGGGATCGAGACTGTACGTATTTAAGCTACAATTGTGAACGATCATATAATTTTGTGAACGTGCACTAATAGACTTGTGAATGTTCATTCGACAGGAAGATGCTGAGCTCGGGGGAGCATCCCAATCTTCGGGCATGGAGCAGGAGACGAGAGATGAGTTGAACGAGGCGGCAGAGAACCCCACCGCTGACGCAGCTGGAAATCAGGCTGCCGATAACCTCCATAGCGGGATCGAGACTGTACGTATTTAAGCTACAATTGTGAACGACCATATAATTTTGTGAACGTGCACTAATAGACTTGTGAATGTTCACTCGACAGGAAGATGGTGAGCTCGTTGGTAATCAAGCGGCCGAGAACCTCATAAGCGGGACGGAGCAGGTACGTACATAGTATGAAGTTGTGAACGTCCATATCTTCTTATTTGTGAACGTGCACGGATATACACATGAACATTCATGCCACAGGAAGATGTTGAGGGGGATGGAAGGTCGAAGGCTATTGGCTTGGATGACGGACAGTCGGATGGGAGGAACGAGGCGGTAGAAAAGCTCCCTTATGATGGAGATGGTGATCAGGCGAAGCTTCTTCGCGCGATGGAGACGGTATGGGCTTAGTCTAATTTGTGAACGATCATGCATTTTATGTGAACCTGCATTAATGGTCATATGAACGCTCACCCGACAGGAAGGTGTTGGGAACGTTGAAATTCCGATGCCTAAGGAGAAATATGGAAAACGCAAAAAGCATATCCATGCAAGATCGTCAAAGAAGAGGAAGTTGTCAAAGGAAGCTCTTGATAAGGTATTTTTTCATCAAATGATTATAAACACCACAAACGTATCTATATCGGAGCCTCCACTATGCGAACGGCCCGGAATATTTGTGAGCGTTCATTAACGAATGTATGATCATGCACCCGTCAGGAAGCAGGATCCACAACGGTTGCTGACGAAGCTGGCTCCACTACTGAAGATGTGTCTAAGAAGAAAGAGACCACTAAAGAGCCGCTTGTCGAGGATACTAACACTGTTTTGCAGAATCCAGTTTGTCCAACTGTCGAGGCTCCTGGTGCCGCAAACACGAACGAGCAAATCGCCCAGGAAGCCATGATGGAATTGGTATGATGGAATTGGTATAGAGTTAACATATATCTGCGAACAAGCAGAAGTAACTATGAGCGTACACTTATGAAGTCGAAACATTTGTTTTGCAGGCTGCAGATGCCACAATGGCCCGTAAGCCGGTTGGGCCAGAGTGTATGGCAGATTCACTAAATGTGCATGACTCGGGCTTCACATCAACGAACCGAGAAAACAAAGAAGCCCCTCCGGAGGAGACTGTACGTGTCTAGATATTAGTGTGCACGATAATAATGACACCGTGATCGTTCACTCGGCTGAATATGAACGTTCATACTGTAGGAATCTGTTCGCGCAACTATGCAGGATCCACACGAGGATGCCAATAATCCTGCCTGTCCCCTTGACGTGCAACCCCTGAATGTATTTCCGATAATCGACTTGGAAGGCGGGGAGTCATGCGACAGGGAATACCCTCGTAGGGGAGGCAGACCAAAAGCCCGGAACCCTTTTTTTGACTCCCCATTTGTCAATCCGTTTAGACAGAAGAGATTAGGTGAACCAAATATAACACCCCTCTACGATGTAACATCCGATGATACGCAGGCTTCTACCGAGGCCGCCTTGAGATTTGTAGGCGAAGAGTAAGTTATCAAAACCCATTCAGCTAATTAATTGTTGACTAACTATTTTTCTTGTGACTAACACAAAGCTAACATTATTCATGGCAGACAAATCACATTACGTACTGGCCAAGTTTTGACTGCCTCTGCGATCCACGGAATCGGGGATTCGGGTGCCAATCTGGATTATGTGGTTAGTTTTACTAATTTTTCTAGAAATGTTCAGTGACATTAAGTAATAAAGTTGTACTGTATCTATAACTTAACATATGTTTATGCACAGCAAATGCGGGTTATGTTGTCGCTGGTTTGGAATAGACATGAAATGGCGTATCGTACAGCCCAAATAACCATTGCGGATTCTCTGTTCGCGGATACGTTGTTGAGGACATATGGAGAATTCGAAAGTGGGTACTTTCAATCTGGATATGGGGAAAATGAGTTCTTGTTCAAGTGGCCTTCTCTCTTGGTTGAATACGTATCGGGTTGTCAAGATAATGGGTTGCCCCAGCTCCGTTGGGGTACAGATGCGAAAACCATTTACATGCCGATGCGGTGGCATGATGATAGGTGGGTTGGCCTGATTATAAACGTACAGTCCAGAAAGGTGGAGTTGTTGGACACCGGGCTCGGTGACAGCAACCGCGAAGAGGTCGCAAATGCAATGCTACCATTCACGACGATGCTACCATATATATTGAACCAGATAGGGAGAAGGAAGAAAATCACCAAACCCATTGGTCCTTGGAAGTATAGGATGCGTGCTAACGTGGTCCAAAACATAGATCTTGCTGACAGTGGGCCGGTAATTGTCAAGTTGCTCGAGATGCTTAGCACCAACTGCAGCAAGAACGAGGTTCGCTCGATTAGTGAAGCAAGTGTAGCCGTAATTCGGGCCAAATTCGCCAGTGATGTGATCAACGATCTCGTTTAGATGTCCAGTTTACATGTGTATCGCGTGACACGTTAGTGTTTTTTTTTTTTTGCAACATATGTCCCTTTTAGTTTCACTCCGTCGGATGACTTTCTTTCATAACCTATATCTGGACTTCTCGTTCCGAATTGCAATTTCGTTTCAAACATTGAATTTGAAGACGGTGATATTTGAATGTGAACGTTCATCTGCTTAGTCGAACGTTCATATAGTTAATAGCGAATGTGTGGCTGTTGAATACAGTGTTTAAGATTTAGGTCACGTCATTATTTATTACTTTCATCATTTCCCATAAGAGTGCATTAATGACTCCGCGTTTTAAACCCCCCCTAGTCGGTATTAATATGGTCATATCAGTTCACATTTTAAGAAACTCTCTGGCCTTTCTATATTCCAGGTGTGTTGATGTACTGTAATAAAATGCTTCAACTACCAGAACCCCTCCAGATTGACGTCATCAACAGGCTCGCTCAATCAAATGACATAGTTGACCTACTAGCCGTTCGTTCCGTTTGCAAAAATCTGTATGGGCTGGCTAACTCGTCTGAAGTACTGAAGGTGGCCAATATCGACCACTATAAGTTCAGAGCGAGGTATGTCCGCATTGGAAGCACGGGCAGGGCTTTTTTTGAAAGGTAGCTTAAGATGATGGAACTAATGAGTATTTAGTTGTATTTAGGTGTACTTTCTATAAATGTGGCTATACCTGTATGAAATTGGCAGGTGCCTTAACGCGAGCAATTCAACGGCTTTACTGATGGAAGGCATACGTGTGGCCTTCGTTGAGCGAGACTGCGAGACGGCCATTAGCATTTTGGAAATGGGGCACACTACCTGCCCATATAACGTGCTGGCGAGAGGATTGTGTCACGTGATGAACGGAAGATCGGCCGAGGGGTCTGATATCCTGGAGACCTTGCGTTGGTGGGAAGATCGAGAGTTCGCGGCTGGTGTTGCGCGTTGGATTGTTCGCGCGGTGGCGGCGATGAGAGAGGGGGCACCGGTGAGGACAGATGGTGGCTTCTCCAGAACATTTAGACCACCGAGGTACTATGGGGCAGAGTGTGAATGTGGTTTTGATTGGAACGAGGAATACGTGTGCGACCATTGTTTCGGACGCAGCGTGGCAATCAGGCTAAGGCTTATGTGGTGACTCGGACTTATCGCTTTCTAAATTTCTGAACATGTGAACGTTCACTTAGCACTCTCGTGACCGTTCACCATTGTCCAACCTATCCCTTTTTGATATTGGACGTATATTTTCACGGCGTTGAGTTCAGTGTTAATTCAGACATAAATTGTACGTGTAGTGTGTTACTTATTTAAGCCCCTTTTATTGAACTCCCCATTTGAATTCCCTTTGAATTTCCCTTTTTTCCTCATACTACATTAATTTATGGCCGCACACTGCTCGATGATATTTAGGTGTATTTACTGCTTTAAATGTATAGTTGACGGGGGTGGTTTTAGGTCTAATCGAGTGCATTAACATTTACAGTTTTATCTATTTCTATCTACGTCTGAGTAGATATAATAATTATGGGCATTTAATTATTTACTGCTATATGTCATGTCAGACTTCAATTCAAAGCGGGATTTCCATTAGTTAATCAATGCAACCTTACTACTCGTTCCAATTTTTTTTTCCCAAATCTTATTTTTTCTTTTTGCCCACACCACAATTATCGTCGTCATAGAACATCTCGCAAGGTATTTGTACATCAGGGACTTCCTCTCCTTATTAGTATAAATGAGGTTGCATTAGTGCATATATCTGAGCTCTTCGTTCACACTTCTACGCATTCCAGGTGGGTTGCTGTACTGTAACAATATGCTTGAACTACCATACCAACTCCAGATTGACGTCATCAACCGGCTCGCTCAGTCAGATGACCTTGTTGACTTCCTGGCCGTTGGCTCCGTCTGCAAAAAACTATACGATTTGACCCACTCGCGTGAAGTACTAAAGGTGGCCAATATTGACCACTTTAAGTTTAGACCGCGGTTTGTCCGCATTGGAAGCATGGGCAGGGCTTTTTTTGAAAGGTAACAAAGCAGGTTGGACCAATTTCGATACTTTTGTTCTACTTCCTATTAAGGTTGGCATACATATATGCATGTGGTAGGTGCCTTGACGCGGGAAATCCAACGGCTCTACTGATGGAGGGCATACGTGTAGCCTTTAGCGAGTGGGATTGCGATAGGGGAATTAGCATCTTGGAACGTGGCCTCACCACATGTCCATACAATGTGTTGGCGAGAGGAATGTGTCATGTCATGAGCGGCAGGTCTGACGAAGGCTCCGACATCCTAGAGACATTGCGTTGGTGGGACGATATAGTGTTCGCATCGGGGTTAGGGCGGTGGATTGTTCGCGCGGTCGCGGCGATGAGGGATGGGGATCCATTCTGGGTCGATGGTGCAATCGTGAGGAGATACAGACCTCCTAGGTACCACGGCGCAGTGTGTGGATGTGGTTTTGATTACAGTGGATGGTTCGCATGCGAGCATTGCTACGCACGAAGCGTTTCTATCAGGCTTAGGCTTTTGTTCTAAATTTCCAGAAGCGTTGTCCTGTACTTTCAACTTTTCTTAAAGTGATGAACGTTCATAAACTTTATCATACGTTCACACATGTTAGAATATGCACTCTGTTTAACAACTTGGCAAGTTAATCCAACTCTCGCAGTCTTCTAGTAGCACAAATATCACCACTAATTTGGCACACCTCCCCAAAACTAATGTCTTGTAATTACTGCAATTAAAATGTAGTTTACAGAGTGGTTCACAGTCAATTCCATAATAACAACACTTAATATTTTCTCTTTACTCCATGTGGAACTTAAATGTGGACAGGTATACGTCTAATCATAATTAAATTGTAGTGACATCCGATTGGTCATACACACCTTCAGAAGGGATAAACATCTGACCGTCTCGATACACCTTACCTTTAGTATAAGTAAGTTGTTATGTTCACATAATCTGCCACGCTAATCCCAGTTCTTACTATTAACTTTTATTTTCCTTTTGAAATCATGCTGCATCTGCCAGAGCCACTCCAACTTGATGTCATAGGACGTCTGGCTAAGTCAAGGCACATAGTGGACTTCCTATCCCTTGGCTGCGTCAACAAACGGGTGTATGAGTACACTCGTCTGCCAGAAATTCTGAGGTTGGCAAACATAGACCACTTCATGTTCAATGCGGAATATGTTTGCATAGGTAGCACGGGCAGGCCGTTCTTCGAAAGGTATACAACCTTGTCACAAAACTTGCTTGTTGCTTGATATATATTGGACCTTATGGAAATAAGAATTTAATACCATGCTAGGTGCCTAGATGCTGGAAACCCAACAGCATTCCTAATGGAAGGTGTTCGTGTCGCTTTTCTGGACCGTGATTGCGATCAGGGCATTTCCATTTTGCAAAGTGGACTAACATCATGTCCATACAACATACTTGCTACAGGAATGTGTCATCTGATGGTTGGCAGGTCTGATGAAGGGTCCGATGTCTTAGAGAGGTTGCGTTGGTGGGAAGATCTTGAGTATGCGGCATGTGTTGCGCGTTGGATGGTTGAGGCTATCAGGGCTATGAGGGGTGTCTCCATTAGCAGGCCATACGCTGGGTTCTACAAAACCTTCAAAGCGCCAAGATACTACGGTCCGGAGTGTTCATGTGGCTTTGATTTCATAGGGGAATTCGACTGTGAGAACTGTTTTGCAGTTAGCGTAGCAAAGAAGCTGATGATTATGTGGTGAGCATTGTGGATGGGTATCTTGCTTCATGTTATGATCAGTAGCACAATTAATGTGAACGTTCATTTTGTACTACTATACGTTCACAACTATGTCGGATAATCTAGGTTTATGGTAGTTCCCTATTGTAGGTTCAACTTTTATCTACTTCGTATGTAAGCATAATGTATGATGTTTTATAATATGTTGTTTGTCCCATTCTATATAAGTTCATAGATGCATTAAATGCCCAAACCCAAGTAGTTGGGATTTAATGGTTGGACTACTTAAAGCCATTTATTTTCTTTCCAACCACATCCAACTACCTAAGTCTCCACCACGCCTATAAAAGCAATATTTGTTCGATCTTGTGTTTATCACATATTTTCTACTTATCTTATTCACTCGGAGAAAAATATGTTCGATACGCTTCCAGTCGCCGTGAACCTCGACATAGTCGAACGCGTTGCTCGTTCAAGCTATATCGACCTCTTGCCGCTGATGGGAGTCAATAAAACCTCATATCGTCTAGCTACCGAGAGAAGCATTTTACGAGTCGTGAATATAGACCGCTTTATAGACAACGCGGCTAGGGCTTCCTTGTCAGACGATGCACGCCCTTTTTTTCAAAGGTTAGTGAAATATCGACGAATTATTTTAGATCAAATAGAGCATACATGACTGGACCGATTGTGAGCAGGTGTCTACTGGCTGATAACCCCACTGCCTTATTGCTGGAGGGACTACGGACACTCTTTATAGAGCTAGATCCGCATAGAGCAGTAGTTTTGTTTGGCCAAGCCCCACAAGACTGTCCGTACATCATACTTGCTCAGGGCATGGGCAAAATCCTTACTGGGAACTGGGTGGAGGGATTACAGCGTCTAGAGGACTTGCGCTGGTGGGTCGATATAGAACAGTCGGGTAACATAGCGGCGCGTATACTGAAGGCTGTTATTGCATTGGGAACGCGAAAAGTAGGAACCTTCCTCTCCTCCTACGCATTTCCAACCCCACAGTGCGGTGGATGTAGGCTCCGTCCTGACGGTGACCCGGAGTGTGTTAGCTGTTGGATTTTCTGTATCTCCTACACCTTCGCTATGCTGTCCTAGTTTCGAACGTTATGAAATACCATTAAGCCTATATAAGTTAAGCGTTGGGTGTAAGTTCTTCCGAGGTGTTTTGTGGTGCACCGCAGTTGCGTGCATCTTGTAATGTACTTGCCTAATAATATTATTTCGCCGAGTTTAGTGTGGTAGTTGTGAACGTTCTCATAATTGATATGGACGTTCATGTACGTCAACCGAATGTTCACAGGTTCCAACGCAAAATGTAGCGTGAACACAATATGAAGTGGCAGTGCATAAAGTGGTACAGTTGTAAATGGGAGCATTGGTATTGAAAAAAAAATCTGTAAGTGGGTTATATGGATTTGAAATGACACCCGTACGCTCTGTCTAATTTTCGTGATCCCTGTATTTTCTCATTAGTCGGGCCCAGTGAACGTTCACTTTTACGCCTTTATATCCGTCCGTGTGGTACCTTTCGAAATAAAGTATGTAAGGTTCAGAAAATTAAACATGAACGTTCATTTATATCCGTCAGTGGTTCACATAAATCAATACAAAGTAGACTGTGAACAAACTAATGAAGGAAATAATCTAAACGCGAACACTTAACATCTGTCATGTCATTGTAATATGCATTTGAAATGACACCGGTACGCTCTGAAATGACACCGTGTAGGACCTTTCGAAGTAAAGTATGTTACGTATGAAGGTTCAGAAATTTAACATGAACGTTCATTTATATCCGTCGGTAGTTCACATAAAATCAATACAAAGTAGATTTTGAACAGACTAATGAAAGAGTGAATCTAAACTCGAACATTTACCTAGGAAATAAGTTCATTACAAAGACGACTGCGATATTCAACGATTACACTTAAAAAGAAGAAAACCCTCAGCTAACATCTTGCAAAGATAAGCAACCTGCAAAATCCAAAAGCACCGATCGCACATGTCATCACCCTTCGGCTTCTCCCACCATGGTTGACTCGAATCGAATTCCGAACAGCTGCACAACGTGATCAACTGGGGATCGTTTAAATCACGTTTGGCAATTAACCAATCGGGAAGCACCCTTTCCCACCCATTCCCATTTATGTTAGGCATCTGGCTGCGAAGTTCATTGGTGCGTCCTCGTGTGGGGACATACTTACCTAGGACTGCTTCTCCCCATTCGTCTTTGAACAAACTGCTAATCAAGCCGTGTATATACTCGGAGATGATGCATCCTCTCCCAGCGGCGACAATGATCTGACCGATCCCTTCAGCCCTCTTGTTCTCGAAGAGCATGTTTGAGACTCCTTTAAGTCTTATTGCGTGTATGTTGCCCGCGTCATAGCACTTCTCATGGAACTTTTCCCAGTCAAAACGTGGAGCCCAAACCCAGCGATGCATCTTCTTCAGATTAATGGCGGCATAGAACTCATCAGTCAGAGACAAGTTATTCAACTTGGTGCATGTAATCCTCGAGTGCCGGAGATCCTGCATGTCATTTTCGCAGACTAGAACTAGGATCTTCCTTATTAGATCTTCCGGGAGCCCAAGCAAGTTGAATGGTGTACCTGATGCCTCCCTCCGCCTCTTTGTCACCGAGCGCGTTTCGTATGGCGGATCATTGAAACGCTTCCAGGGCCAATATACATGAGGATTAGGCATTTTAGATTAAGAGAATTTGGAGAGGGCAATTGGGCGAAGGGTGATTTGTTGAGTAATCTGAGAAGATGTGAACTGACGATGCTTTGTAAGTAGATATATATAGAGAGTCACATATGTAACTGCTAATCATTAACTTTGCTTTTTTAGATTCGCGACGATTCGCTTTTCCCACGACGTGACGGTTATGTGTTGTACAAGCCACGCTTCACAAACCCGATAAACGTGTCATTAATGTTTTACACGTTATACGAGATCGTTGGATCCTTTCCCTATACGCGCCTCTTCGTTATACCGGTCCAATTGTTGCAACTTAAAGGCCTATATATAATTGACTAGATTTTTAAACCATGCCTTATCCAACCTAAACTCATTCGTCTTACAAACATGGCCATTCTTGATCTTCCAGAAGACCTTTTCATTACCATTTTGGTTCACCTAATCCACAACGATTTCAGAGATTTTAGACGAGTGACATCAAACTGCGAGGCATTGTTCCAGTTAGCACAGACCCCTCCTTTCTACAAATCCGTTGACTTCTTCAACAACTACATTATTTTCCCTAACCATGAAATGGCAGAGGAGTTTCACGAGGCTTGCCTAGACCACGACAACTCCTCATGCCTACTGCTCAAAGGTATATCCGATTTCATATACAAAGACCGGCGTGTAGCAGGGGAAGAATTTATTAAAAAATCCGCCGAAACTGGGTGGGAGACTGGTATGTACGCCTGGTCCATGCTGGTCCGGGTCATGTACGGTGAAGCAGAGGTTGGGGGGAGAGGCCTAGCACTGACCAGAGACTTCACTAGAAGAATCCGTATGCAGATTGTTGCGCGTGACCGTTTGGTATGGGAGCAAAAACCTTCCGATTTGTTCCGTCAGAAGGAAGCAGCTCTAGATATCGACAAAGTCCATGGATGCAAGTGTGCCACCATGAATACCTGGGTCGGATGGTGGGTGGATGGCTGGAAGAGCCATGATATGTGCGAGGAGTGTTTCTGGACTATAGAATCACTGGCGTTTTGCAAGATTGTCAAACAAAACTTCAGCACCTGGCCCTATTAGCAATAACAATACCAATGTTCAGTGGTCTGTCCTTCTTAATTACTAATAAATTTCATTCCTTTACGTTCCCGTCTACGTGTGGTTTGCTTTTTTTGTCTACTTTTAAAATGGATCTCAACACAATATTTGGACAAAAATCGTTATTTTTTGTCTACTTTCCTTCAACAATCGTTATTTTTTATTCTCTATAAATAGAGACTTGGTTTAATCAATTTGGACAAAAAAAACTTTTTGTCTACTTTTAAAATGGATCTCAACACAAAATCCTGCGTACGTTCATTGATAACAAAAAATTCTGCGTACGTTCATTGATACTATATATACGTTCATATATAATATACATTTGTTAATATAGACCATTTTTTACATTATACCATTGAAAAATGTAAAAAAAAGTCCATATTGTTTGAAAATAAAACAAAAATTTAGAAGTTAGAAGAAAAAAATTAAAGTTTTAATGTTTGGCTTAAAGAAATCACATATATTTGTATATCATACATACGTTCATATAAACAATCTTGGATACATCATGGACTTCCTCTCCCGGTTCACATATTAGTATAAGTAAGTGCGAGGCATTGGATACATACGTTCATAGAAACAATCTCTACGTTCATAAAATCAATATCACATAATGTCATGTAACTTTTATTTATTAATTTTGTATACAATATTTATTAATATATATTTTATTTATTAGTGGGGTAGGGTGTTGGAAATTTTAAACAAACCATGTGATGTGGAAGAAAGAGAAAGTGATGTGGAAGAAAGAGAAAGTGGTGTGTAGGGTGTTCCCTTAAATACATCATGTTGCTTTATGTCATCTCGATGCTCTATTTATTAGTCAACTCTACCAGTATTAATTGGGTAGAATATATTTATTGAACGGTGTAGTTACATTTGAGATAAAGATTTCTTTTTGTATGAAAAGTCACATGTTGGAAAGTGTGTGCTTGGTCAAACATGAATGAATTGGAAAGATGTAACTTGTCAGTGATTTAAAAGTTGCATCGGTTCACTATTTCCAAATTTAACTGCACACCCATTTCCTTTGTCTATATAAAGAGTCAGATTTACATATACAAATATATCGATTAGTTACACTTGTTTCTTCCTTTCATTGTTCGAGTTTAGGTATCTCTGTCTCTTTCTCATTTACAATTATGTATCTCTTTCATCTTTCATTTGCCCAGTTTCTAAATACACTTTCAATTTTTAATGCTTTCCTTTCGCCTTATAAGAGAAAGGTTGAAGAGTTTTTACATGTGTTTTTACTAAACATGTTGCATGCGTTTCCATATGTTGTTGTAATTCAGAAATATACATATATATATATATATATATATATATATCTAAATATGTTACTTGCGTTTCATTCAGGAAATCATGTCGCTCCTACAAATACATGTTAAGAAGGCTCTGAAAAGTTTGGAGAAGAATCCACTTCCATTTGTTAGCATTGGTCCGGTTGAAGATGACCTTTACAAGTGGGAAGGCATGATGATTGGACCTGAAAATTCTCCATACGAAGGAGGCGTGTTCAAATTTTCTCTTTGGTTTCCTGTTGAATATCCTTTCAAACCACCAAGGTTCTTCTTTAAAACAAAGGTCTATCATCCGAACATTGATAAGAATGGGTACGTTTTAATTCCTAAGTTGATGGTCTTGAGGGAGTGGACAATTCTGGACACCATTCCAAAACTTCTGGAATCAATTCATTCTTTGCTGAAAGAACCAAAAGTTGGAGAAGATGATCAGGTTGTTGATGAAATTGCCGACGTCTACATATCGGACAATGTTGTGTTCAAATCCCTTGCTGAGGCGTGGACTATGGAGCATGCTACTATCTGAAATTGCATTTTATTATGAATATTTATGTTTTGCCATTTTGTTATTTAAGCCTAAACCACAACTCTCTTTATATTGTTGTAATGATATTTGTGTTTTAAGAACGTTTGTCCCGTTTCTCATCAATTCAAAACACTTTGTATTCAAACCTTATTGCCAAATGTTTATGAAAAGTAAACGTAAGTAATATATGAACGTTCATATATTAACCATGAACGTACATACGAGACATATGAACGTTAGTAACAAAATGACCATACATAGATCCAACATGCACGTTCATTCCAAAATTTTCCAGCGATACAATACTTCATTTTCCCATGCATGGCGATACTATAATACATCCTTTAAGGTCAAATGCAGCGTATCAAAAAAATGCACGACCATTCCAAAAAACCCCCAAAATACAAACATAGTTATAACAGACTTACGTACGTACATCCCAAAAATGGTGAACGTGCATAACCGATTAATGTACGTACATGCTAAAATAATGAACGTTCATTCATATTGTTCCCGGGCCGTATCAGATCGGGTTCTTGCAATTTGTCCGGTTATGTCCAGTCTGGCGACATCTTCCACACTTATTTGGCGTCTTTTTTTTGGTGGGGCCCGCACTACCCTGCAAAAGAAAGATACACGACAACAGTCATAGCCAAAGGTTCTTGTTCGACCGCAGTGGAGAAAACTTCACAACTTACAAAGATTTCAAACATCGATTTCTTTCTCTTATTTGGCGGCCTTCCAGAGGGTCTCCTCGTATGCGGGGGATGAAGATCCATATTTTTAAGCTCCGCCGGGACATACTCATCGTCTTCAGCTGAGTTAGGTACGGGTAATACGCTGCCCGCATAAGCGCGCTTCCATGTCTCTAAACCATACCATTTGGAGCACAAAGTCAGGGGGTTTATTCCCATAAATTTCGCTGCGGCAATTGCGTGGCAACAAGGTAGCTTTAGCCTGTCGTAAACCTTGCATGTGCATTCACCAGTGTTTAAGGCAACATGATACCGCTTATCGGTGAGGGACGTAACTTGCACACTCCACGGTGACGCTTGCGTGACTACCAATTTTGTTGAATCTTCCGCCAACGTAAGAAGCAACTTGTCCACCTCTGGGGTCACTATCGACTGGCTCTTCGCAGCCACTTTTTGTCTCAGACAAAACCACCGCATCAGCATTGTCCGTATGAACTCAACGGTGGAAGTAATTGGAAAATCTTTACCTTTCGCGAGCGCAGCGTTCAAGGACTCGGCAATGTTGCTACTCATCAAATTATACCGTTCTCCCTTTCCATGAACCCGTGTCCAGTGCTCAAACCCAATATCTTCTAACCATTTCACACAGGCAGCACTGCGTAAGCCTATCTCATTCATAGCACCGAGGAAGTGGCCATTCCTATATGCCCGAGCAGCATTCGACACTAGATCCCCTAAACCCTCTACCTTGAACTTTCTCCCTACATTGCGTTCCAAGTGTACAGCGCAAGCTCCGTGGTAGGCCAAGGGGTAGACCAGACTAATTGCTTTGTAGATTGCTGAATGACGGTCAGAGACAATGACCAGATCGGTGGAGTCAGGGACAACCTCTACCAAGTTGCGCATGAACCACTCCCAAGAGTCATAGTTCTCACCGTCAACAACGGCAAATGCAATGGGGAAAATCTGAAAGTTCCCGTCCTGGAAACTCGCAGTTATCATGCACCCTCTGTATTTACCCCACAGTTGTGTCGCGTCTACAACTAATACGTTCCGTATCCATGGAATACCTTCAATGGAGGCACCAAACGAGAAAAATAGGCTTTCAAACCGCTTCACGATCTTACCCTCTTCTAAGTAATCAATGCAATGCAGATTGTAAACAGTTCCTGGATTTGCTTTGCGCATCAAATACAAATACGCCGGAAGTAACCTGTAGCTGCCCTCTGCTGATCCGTGGATTTCCTCAATAGCCAACTCTCTGGCTCTCCACGCTTTCCAGTACGACACAGTCACTGACAGCTCCTCCATCAACATCAGAGGCAAGTCTCTCGGCCTAGGACCAGATTTTCCATTCCCATACTTTTTCTTCATCAGCTCTGCTATAACCCTTGCAGTGGCATGCTTGTTGTTCTCGGTTCTAGAGTTAATGTCGCAAGAGTGGTGCAATTCTACTTTCCTTATCTCAAAATAAGAAGAAAATGGCACAACTTTGGCAAAAACCCTCCAATCACATTTAGGGTCCACACATTCCATTACTATCTTACCCGGATTGGACCGCGGAGTACGGAAGTGAAACAGCCTCTTTATAGCATAAACACACATCGTTACCTGTAAATCCTTCTTGCTTTTGAACAACCGCCCAACATATACACCATCATCTTCTGCGATTATATCAATATCACCTAGTTCTTTCCCACCTTTTATCTCGTCGTCAAACATAGGTTGAGCATCTTGCGCAAACATATCTGCTTGATCGCGGATATCCTCATATATGTTTTGCAGGCTCAAGAGCATACCACCTGAAGGTGTAGGCTCCATTGTGTTCTGAGTTAAAGAAGACACCAATTCCTGTTGCTCATTACCCGGTCCATCAGCATCTTCAAACGCCCTGTTAAGCTGTTGTGTCCACTGAGTTAGATCGAAACAATCATACTCTCCTCCAGTATCTGCATCAGCAGTCGTCTGTTCAGAGGATCTCTGCACAGTGTTTGTCTGTCCACTAGGTTTCAGTTGAGCAGATGTCTGTCCGGTAGGTGTCTGTCCAGCAGATGTCTGTCCAATAGGTCTCTGTTCACCAGATGTCTCTTCATGATCATCATCACTGTCTGACCCATCTTCGCTGCCCGACGACTCCTCGCTTACCGCTGGCAGAATGGCATCCAAATCCTGGTCCAGACCATTCAAAGATATAATGGCGTCGTTTTCTTCCTCCTCGTCGACAGAATCAAGGCCATCAAAGTTTTGCGTTTCAGTCACAAATGTATCGACTGTAGGAAAGACAACCTCCTCCGAGGCTTCCAAGGCTTCAACAATCGACTTTGCCCCTCTAGCAACAAATGCCCCAATGCTTCCTGAAGTTGTTCCACCACCGTATGAGCAATCTGCTCCAAACACACTACTAGCGCTTTGGCTTAAAAGCAAGTCCTGGAAAGAACTCCCGCCAGAACGTTGGCCAGCTTTTGCCGCGACATCATAAACTCTTTCTTTTGCTTTTTTACTCATATTCAACGACACGCTACCACCACTTTGACTAAGCTTCGGAGGTATGTCCAAACCACATTGTCTTGCATCTTTAAACATACTGCTTCTACCACACTCTTCAAACTCAGCATATAAACTAACACCCTCGTTCTTTCTTCTAATCACTTTGAAAGTCTCCAGTCCATCTCCGCTCCCAATACATATTGGCGGCATCTTCGACGCTGCAATTGAACACATCGTCGCCGGTGCCACATACGTCAGCTTACAGATTGTTCCATGTTCAGCATCGAACTCCTTCAACACCCGGGACTTGTAAGATTCAGGTGTGTCATCGCTGCGCAAGTTTATGCACCTCCCGTACGCCCGGTAATCAATGCTGAATTCCCATTCTCCGTTGTTGGAACGATTCCATTTCCCAGCCACGACGTAGACAGGATCGAGGTGAACCTGATCAAAATAGGGATATGCAAACATGATTTGTTAGAAAAAACACATGTCTTCACACTAATGAACGTTCATTAAACACAAAAATTTGTGAACCTCAATGAAATTCAGCGTCACAGTAAAAACGGAATCTGAACAGACCTCTGTTTCAGACGTCACATATGTTCATAAGAACAAAGCAAAACTAAGATGCAGACTTCATACTTCCAAAATAGCGAATATAGAGTAAGAAAGAGATCCAAAACTCACGAAAAAGGAAAAATTTCAGGTTCACGCCGTTGACGACGTTCATATGAACAGTAAACCAATAGTGCACGTTCATACTTCCACTCCGACAGATTCACACAGGAATTTTTTTACAGATTTACAAACGGTATAATTAGAAGGGATGAATTCTTACCGCTGCCATTAATGCAGTTCTGGAGCGAAAATTAACCACAAAACCACTGAATTTAATTCCAAACAACTATCCTCGACAACCACCAACCGGATTGATAACCTAGATCTGTGAGGAAGGGAGGTAAATTCTGGAATTTAACTAAAGATTCTATTAATTAAATAGGCTCAGTAAGCCTAATTAGCATTAAATGCAAGACATTGGCGGGAAATAATAATATAGATAAAATCAGCATCATGTCAGTTGCTAAACACTCACGCGCCACGCTGATAAGGTGACAGTCACGTGTCTGCCCTTCGCCAATACCTCACACGCGCTCTAGCTGGCCGTGTCTCACAGTTCTAGGGGCAAAACCGAATTTCACTTTTTATAACAGTAATAAAGTGTCATACGATTAATTACAAACACAGAAGTGTTACTTTCCTAAATGCTACGCCAAAAAGTGTTAGTTTTGCCTATTATCCCTTTGTTTTTTTTCCTTTCTTCAAGAAAAGATGGGTAATGAAGAAGATTATTGAGCACAAGAGAAGTATCATGATCATCATTTGCATGCCTGGATTCTTCAAGTTCTTCAATATTTTTATTTTTCTTGTGACGGGACACCAAAACTACTGTCCGCTCAGATTTTGTTCTTATCAGCTAAACAAATAATAAAATATGATTTATATTTCAAAAAATCAAAATGTATGACCAATTATTCTTCTGTTTCAATTTTGATTTATTAAAGACCACAAAAAAACTCGTTGATCATATAAATGATACACCAGTTTGAATGGTCAGTTTGAGGAGTAGGATTTTGGCTCTCGTCTCCACTACGGTCTACGGATATTAGTAAAGACTCAAAAATTCAGGGTTGACCCGGCTCGGAAACATATATTTGGGCCCTCGGCCTGTTTTGTATTTTGGAAATTTTCGAAACCGCGGTGTTTTTAATTTATACTAAGGCCTATAACCAGCGCCCTTGGTGTATCATTTATATGATCTGTATTTGGTTTAGAGTTTAGATTCTTCATTCTTCTAATGAGTTGTATATTTGGTTTCTAATTTTGGAAGTAGTAATTTTTTTTTATGTCTCACCCACTTGTTAGTTTTCCAGCTGAAGTATGTATGTCTAAATCTGTAAATAATTATTTATCTAACTTTTTTCTGTCCTGCATATCTGATTTCTGGAAGTAAAATATAGGTTTTGTTTTTCTCTGAACATAAATGTTTCAATTCCTTGTTGTTTATCAATTAGTGTGTATTCACCTTCCTGCACTGGGTTCAAGTTTTGTAATATCTCTTTCAGCATTATTTTTATTTTGGCCTTTTGTTGATTTAGGTTACCTATGTTCTTTTTATGTTTGAACTAGGTTCTTTTTATATTTGAACTAGGATCTTTTCAACTTATTCAGCTAATAGTAAATGTTAATATTATTTTATCTCTTTTTACTTTTTTTTTATCTTCCCATCATTGTCATCCCAACGGCGCCGTATAAATTTTCTTCGTATTTTTTACCTAACATACTTCCCTCTTTTATAGCTGAATGCTAAGGGTATGTATTCATTTTTATTTCAGTTCGAAATTCAATTTATTATAATTTTATTATATATGAATGTACCTTAATTAGTTAGATTTTGAGTTAAAATTATATATAACTTGTTTGTTATTGTTTATTTTCCCGATATTATTTTTTTTTTTAAATCTTTACTATTTGATAAATATGTTTTGTTTTCGGGAGTAAGGGATGTCAAAACAAATAGATTTTTTTTTTAAAATATGTCAACGTATGAGAAAGAGAATTACAACAAAGCCAATAAATTATAAATACAATTTTTTGTCAACATAAATCATACTAAAGTGGTTCAGTGAGCCAAGAAGGGGTTTAGGATCTACATAAATAATATAAGACAGCTGAATTCGAACACTCCATGTCAAAATATCCGCTTTTTTGTTGCTCGCCCGTGAGATATGCGTGATAACAAACCTTGTGAAGAACTCCCTCCGCTGCGCATACTCCTCTAGATGTATTGCAAATGCCGGCCATTCCATAGGTGTAGACACTATCTTCAACAGTTCAGAACAGTCTGTCGCAAAATTAACTTATTTTTGTTCCCATCTCTTCATACATTCTATAGCCCAGAATCAGTGCTTCGAATTCTGCATGTAGAGGTGATAGACTTCTTCGAATATTCCTTGCTCCCATCATAACATATACTTCTCCTTCGTATATATTGTACCAGCCTTGCTCTGATAAAATGTCACCTTCCTTCCAGGACCCATCCGAAAAGCACCAACGACCCCGTATTTGTATATTAAGTTCCTTTGGAATATTTGTCCCGTTAACCGAATTGGTGATTTAATCGTTTTGTTTCCTCCGAAATTTGAGCCTCTTCCCACGCTCGAGCTTCCGATTCTGCTAACTTTAGAATGCCCCTGGGATCCCTATCAATATTGTTTAAAAAAATTTCAATTCTACTCTTCCAAATATACCAAATTATCCATGAAAAATGCATATATCGATTATTTGATGGTAGTCTCCAAAACAGATAGTCCACATTTGCATAAATAGATTACCGTGGAAAGTTCCCTGGGTTTGATGGGATTGAAGATAAAGCCCATGTATGCAAAGCTGGTGGACATTCAAACAAAACATGATTTACAGTTTCCTCATCTGCCCCACATCTTACATATCGAGTATCGCATTTAATACCTTTATATCATAAATTCTTTGAAACCGCTAAACATCCAGTTATAGCCTGCCATATAAAATGCTTGATCTTGGGTGGACATTTAATCTTCCATGTATACGCCTGCATATCCTTAATATTTGGTCCACAAACATGTGGTCCATGTACATTCCTCATTGACGATTGATGCTCTAAATGATATCCAGATTTAACAGAATACCTTCCCAATTTTGTATAGTGCCACTTAATTGTGTCCGGTCGTAGAAAACGACTAACTGGTAAACTGATATATCATGGTTTTTAGGGTTTTTTTAACCATGATATAAGTCTTTGTTATTGAGTCTTTTAGTGTGTTTTGGAGTCCTTTCAGATGCTTTACAAGTTTAGGCACATTTGGAGCTTAATTTGACGTTTTGGAAGCATTTGGAGCAATTCTAGACAACTTAAAGATTTCACAGAGTTCACTGGCTGCGTCTGCGTAGTGTGTCGATCGAAGAACTATGTGCATCGGTCGATGCAGCCCCTGATCCAGAATTCTGAGCACAAAAATCTGCATTCTTGGAAAATTACAGCTTTTGCCCAGAAATTTCTCGGGCTTACAAAAAGGCCCAAAACGTGTTTAGACTAATATATTAGGGTTTGTAAGCCATTGTTTAGGCTACGCTTTACTTATTAGAGATTGAGAGATTTTGGGGCTGGCCTTGTACTCGACAGAGAAGAGATTTCGAACCCGTGTTTCTTTACTTCTTTTAAGATATTCAGTATTATATTCATCATGTCTTGTGTTTCATCTGTCATGTCTGAGTAGTTTACTTGTTAGGTTTAGGGATTCTCATTAGGGATTTCATGGAATATTAGGTTAATCAATCAGGGATTCATACTTTCTAGTTCTTCATCTAGGGTTGTTCTTAATGCTTAATCTGAATTGGCCACTTAGATTACTGATGTTAGGTTGATTTCCGCAATGACAATTGGTTAATTAGCTAGAAAGAACCTAGATGAGAAATTGAACTATTCACAAAGAAATTTGGCTTAGGGAAATTGTGAACAAAAGAGTCTGAGATTAATGCATGTTTATGTTCTCTAGAACTCGCAACGAAACTTGGTTTGCTAGGTTGCTAGACATAGATAATACTCGCAACGAAAGTTGGTTTCTTATGCATATGTGATTCTAGTTCTAGAACAATTCTTAATTTGATCATGATTGATTGATTATCTTGTATTTCTGATTTCCTGAGAACTCCCTTGACATGTCGCTTCGCTTGATTGATTACAAACCGTTTGATTTAGTTTGTTTCATTATTTACTGCTTATTCTCTGCTGCTGCTTAGCTTAATTCGAACCTCTATAGTCTATCATAAGATTCTTGAGTCTCTGTGGATTCGACCCCTATATACTACTAGTCACGTCTTTGTACTTGTAGTGTAGCTATAGGGATTAAAACTCGAGCATATCATAAACTGATATTATATATGCATCCTCCGGAACTATAATTTATCTAATCAATTGATCATTCCATATATAAGATATGGGGTCAATCAATTGATTTACCATTAAAGATTGATCAAAGTGTGTGTTTACCTCCCTTTGTCAAATATTTGATTGCCCAAAAATTTACCCGGTTGTGTAGTCTGTCTTGAAGAAAGCTGAAAATCTGTGTTTTTGCTCCCCTTAAACTTTCGGGAATCTCTAAATATGACCCCCATTCCTCCAATACATGTAATCCCAAGAGTCAATTTGTGTTCTTCCTGGGCTGTAACGAGAATCTTATGACCAAATTGTAATGATGACTTGTCAAAATTGATTTGTGTCCCGAAACCAACTCATAATCTTTTAGTATCCTAAGAATAACCTGGCACTCCTCCTTTGTTCTCTTACAGAAAAACAAACTATCATCTGCAAAGAGAAGATGAGATATCGTCGGACATGCTCTTGCAACCTTCATACCAATAAGTACCTTAGCAGCTTCCGCTTTCCTAATATTAGAGATTAAGGCCTCTGTGCACAATATGAAAATGTAAGGTGATAATGGGTCACCCTGACGAAGGCCTCATCCTGGTTTAAATAATCCCCGAGGCTGGCCATTTAGTAGTATCTTATACTGAACTGATGTTATGCATTGCATCACCAATTCAATCCAATGTGCTGCAAATCCCATTTTTCTTAATAAATTTTCAATGAAAATCCATTCCAATCTGTCATAAGCTTTGCTCATATCCGTTTTAATTGACATGAACTTCCCCTTACATGATGGATTAGTCCGTATCCCATGGAACATTTTCTGTGCAATCAAAATATTATATGAAATCAGCCGCCCCGACACAAAGGCTGATTGTGTTTCCGATATAAGAGATGGAAGAAGTAGTTTCAATCGTTGACACAAAACCTTGAAAATAATTTTGTATCCCACATTAAAAAGGCTAATTGGTCGTAATTCTGTCATCCTACTAGGCCTTTCTGTCTTTGGAATCATACATATATTAGTGAGATTAATGTGTATATCCAAAATTCCTGTTTGTAAGAAGACGTTTACCAAATTGAAAATGTCTTTTTTAATGATTGACCATGACCTTTGAAAGAATAAGGCCGTCAGACCATCATGACATGGTGCTTTTTCTGGATGCATCATGAATATGGCTCTCCGTATTTCGTCTTCCGTCGTCGGTTTCAAAAGATTTATATTCATTTGTTCTGTTATCAGTGATGCTATCTCCGCCAAATATTCCTCAAAATCTAGGGTTCCGTAGAAGTGAAAAGTTCCTCAAAGTAATCTACCGCCACTTTTTCGACGTCTGTCTCCTTTGTGACCCATCCCCTGCTGAATTATGTAATCCCACAATCCGGTTCCTCGCCCTGCATTTTTTTTGTCAGGGCTTGGTAATAGTTCGTATTACGATCCCCTGACGTATTCCATAAATGTGTGCTTTTTTGTTGCCAATATTGTTCTTCGTCTAGATATGCATCTTTTAGTTTCCAAGATATCTCCATTACCTCGTCAAAAGTCCGATTGTCATCATTTTGAATCTCCTATAACGCCTTTTGTAACTCATTATTTTTTCTTTTCCATAAGGAGGGTTGTTTTTCCTCCACTGTGATACCTGATGTCGACAATTCTTAACCTTATTCACAAAACTTCTATCATTTGTCCCATTTAGTTCTTCCCATCCTCTGGAAATTGCTTCCATTAACCCCTTGACCAATCCATCTTTTGTAAAATATAAATTGACCTTTCCGTCTTGGAATGTTATCTTCTATATTTGCTACTATAGGTTGGTGATCAGAACCCACCATAGGTAGATATTCCACAAAAGAGTTTGGGAATAAAGTATCCCAATCCTCATTCGCTAATGCTCTATCCAAACGACATCGAATTGTTTTTCCTCCTCGCCAACACCTCCATGATAGCGAATTTCCAAGAAACGGAAAATCCACTAAACCACAATTGCGAATCATGTTATTGAAATCCAAAAAAGTACCCGCATGTCGGAGTTTGCCTCCTTGTTTCTCATGATTGGTTGTTATTTCTTCAAATCTCCAATTATAAACCACGGTTCACTACGATTAATACCAATTCTTGTAATCCGCTCCCACACCTGATTGCGAAAATTTTGAATTGGTTCTCCATATATGAATGTTAAGAATACTTTTCCCCTTGATCTCCACTTCTACATCAATTATTCTACTGTTAGGGTAAATAATGTTAACTTTATACATATTGTCATAGTAAAGAGCAACTCCTCTGCTTAAACCTTTTGTTTCTACCGTATGTATGTTATCATATCCGAAATGCTTTTGAAACATTTGTACAAAATCAAAGTTTTGCTTTGTTTATGAAAGGAACAAAAAGGCCGGTTTGTGTTTAGACCATATTTCCCTTAAAAAGCTTATTGTCTACTTACTTCTTAGTCCCTAACAATTCCAACTCAATATACGCATAATTAACGTAGTTCATTGGCAGATAAAAAAAAGGGTTTGATGAGACCCAACTTAAAGACCAAATATATTGAAATAACCTAACCGCTGCAAAATCCGTTGATGCCATAATAACAAACGTGACTGAAGTAGATCCCCTTCTACCCCGATTGACCTTATTAAAAAAGTATTTTATACAACTGTGGAATTTTTTTGTATAGATCCTACATAGGCTACCAGTACTCAATCGTGAGTCCTCTACAATAACATAAATATAAAGTACTTGTCCTTTTAATCCAACCAAGATTCCTGCTCCCCTTGCCTCACTTAAACCCTATGAAATATAATGATAATACCCATTCCTTTTGACATTTCTTTTGATAGAAACCTTTGACCAAGTAATCTAATACCGAACCAAAATTTGCAGAAATTTGTGTTGTCAAGATCCTTGATGATTCTGACCTCGAAAGCATCTTCGAAGGATATGCAACAAGGAAAGTCTTATTCTTTTATTTTGATAGTCTCATATTTTCTTATGTTGGGATTGACCGTGTACATGCTCTTGGATCTGGAAATGAAGGAATCCAACTTAAACGAAGTGTTTACTGCTTCCACAAGTCAAATAATGATGAAGAGTAACAGAAAGAGCGTTCAAATAACAAATGATACCGGAGAAGAAGTGATGTCTGACACTTTGTATGGAGACAATATTAGGCTTTAACAAGTCTTGGCAGATTTCATGCTGATGTCTATTACCTTTACACCATCCGGAGGCGAACCAAGTGTTACAGCTTCCCTGAGGAAAGATCAGCTCGGGCGATGTGAGCATCTTGCTTACTTAGGGATCAGGTAAAATATCATTAATCGAAATAGACAATATGATGTTAAAAGAAAGTGCATTGATGATTTTGTGTTTATGAAATCAGAATAACGCATACCAGAGCTAGGTTACTAAATGTTTTAAACTGAGGTAGTTTGCTAAACCAAATGTTTGAAACTGAGGAAGTTATGTCAGAGGAAGGATTAAGCATGATGGTTAGCCAGAAACTGGTGAAGCTGATGAATGGAGATGTTTAGTACTTGAGAAAAGCTGGAAAATCGAGTTTTATTGTCACTGTGGAACTCGCTGCAACGAACAGGTAATCCCAAAAAGAAGTTATGGCTTTGATATATCAGTCACTAGTTTCTCTTTCTTATTACTTTTGTTCTCATTTTCAATTTTCAACAAGTGGAAAGAAACATTCAAAAACAAGAAAACATAAATATCATATAGACTATAAATCGATAGATTTGCTTCTATGGTTCATGGTCCAAAACACTGTAAATCAGCGGCAAGATTATCGGTTTATTAATATCGGGGAACCGTGGCTTATACAGGGATGGGTTATACGGGATTCTCTTCATAAGGATGGAATTCAGATTTGGAGATTAATCATTATTAGGGATCGGCTGGAAGTATGGGATGATTCGGTAGATTTACGAAATTTGATTGAGAAGGATTTGGAAAATCATCGGGTAATGGAAGGGGCGGCAAGGGATAATGACCAGATCTCAGTTTCGGTACAGTCGACAGTTCTTGAGGATCCGATTATGGTATGGTATAGGAAAGCAGTGATTCAAAAATTTAGAATGAGTATGGGTGGCAGAAGAGTTTAAGTTTTTTTCTTCTCAGGTTTAATAATTATCAAGCTTGGTGGGAGGAGGAATCAAGTCTACTTACTTTCCCAAGTATTTTGATCGCTTTATTTCGTTTTAGTTGGTTTGTTCCTATATAACAGTATCCATGAGCCATACTTTCTCCAACACCTTTTTTTTTAATAACCATTTGCATTACTCATTCTATACTCCTCCGGTACCCTAACAGACCATATCAACACATAATGAAAAACCCTTTTTTCTTTTAATAACATTTGCATTACTCATGCTCCTGACAGAGACGTGTATGATAGAAGAAAGAGTTGGCCCCAACACTAACATGGAAAAAAGCAAAAATCCTTGAAGAGCGTTGAAGTAAGACTCCATAGTCTTCGTAAGTGTTTCAGATTTTGGAGCTTCTTGAGTCCATAGAATTCCCACTATTTAAAGCTAAGAAAGAAAAACAAAAGGGAAAATCGAGAAAAAAGGAATGAAGTTTCAGTATCACCACAACTAAAATGGAACCTAAAAGAGGAAAACTTTAAACCTAAGGCGGCTTGTTTAGAGAGGTGATCAGACATCTAAGGAACATCGTTCCAGTTAACTTTCCCCTCTGTAGGAGACGATGTTCGTTTGAACAACTGGAACATTTCAGTATAGTTTGTCTCTAATTACGATTTGAATTCATTAACACGAAATTTAAATCGGTAAGAAGAAAAATTTCCTGGAGAGTATCATAGTTGGTGTTGAGATGAGAAATCAAGAATTGATTCAGATCCTCTTTCTTTGATTTCCCCATCTTTGTCTTCCTTCAACTCTTAACGCCTCTCTAGTTTTTTATGTTTTTTTCAACTTATGCCTCTTTAGTTAGTGCTAAAGCTAAGGGTTTTACCTCTCTAGACTTAGATCAGTGACTTTAACCAATTCTGAAATCTCATCTTCTCTTTTATTCTCTTTTGTTGTTGATGCATAATGATACAGAATGCCATGCCTCTCAAGAAACCGCATAACATTAGTGTTTGAAGCTCTTTCATGATTACTGTTAAGAAATAAACATCTATGTAACTAAAAAATGCATCCTTACATAATATATGGATTCAGTTTGATGAAAAAACTATTAGCACACCTTATCATACAAGTTATATCAACATGGAGTTTTCCATCTTGCCATCTATGCCACATTTCTACCAGACAATGACCATGTAAACTGGATTCACATACTTTTCTGCAGGAAATACAAAGAGTATTGAAAGATGTAAAAGGAGGCTTCTAAAATTTCAATACATGTTTGAAAGTAGAAGAGCTATCTTATACTTTGGATCTACAGAAGGCACACAAGGCAGACAGACAACCGATTTCATAGCGCCGTAAGTTTGCGCAATAGTTTGAAAATCTTCATCCACTTGGTTTCTCGGCTATTTTACCGGATCAAATATAAACTCACTGTGAAAGAAACCATCTTTCCATCACAACTAAACACCAAAACATAATCTTTCATTCGATTTCAATATGTGTTTCCTGTCTTCATAAAAAGGAGAGATAATGAAAATGGAGCTAAAGACGGTGGACATACATGCGAGAGTAGAAGGCGTTGTTTTTTACTCTGCGTAATTAAACCTATGTGATTGAAATCACTAATTTGCGATTAAAAATTATAAAAATGCTTTTATGAAAAAACTAATTACCCAAAAACAAATCCATAAATAAAACCGACCCAGGCGAAACTTAAATCAACCAAAACCAACCCGACCCTAACCAAACCTAATAAACTAAACCCGACCTATACCAATTAACTAAAACTAAACCCGACACAATTTAATCAACCCGACCAAATTAGGTTTTAACGTGTTGTCTTCTTCCCAGAAATTCCCCATCGCCATTAGAGAAGACTCCCTGTGTAACTGATTTCGAGCAAGGAATACTGGTTATCAATTCTGTTTCGTGGAAAATTGACAGTTTGTTTATCACTCTTCACACGTCTATATCAAAGAATCAGGAACATGTATTATTTGATTTTGCTTGGCATATGATAGGTTCTAAATATGCAGAGCATTGTCAACGCACATGTCACTCATGGCATTTGGTTCAGGCATCACATGTTGGTAAGGCCAAGCATTGCTTTCGTACTATCCACTGCCCCCAACAAGAGAAACATTTGAAATATATCTATGTTATAATTGAAGGAACTTGGGCCAATTCTAACAGTTTCAGAATTCCACAAGTTCTAAGCCTAGGATCTGGGTTTGAGTAATTGAATCCTTACCGATGGATCTCGTGTTTACCTGGAGGTTTGCAGCGGAATAATGAACAGGTAAGTGAGATCGAGAGCGCCTCAGATGCTGCGCCTCTACTGCAGTCCACACGCACACAAGCTAGAATCTGCCGGGATGCTAGTGCCAGGAATAGGATCTCCTGGGAATCCCTGAGTTTCTAGGTGGCTAGGTTTTGTTTCTGCAAAACAACTGCGACGGCAACTATTACAGGTCGTGCATATAAGCTTATATATAGACCTGGAATGACAAAACCGTTCATTGGATCAAAACCCAAAATGTTTAAGTCATAAACCGAAACATCAGATTCGAAACCAGCCTTGTGTCGATCGACACACACAATGGTGTCGATCGACACACCTATTAAAACTCGAATTCAATGTGTATCCAATACACATTGACCAGACCATATACCAATTATCAATCCCATACAAAGTGTATCCAGCTTGCTTAGGTGTGTGACCCTGTAGGTCCACATAATACTAGCAATGAGTTATAACTCATAAGTCATAAGCGGCTTCTAGCAAAACATTATGACCACCTAGTATTACATGGATTGTCCGATCTTGACAATACAACTATCTATCAGAGTTAGTACAATATGATTTCAGGACATAATCCCAACAATCTCCCACTTGTACTGGAATCAAATATTCCCCTAATCCCTTTGTCACTATATCTCGATATGGCATAAGGCAAGAAGCTGTGTCATCCTTATTATAGCCAACATCATGTTCATCGAATTCCTGATCTATACTGATAAAACAAACGACTGACAATCACCTCGTTTGAGCACGGCCATGCATTTTCTCAGTATCAAATCTTCGATGGGCCCTGAGATATTTTTCTCCTGTTATATAGGAGGGATAAATCCCTTCTTGTTTCATCCCTGTTTCTACACACGCTTCATGATACACCTAAGCAATGCCTTTATAGCCGCCAGTTACGGAACGACGTTTGACAAGGTAAAAGCGTACTAATTCACATGCTAGAAAGCATGATGAACTCAGGTCTAAGGACTATACTCTATAGTCGTAATGAGAACCTCTCATGACACTGATATAACTATCCTGTAGAGTTCTCATTAGCGGGTCATGTCCGATCATATGTTCCCCAACATATATCTATGTGATTGACGTTGATACTGTTGGGATAGTGTCCTGAAATCACACTTGTACTCACTCCTGATGATAGTTGTGTGTCGAGATCAGACATTCGTATAATACTGGGCGGTTGCAATGTTTTGCTAGAAGCCTCTTGCAATCCGTAAGTTGTAGAATTACTGCCCGTATTATATGATCCTATAGGGTCACACACCTAAGCAAACTGGAAGCTAAAACATGGGAATGATCATTATGGTAATGATCATGTTAATGTGTATTGGATACACATTAATATCGAGAAAATGGTGTTGTGTCGATCGACACAGCATGTGTGTCGGTCGACACAGCATTCGGGTTTTTCGAAAGGGCTTTTCGATTTTATGACTCAAACGAGTCTGGCCCGTTATGTGTGATTCGAGGTCGAATAAAACCTGATGGTTTTCGACCTAGAACATTAGCCGTCGTCTCTTTCTTGACAGAAGAGGCAGAAACACCAAAACTCAGAGATCCCATAGATCCGGCACTAGCATCCCGGTTTCCAGGTTTGTGTGCGTGTGTATCTGGTAGAGGCGAAGCATCTGAGTCGCTTACTGATCTCGTTCACCAATCATTCCGCTGCCAGTTCTAGGTAAGAACGAGGTTGGTAATTTCAATATAACGAACCCTAGATCCTAGGAGATCCAACAGTGGTATCAGAGCATGGTAGGGTTTAGTCTATTGAATCTAAGGCATTTAAATCGAATACTGATGAATTTGATTAGATTAATTGCCTGTTAAATCGTGTTTTCAAGAAATTAATCTCGGATTGAATCTCTGTTGAAAGAGCGAAAACGAACTGTTGTTATCGCACTGTGTCGATCGACACTAAGCTTGTGTCGGTCGACACAGAGCGAAACGCATAATATAATTTAGGGTTTGTCGCATGGTGTCGATCGACACTAATCTTGTGTCGGTCGACACATCGCGAAAACTCGTAAAAGATATTGGGGTTTTCGCACAGCATCGGTCGACGCACTGGGTGTGTCGGTCGATGCACCGCGAAAATGCGAAAGATTTGAAATCGCACTGTGTCGATCGACACACTGGGTGCATCGGTCGACACAGACTATGCGTATGGATAGATCGGTTCAATTGGATTGAACTGGTTATCTCGCATGGTTATGTCGGTTTAATTCAAAATCCCTAATACTCTACTGTGTCGATCGACACAGGTTTAATGTCGGTCGACACAAGCCTTACGATTGGTTGAATCGGTTCAATTGGATTGAACTGGTTATCATGCTTGGTTAAGGAAGATAAGATCGGTTTAAATTGGATGAATTGGTTCAATTGAATTGAACTGGTTATCTCAATTAGAATAAACCGATTTAATTGGTTAAGATCAGTTTGATTGGATAAGTCGGTTCAATTGGATTGGACCGGTTATCGCGATTAGTTAAAACTGGTTGAATCGGTTCAATTAGATGGACTGGTTAAATTGGATTTGACCGGTTATCTCGAATGATCTGAAGGTTGCATATCAAGAGTCGACCAAGTGTGTCAGTCGACGCATATGGTGACGATGCGAACCGTAATCGTTTGGTTTTGAACCAAATGATTAAGAAACCGAACCGAATGACCTAACCCACTGAAATTAGAACGATTAAAACTTAATTAAAATTAGAAGTAAAATGTTCTAAACCTGTCTAATACACATTGGATGTGTGTTAGATCAAAGCTTAGTTTCAATAAGGTCAACTGTCAAGACTCATTTCGTTGTTGTGATAGTCTTGCCAAGAGCTTGGTGTCCACAATTACATGAGTAAGGCAGGTAGTAGTGTTGATGGTCTTGCAGTGCTTGACATCAACTATTGCATGACCTAAGAGATTGAGTTACTAAACTTTTAGAGTTCCATTTCCTCAACTAAATATCAAGTGACCTTGATGTCTTGCCCAATCTTGTCTACTGTCAAGACTCGTTTCATTGTTGGATAGTCTTGGAGTCCTTGGTATCCACAGTGACGTGAGTAAGGCAGGTGATCATTGATAGACTTGCAGTGCGACTGTCAATGATCACAAGACAGAAGAGATTGGTTTACTTGACTGGGCTATCAGAAGTTCTGGGCCCAGAGACGTCAGAGTGGATGAGACATGGATTGTCTCATCTACGACCAAGAGTTGTACTGAGTACAATTAGCAATGGTTTGCTTACCTAGATTACTAAAATCTGGGTGATGACGAGTCGTCCACTCAGATCTTAGTGATGAATGGATCTTGGATCATTATATTCATTGAGGAAACATTGTTTGAATATAATGCGAGTTTTCTTATTGGATAAGATTCCTCATTTCCTGAAATCATAACCAGAATTTTCTTTGATTAAAATTTTCAGCCTATGTCTAAAACTACCTTCTCGTTGCGATCCGTCCTTGAGAAGGACAAGTTAAATGGATCAAATTTCCTGGATTGGTATCGAAATTTGAGATTTATACTCAAGCAGGAGAGTAAGGACTATGTCCTTGAGAAAGCTCTCCAAGAAAGGCTTGGGGCCAATCGCTCGAATGCAGTTTATAATGCTTGGAATAAGCATTATATTGATGTGGTAGATGTGCGTGGTCTGATATTGGCTACCATGGAATCGGACTTAAAGAGTCAATACGAGAACATGGAGTCGCCAATAGAGATGATCACCAGCCTGAAACTGAAGTTTCAGGATCTGGCACGAGTTGAGAGATTCCAGATGGTGAAGTCTCTTACTGGGTGCAAGCTACCAGAGGATGCTCCAGTGAGTCCTCATGTCATTAAAATGATGGGTTACATTGATAACCTGGGGAAACTGGATTGTCCTGTCAGCTTAGAGTTGGCTACTGACATCATTCTGCAGTCACTACCGTCAAGTTATGATAAGTTCATGTCAAAAATTATATCAAGAATAACTTGACGAAGAAGTTGACTGAGCTGCATGGCATGCTCAAGACAGCAGAGCAAAACATCAAAAAGGGTAAAAGATTTGAAAAATCTTGTATAGACAAGGGTGAAGGCAAGGCCGTTCAGATTTGGAATCGGGATAAGCCTGTGTCATCTTTTAAGCCCAAGTCAGGCCCATCTGATGTTGATAGATGCTGCTACTGTAAAGAGTTTGGGCATTGGAAGAGAAATTGCATTAAATTCTTGGAAGATTCACAAGAAATGGAGAAGATGTATGGTACTTCTTCTTCAGGTATTGTGTTATTATTTCAAGTTCTACGTATGTATTGGATACTAGTTGTGGTACTGATATTTTGGAAATATGCAGGGCCTAAGCAACAGTAGAACGTTGAAGAAATGACAAGTGGAACTGCGAGTCTGGTATGGAGCAATGGTTGCTACATGAGCCGTAGAGATTATCCACTTGTAGGAGCCTTTCAAGCTTGGTTTTGAATTAAGTAATTGCTACTATATACCTGCTTTATGCAGAAATGTCTTTCATTTTCTTGTGAGAATTTGGATGCTTTTCATTCTGATAAAAGACAAGTTTTGCTCTTTTGATCTTAATTAAATATTATATGGTAGCACCCCTTTTGAAAGGGTTTTATATCTTAAACCAACATACGCTTAAATATAACATAAATATCAAACGATTTAAGTCTGATGACTTGAACTCGATTTTTTCTCAGCATAGTCATATTGACCAAATAGAGTGAAGCGGCTTCAGAAGTTCCATAATTATGGGATTCAAGTTCATTTGATTGTAAATCAATTGAGACATGAATTCTGCTTGCTAGGCCAAATGACTAAGGCTTCGTTAGCAGAGCTAAAGAAACGGGCCAGAGGCTCATTGGGCCTTACACATACTGATGTATGCGGCCCAATGAGCATTAGTGCCAAAGGAAAACTTCAATACTTCATTGACTTATTGATGGCTTCAGTAAGTATGACTGTGTTCATTTGATGAGACACGAGTCAGAATCCTTTGGAATGATCAAAGGAGTTTCAGAATGAAGTATAGAACCGATTTGACAGAAGTATTGAGATTCTCGATTAGATCGCGGAGGAAAATACTTGAGTCAAGAATTGAGTGATCATCTAAGTGAGTGTGAAGTCATTTCACAGCTCATCTCTCCTGAAAAACCTTGAATGGTGTTTCTGAGAGAATGAATCGGATCTTATTGGATATGCTCCGATTAATGATGAGTCACATGAATCTTCCATTATTCTTTTAAAATACGCTCTAAAATGAACATGTTTACGCTAAATAAGTTTTCTATCAGAATCAGTGAAAAACACCACATTGGATGTGGACTGGGTGATTTCCAAATATGTTTTCTGATTAATTGGGATTGCAAGGTTTGTGTGAGGCAGTTGTCAACAAACAAACTTGAACCCAAATCTGATAAGTGCTGATTCGCTGGTTTCCTAAGGAAACCGAGGCTTAGTACTTTTGCAACCAATCCGAGAACAAAGTTTTGTTGTTCGGAACTCTGTTTTTCCAAGACGAACAGTGGGAGTAAAAGTACAACTCGAAGAAATTCGAGAAACACAGGAGGCTGTTCAACCTGTTGAGGGAGAGCAGCGGTTGGATCTACAGAGGGCTGTAGGATCTACACCTGTGGAGCCTGAAATTCGCAGATCCGAAAGGATCCGTCACTAACTCGAGAGTGATTTCTCGTAGCCGATTGTCGTGATCTGTTGATCATTGAAAAGTGACGGACCTGCGAAATTCAAAGAAGCGAAGGTGAGCCCCAACTCCGAAAATTGGCTAGTTATGCATGTTAGCTTCGCCGATTGAAGCAAGCATCTTGGAGTTGGAATCTATGTTCTGTTAAAACGGTCAAAGGCTTTGACTCGATCAGGAACGAATAGAAACAATGCGTTTACAAGTAAACTAGTGGGAGCGTAGTTACAATTCTCAAACTGTATGTTTAGAACGTACTTAATCTCATAAACGACGTTCCGATGCTAAAAGTCTTGTCAAGATTTGGGTCGGAAGTCAAACTTAACGATGGACATGGGAGAAGCCGCGTAAGCTCTTGGAATATGGATCCATTGAAATGGATCAGAAGAACTAATTGGATCGTGTCAGAATCCTTATGATTATAAGGTACTGGACAGTTCCAATATGCATGATTCCAAGAATGGCTTCACACCAAAGGTCTTATGGCAATGATCTTGGCAAGATGAAGTGTCTTGGACACTGGCTGAGCTAGTGTCTATGAGTGAGATTCCTTTTTGCTCATGCAATAGAATCCATCATGAATGCCATGTTTTGCGCTCGTCTAAATGCAGCTGTCGCATAAAGCATGACGAGTAGGTACCAATTTGTTCCAGTAGGAGTCACTGGACAGTTGTAAGGAATATCCCCAAGTGTTTGAGAAACACTAAGGATAGGTTCTTGTACAACTGAGAAAAGGACAAATCTGTTATGAGTAGTTAGACGGACAAAGATGAATCCCGGTTCCCACCTGGTTATGTCTTTTGTCTGAGTAGCGGTGCTGTCTGTTGGAAAGGTTTCCAAGCAGAGGACCGTAGAATAGTGCTTGTTAAAGAATAGCAGTGTGGTTTGTTGGAATGGTTCCAAGCAAGAACACCGCAACATCTCTCACAACCTAAGCACGAGTTGTATACTGTTGCTGTAGGTACTAGATATCTGAAGACTTGGTCTTGATTCTAGTGGGAGTTAGTTTAGTTATGATGTTCAGATAGATATGATATGGTCATGTTTATGAAAAACTGACATCAACATTATTTGACTATTGGATAATTAAGTAATGGTCCCAAAATAAGTTTATGTCATATTATAGGCCATCAAGTTGAGGACTTGATCATGAAACCCTATAAGTAACAAATGACATAAATTATGATGAGTCCCTAGTCGAGGTTGTTAAAGTGGGACAATAACAACCGCGAGAGACTAGATTGTGAGGTGACTGTTGACTAAGTTTCATGGAGTCAATGATATGAGTATCACAGTCAGTCACATAGATATATGTTGGTGAACATATGATCGTACATGACCCGCTAATGAGAAGTCTACAAGATAGTTATATCTGTGTCATAAGAGGTTCTCATTACGACTATAGAGTATAGTCCTTAGACCTGAGTTCATCATGCTTTCTTGCATATGAATTGGTACACTTTGACCTTGTCAAACGTCGACCCGTAACTGGCGATTATAACGACACTGTTCAAGTATATCATGAAGTGTGCGTTGAAATAGGGATGGAACAAGATGGGATTTGTCCCTCCTGAATAACGGGAGATAAATATCTCAGGGCCTATCGAAGATTTTATGCTGAGAAAATGTGTGGCCGCACTCAAACGAACTGTAGTTCAGTTGTTTGTAATGTTCAGTATAAGATCAGGAGTTCGATAAACACGATGTTGGCTTAATAAGGATGACACCAATCTTGCCTTATGCCAAATCGAGATATAGAGACAAAAGGATTATAGGAACTGATGATTCCAGTACAAGTGGGAGATTGTTGGGATAGTGTCCTGAAATCACACTTGTACTCACTCCTGATGATAGTTGTGTGTCGAGATCAGACATTCGTATAATACTGGGCGGTTGCAATGTTTTGCTAGAAGCCTCTTGCAATCCGTAAGTTATAGACTTACTGACAGTATTATATGATCCTATAGGGTCACACACCTAAGCAAACTGGAAGCTAAAACATGGGAATGATCATTATGGTAATGATCATGTTAATGTGTATTGGATACACATTATATCGAGAAAATGGTGTTGTGTCGATCGACACAGAGTGTGTCGGTCGACACAGTTCGGGTTTCGAAAGGGCTTTTCGATTTTATGACTCAAACGAGTCTGGCCCGTTATGTGTGATTCTAGGTCGAATAAAACCTGATGGTTTTCGACCTAGAACATTAGCCGTCGTCTCTTTCTTGACAGAAGAGGCAGAAACACCAAAACTCAGAGATCCCATAGATCCGGCACTAGCATCCCGGTTTCCAGGTTTGTGTGCGTGTGTATCTGGTAGAGGCGAAGCATCTGAGTCGCTTACTGATCTCGTTCACCAATCATTCCGCTGCCAGTTCTAGGTAAGAACGAGGTTGGTAATTTCAATATAACGAACCCTAGATATCTAGTACCTACAACAACAGTGCAAAAACTCGTGCTTAGGTTGTGAGAGAAGCTGCGGTCTTCTTGCTTGGAACCATTCCAACAAACCACACCGCTAACGGTCCACTGCTTGGAGCCCTTCCAACAGATAGCACCGCTACACAGACAAAGAGACATAACCAGGTGGGAACCGGGAATCGTCTTTGTCCGTCTAACTACTCTTAACATATTCGTCACTTTCTCAGTTGAACAAGAACCTATCCTTAGTGTTCCTCAAACACTTGGGGATACTTCTTAAAACTGTCCAGTGACTTTTACCGGAACATATTGGTATCTTCTCGTCATACTTTATGCGTAAGCTGCATCTAGACGAGCGCAAAATGTGGCATTCATGATGGATTCTATTGCAGAAGTATAAAGAATCACACTCATAGATACTAGCTCAGCCAGTGTCCAAGACACTTCTTCTTGCCAAGATTATTGCCACAAGACCTTTGGTGTGAAGCCATTCTTGGAATCATGCATATTGGAACTGTCCAATACCTTATCAACATAAGGATTCTGACACGATCCAATTAGCCTACCCCAATCTATTTTCAATAGATCCTTATTCCAAGAAATCACGCGGCCTCTCCCATGTCTATCGTTGAAATTGACTTCCGACCCAAGTCCTGATAAGACTTAAGCGACGGAATGTCGTTTATGAGATTAGGTATGTTATATACATACTATGTGAGAAATGCAACTACGCTCCCACTAGTCTACTTGTAAACGCACGGTTCCTATTCGTTCCTGATCAAGTCAAAACTTTTAACCGTTTTAACAGAACGTAGATTCCAACTCCAAGATGTTTGCTTCAATCCAGAAATAGATCGGTGAAGCTAACATGCATACCTAGCAAATTTTCGGAGTTGGGGCTCACCATCGCTCCTTTGAATTTCGCAGGCTTGTCACTTTTCAATGATCAACAGATCACGGCAATCGGTCACGATAAATCACTCTCGGGTTAGTGACGGATCCATTCGGATCTGCGAACTTCAGGCTCCACAGGTGTAGGTCCTACAACACTTTGTAGATCCAACCGCTGCTCTCCCTTAACAGGTTGAGCAGCCTCCTGTGTTTCTCGAATTTCTTCGAGCTGTACTTCTACTCCCACTGTTTTTCTTGGAAAGAAACTTTCTATCTAGAAAAACAGAGTTCCGAACAACAAAACTTTGTTTTCGGATTTGTTGCAAAAGTAATAAGCCTCGGTTTCCCTAGGACAACCAGCGAAGTAGCACTTATCAGATTTGGGTTTAAGGTTGTCTGTTGACTTACTGCTTAACATAAACCTTGCAATCCCAATCAATCAGGAAAACATACTTGGAAAACTCCCAGTCCACATCCAATGTGGTGTCTTTCAATTGATTCTGATAGAAACTTATTTGGCGTAAATACATACATTTCTAGAGCGTATTCCTAAAAAGGATAATGGAAGATTTGTGTGACTCATCATTAATCGAAGCATATCCAATAAGTTCCGATTCATTCTCAGAAACACCATTCAGGTTTTTCCAGGAGAAGTGAGCTGTGAAACGACTTCACACTCACTTAGATGATCACTCAATTCTTGACTTAAGTATTCTCCTCCGCGATCTAATCGAGGATCTTTAATACTTCTGTCATGTCGGTTCTATACTTCATTCTGGAACTCCTTTGACCATTTCAAAGGATTCCGACTTGTGTCTCATCAAATGAACACAGCCATACTTACTGAAGTCATCAATAAAGGTAATGAAGTACTGAAGATTTCCTTTGGCACTAATGCTCATCGGGTCACATACATCAGTGTGTGAATGGCCCAATAAGCCTCTGGCTCTTTTCTTTAGCTCTGCTAAAGAAGCCTTAGTCATTTGGCCCAGTAAGCAGAATTCATATCTCATATGATTTATAATCAAATGAGCCCAAAAGCCCATAACTATGGAACTTCTGAATCCGCTTCACTCTACTTGGTTTAAAAGACTATGCTAAGGAAAAATCGAGTTCGAGTCATCATACTTAAACCGTTTGGTATTTATGTTATATATAGGCGTGCGTTGGTTTAAGATATAAAACCCATTTCAAAAAGGGGTGCTACTATAGAATATTTCATCAATATCAAAAGAGCAAAACTTGTCTTTTATCAAAATGAAAAACATCAAAATTCTTACAAGAAAATGAAAGACATCTCTGCTTAAAGCAGGTACATAGCATCAATTACTTAATTCAAAAACCAAGCTTGAAAGGCTCCTGTAAGTGGAGAATCCCTACGGCTAAGGCAGCAACCATTGCTCCATTCCAGGCTCGCAGTTCCACTTGTCCTTTCTTCAACGTTTTACTGTTGCTTAGGTCCTGCATATTTCAAAAATATCAGTACCACAACTTGTATCCAATACCTTTGTAGAACTTGAAGTGATAACACAATACCTGAAGGAGAAGTTCCGTACATCTCCTTCATCTCTTGTGAATCTTCCAAGAATTTAATGCAATTTCTCTTCCAATGCCCAAACTCTTCACAGTAGCAGCACTTACCAACATCAGATGGGCCGGACTTGGGCTTATAAGATGACACAGGCTTATCATGATTCCAAATCTGGACGGCCTTGCCTCTACTCTTGTCTATACAAGATTTCTCAAACCTTTTACCCTTTATGATGTTTTGCTCAACTGTCTTGAGCATGCCATGCAGTTCAGTCAACGTCTTCGTCAAGCCATTCTTGATATAGCTTTTGATAAACTTATCATAACTTGACGGCAGTGACTGCAGGATGATTTCAGTAGCCAACTCTAGGCTAACAGGACAATCCAGTTTCCCCAGGTTATCAATGTAACCCATCATTTTAATGACATGAGGACTCACTGGAGCATCCTTTGGTAGCTTACACCCAATGAGAGACTTAACCATCTGGTATCTCTCAACTCGTGCCTGATCCTGAAACATCAGTTTCAGGCTGGTGATCATCTCTATTGGCGACTCCATGTTCTCATGCTGACTCTTTAAGTCCGAGTTCATGGTAGCCAACATCAGACCACACACATCTACCACATCAATATAATGCTTATTCCAAGCATCATAACTGCATGCGAGGCATTGGTCCCAAGCCTTTCGGGGAGAGCTTTCTCAAGGACATAGTCCTTACTCTCTTGCTTGAGAATAAATCTCAAGTTCTGATACCAATCCAGGAAATTTGATCCATTTAACTTGTCTTTCTCAAGGACGGATCGCAACGAGAAAGTAGTTTTAGACATAGGCTGAAGTCTAAGAAAAGAAAATTTTAGTTATGAAGTTCAGGAAATGAGAAATCTTATCTAATAAGAAAACTCGCATTATATTCAAACAATGTTTTCTCTATGAATATAATGATCCAAGACCCACACTTCACCAAAATCTGAGTGGACGACTCGCCATCACTCAAATCTTAGTTATCTAGGTAAGCAAATCATTGCTAATTGTACCCAGTACAACTCTTGGTCGCAGATAAGACAATCCATGTCTCATCCACTCTGACGTCTCTGGGCCCAGAACTTCTGATAGCCCAGTCAAGTAAATCAATCTCTTCAGTCTTGTGATCATTGATAGTCACACTGAAAGTCTATCAATGATCACCTGCCTTACTCATGTAATTGTGGATACCAAGGACTCCAAGACTATCCAACAACAAAATGAGTCTTGACAGTAGACAAGATTGGGCAAGATATCAAGGTCACTTGATATTTAGTTGAGGAAACGGAACATTTAATAGGTTAGTAAATCAATCTCATAGGTCATGTAATTGTTGATGTCAAGCACTGCAAGACCATCAACACAACTACCTGCCTTACTCATGTAATTGTGGACACCAAGCTCTTGGCAAGAGTATCACAACAACGAAATGAGTCTTGACAGTTGACCATATTGAAAACTAAGCTTTGATCTAATACACATCTGATGTGTATTCAATGGGTTTAGAACATGTTTAACTTTTAATTTTAATTGAGTTTTAATTGTTCTAACAAAAGTGGGTTAGGTCATTTGGTTCGGTTTCTCAATCATTTGGTTCAATAACCAAACGATTACGGTTCGCATCCAACCTTAACAAAACCCGATAACCGGTCAATCCAATTGAACCGGTAATTGACCAAATGAACCGGTTTTAGACCAATTGAGATACCGGTCAAATCTAATTCAACCGGTCCATCCAATTGAACCGATTCAATCAGTTTTAACTAATCGCGATAATCGGTCCAATCCAATTGAACCGACATATCCAATCAAACTGATCTTATCCAATCAAATCGGTTTATACTAATTGAGATAACCAGTCCAATCCAATTGAACCAATTCATCCAATTTAAACCGATCTGATCTACCTTAACCAAGCATGATAACCAGTTCAATCCAATTGAACTGATCAACCAATCGCAAGGCCTGTGTTGACCGACACTTATCCTGTGTCGATCGACACAGTAGGGTATCAGGAAATTTAATCATGCGAGATAACCGGTTCAATCCAATTGAACCGATCTATCCTTTCGCACAGCCTGTGTCGATCGATGCACCCACTGTGTCGATCGACACAGTGCGATCTCTAAGATCGATACCCAAATTTTAATAAGCGTATTCGCGGTACATCGACCGACACAAACTTAGTGTCGATCGACACTGTGCGAAAACCCTAAAGTTTTATGATCGTTTTCTCGGTGTGTCGACCGACACAAACTTGTGTCGATCGACACTATGCGAAAACACAGGTTCTTCGTTTTCGATATGAAACAAAATCCGAGATTATTTTCATTAAAACGAAAACTAGCATGCATCAACCTATTCAAATACATCATTAATCGAATTACATGCTTCAGATTCAATGATTAAAACCCTAAGGCTCTGATACCACTGAAGGAACTTGGGCCAATTCTAACAGTTTCAGAATTCCACAAGTTCTAAGCCTAGGATCTGGGTTTGAGTAATTGAATCCTTACCGATGGATCTTGTGTTTACCTGGAGGTTTGCAGCGGAATAATGAACAGGTAAGTGAGATCGAGAGTGCCTCAGATGTTGCGCCTCTACTGCAGTCCACACGCACACAAGCTAGAATCCGCCGGGATGCTAGTGCCGGGAATCGGATCTCCTGAGAATCCCTAAGTTTCTAGGTGGCTAGGTTTTGTTTCTGCAAAACAACTGCGACGGCTACTATTCCAGGTCGTGCATATAAGCTTATATATATACCTGGAATGACAAAACTGTTCATTGGATCAAAACCCAAAACGTTTAGGTCATAAACTGAAACATCAGATTCGGAACCAGCCTTGTGTCGATCGACACACACAATGGTGTCGATCGACACACCTCTTAAAACTCGAATTCAATGTGTATCCAATACACATTGACCAGACCATATACCAATGATCAATCCCATACAAAGTGTATCCAACTTGCTTAGGTGTGTGACCATGTAGGTCCACATAATACTAGCAATGAGTTACAACTCATAAGTCATAAGCGGCTTCTAGCAAAACATTATGACCACCTAGTATTACATGGATTGTCCGATCTTGAAAATACAACTATCTATCAGAGTTACTACAATATGATTTCAGGACATAATCCCAACAACAATAACGAAGAAACAAACAAAAAGATACCCTTGAAACTATGGTATCGTCACCAACTCCTCTCTGTCTGGAGACCTAATTGTCAAAACATCATTCAGTATATAGATATATCTTACCTGACATTTGCTTTAAGTGAAAATACGTGTAGAGCTTCTGGAAGAACAGTTAGAGAAGCTTCGTAGTGAAATGGTTTCCCCTCCAGAGAGCGATGGTTATGTTCTAGCTCTTAGCAAAGAACTCGACACATTGAAGATAGAGAATCTATCTTTGAGAAACGATATTGAAATGCTTAAGTCGAAACTTCACAGTGTTAAGAGCACCGATGAACGTGTCGTTATGTTGGAAAAAGAATGATCAGGTTTGGAATCTTCGATAAAGGATTTGGAGACTAAGTTGTCGGTTTTCTCAGGAAGATGTGTCGAATCTTTCTTCTCTTAAGACTGATTGTAGTGATTTATGGATATATCTTACATTACATTTTATTTAAGTCAAAATGAGTTTGTAACAGATAAGAACTGCAACATTTTGTTTCCATATTACTAAAATAAGAACTGCAGCATTGTGCATCATAAGAGCAAAACACAAAAGCAAGAGAACTGCAACATACTGAAATAAGAATAAACCACACTTACAAACACTTGACACAAATCCATCTAATTACTCCTATTACTACACATATTATCACAGAAGTGCTCATCTTTCCCTATATACGTACACAGAAGTGCTCATCTTTCCCTCCTCGAAATCGTTTGCACTGCTATTGCTTGTCTCTGAAAAACGCCGATGGAGATTTTGGGTAAGAAGACTCAAATCCCTAATTTAGATAGGTCTTGCGTCGTGTTATTTTTTTCAGAAGAACCAGCAAGTATAGTTAACATCTGGTCTGGCTTGGGTTTTTAATTGTTGGTTTGCGTCTGGTTGGTTTTTAATTGTTCGGGTCTGGGTCGGGCAATTTAATTGTTAAACGCGAATTTTAAAATCATAAACGCAGATTACTGATTTAATGACGCATGTTTAATTATGTAGAGAAAAAAAAGAATTTGGAGGGGGGGGGATAACAAGAACTTGACAGTTTAGGTGGGATTACGCAGAAGCAATATTGTAGCGGTGGGAAAAACAAGTCAATCCTTATATATTAGATTTTGATATCCGCTTTCATATTTTCACTTACAAAAATTTATTTTTAAAATATTATTTATTAGAGAAATTGCACTGCATATACAAGAAAAAATCATAATTAGCAAAGTAGACATTTACTGTTTTAGTTACTATTATAATTTTAACATACCTATTATGCCCTTCATTCCACATGATGAACATTCACGTTTTTTTTTTGTGTGTTTTATCTCTTCTCCCCTTTTCTCTACCTTTCTTCTCTCTCTTTCCATTAACTTCTGATCTATTAATTTTTTTTCTCTTTTCGACCTTTATCTTCAACCCTTGAGAGGATCTCTCTCATGATTTAGATAAGTATTCAGAGCTTCATGGAAGAGGACGGTTCTCAGAGGTGAAATCGAACTCGACCTCTTCTTCTCTGAGGTACAACGGTGTGGTTCCGGCGTGGCAATCGCTTGCGGAGGCTCTGTGGCCTTACTGAGTCGATGTCAGTGTCTACTCATCGGTGGATGGTCTACACCAGAGGACGGTGGAGCAGCAGCCACAATAGATCTCGCGGCGGAGTTCTCAAGGCTTAGAATAGCGTTTGTTTGTTGTCGATTTGGTGAGTTTCTGTCTTTGTCGAGAGCGGTGCTGGTATTCTGAGGTTGTAGACTTCCGGCGTTCTTCGTGGTGGTATTGTCAGCTAAATGTTAACCATTTAACATATTTAATAACACATCTAATAACAATGTTAACTATTGTAATATTGCATATTGTAAAAATATCAAAGTGTATAGCATCCAACAAATATAATAATTATAACTAACTAAAATGTTAGACAACTAATATTTATAGTTGCTTATAGTAAATTTGTTTTTATATATTTTGATGGTTGATGTAAAATGTGTTTGTGTATACAAACCAAATATCATAAGTTTTGTGTAGAAATAACATTAATAATGATCAATCTATCAAGTATATACATGTCATACAACATAAAAATTGTCTAGTTAATAAATGAGTTAATATGCAAAAACAAAATTTAGAAACAAATATATATATTTATTTGTATAATAAATAATTTAACATGTTACACACTATGTTAGCACTTTCATAATAGTATAAGCATGTTATAGTTTGTCTGTTAATTGATGTAAAAAAGTGTAAACATGGATTTTGCCAAAAATTTGCATCAGATTGTTTGATTTTGTTCTGGAAATAAAAATTGATTGAAATTTTGTAGATACGTTCTCTTTTTTTAATTCAACAAAATTCTGAGAAACTAAATAGGAGGAAGAGAAAAAATTGAAGAATCCAGAAAAAAAACAATGGGTAAATGGTAATTAGCATACCGACAAATCATTATACACTTTCCTTTACGTCATGTTGTGTGGTCTTCTAGTTTTGGGCCTCTTTTTGTTTTTATGGCTAATTGTCTCTATTTATTAATAATTTGTGTTTCTTAAATGTATCATCTATAATCCGAGTTATAAAACAAAACTAATAATTTAAGATTATTTTTGGGTGATATAAATGTATATACACAGATAAATAGTTATTTAAGATTCTAGCACTGATGTATGTGTTATTAGAAACACAACATTTTTTGACAGAATTAACCCTACATCAGAGTGAAGGGCGCGTGTGTCAGCTGCATTAAATGCAGAATCCAAGTTGCAACAAAATCTCCTGCGCCTACATATGATAAATATTATAAGATTTTTTTGGGTTTTACGTGTTAGATGTCCACCACCAATTTGGAAAAAGTTGAATAGTGAATTTGGAAAATAACAACCAAGTCTCTATTTTTGTCTATAGCATTGATGTCTTTATCAGAAACCATATTCTAGGTTTTGTCATTAAAACTTTTAAGGTCGGTGGAAAAAACAGAGGTCAAAAGATTTAAAATTGACCAAGATTAGGATTGGTGTTAAACGTTAACGAAACATGATAACGGCTACTTTTGTTGACCGATACATGTTAAACGTTAACGAAACATGATAACGACTTACCATTTAGACGATAAACAAGCAAACCAACCTAGTGGTCGATAACATGATCCAAAGAAAAAGTATTGAATGTTCATATAATCGGATCTAAGATAAAAGGATTTAATTGCCTCTTCTAGGTTGTTATGTACATTAATTCAGTTAGCAGACATTAACATTGTCGAGTAATACAACTACAAAAGGTATCTAACCGAATAAAATTAGCACCTAATGACATACTATTTAGATGATAACGAACCAAACTAACCTAGTGGCCGATAACATGATTATAAAGTAAAGTATTGAATTCTCATATAATCGGATCTAAGATAAGAGAATTCAATTGCTTCTCCAAGGTTGTTATGTAAATTATATCAGTTAGAAGACATTAACATTGTCGAGTAATACGACTATGAAAGGTATCAAACCGAATAAAATTAGCAGCTAATTACATACTATTTAGATGATAAGAGGATTCAATTTCCTCTTATAGGTTGTTATTTACAATAACATAGTTAGCAGATATTAAAACTGCCGAGTATTACAATTACGAAAGATATCACACCGAATTCAATTAGCACCTAATGACATACTATTTTCAGGGATTAAATGCTCATGAGCAAAACACATAAAAAGTTTAAACATGTTATCCGACAACTCAACGTCATTGTTATGTGGTAGGTGGTAAACTGAAAAGACATACAATACTAATACCATTCAAATTTCAACACATTTACGAACGTCATTAACACCTATTAGTGGGTTGTAAGCAGTATGTTGAAGGCAGTAGGATACCATCAGCGAACACCAAACAAGCTAAACGACACCTCATATCATCGCCCAAACACCTAAAGCCTCTTCTTCTTAAACCGGAATAAAAATCAAAGATCGGTCAATCTGGAAGCTGATCCAGCGTCTCGTTTCCGCCAGTTAAACCTTAAAAGAAGGTCAGGAAACATGTCAATACACAGAATCATCACCAAATGCTCACCAAATAATTTTTTTTTTGAACCATTGATGAGATAGAGACCTACTAAACTATAAAGCCAAAATTAAACTATGCGTATATCAATGGATTGAGCACGAGAAACATCACGATCATAGGCACGCAAAATCTATCAGATCGAGAAAAATGAAAAAAAAAAGAGAAGAAAGAGTGGCTGGAGCGTACCAGAAGAAAAGCTTTTCAAATTCTATGGTCATACTGCCAGGTTTGTAGATTGAGAGCCCTTAAAATTTAGGAGTCCTCCAACAACCGCTCTCTTCCTTTGACAAAATAGAGACAAAGGACGAAAAAAATAAATGAGCAAGTAACATGTAGCTTTTGATATCTATAAATAAATAAAAGCATTGACAAATAAATAAATAAATGAGTCTGACAAATGCTTCCTCTACTAACAGCTACTCTTGAGTCTATGCGTAAGTGATCTCTATTAATTCAAGGGGTACATGGGTAACATTACACACCAAATTGAGCCACACGCGCTTCACTATTCACCTTGCCTAATTTCCACTTCTTTTGTGTATATAGAATGCAATTACTCATTATTTTTTGACAAAGAGTTTTCATATATTTAGTTTAATAAAAAAAATTTTACAAACAAAACATAAAGAAAAGTCCAACTCGAATTCACCCAAAATGGAATGTGTTGATAATCAAAGCCCAAAATCCCTCAAAAATAACCCGGCTAGAAGACAGGCGGAAACCCTAACCCAAATCAATTACCCCCAACACTAAAGACCTAATTGTCGCCGCCTTCAAGTTAGGGAAAGCCGCCTCTTCATAGGGGTTTTGGCTCTCTTACCCTTATGTTGCCAAAGAAAATCCATAATGCCCCTTATTAATCTACAATACCCCTTTCATTAAAAGGAGGGTGATTGTTTACTGTTGTGCTCTTAATGAATTGTTTTTTAAAATCAAGTAAATATTTAATTTAGGTAAATGGGTTGGGACGGTATGCTTGACCCGAAATCGAAATTGAATTTCAAACTAAAACCGAAATCGAAATCGATTGGGCAAATTGAATTTCAAATAGAAACCGAAATCGAAATCGATTGGGCAAATTGTTTCAAATCGAAACTGAAACCAAAATCGAAATCTCAATTTCTCATTTTAGCTCTGTCGGATTCTCATTGGATTCACCTCCAGAGCTTGGGAAACGTCACTCTTTGCTGGATCTTTGCCGTGTACGTCTCAATTCGCCGCCGCGTTTCAAATTGAAGAAAATTGCTCTAAACGATTTGATGCACATTCCCATTTTAAATAATGTTTCTGGGTAGTATGTTGACCCTAGTATAACTAAGTAAAACCAGGTAACACTAGGACGTGTTGTTTAACCAGTTCCATTGTCAAGAGAACTAGAACTGTCTCACGCAAAATGGAAAGAAAACAGAGAGAGCATTAAACATAAACCAAGAGAGCAAAACATTAACAGAAAGAGTATTCAACATAACATAAACCGAAAGAGAGCATTCAACATAAACAGAAAGAGTTTTCAACATAAACAGAGAGTGATACTAAAAAAACAGAACATGGTTGCAACTAAGAACATGAAAGAGTTTATCAGTTGACCAGAAAAACCGTAAAGTGTTCATCAACCATTCTACAGAAAAACGCTACCTCCAGGATCCAGAAACACTTATCGCACAACTCATCACCCTTTGGCTCCACAAACTTAAACCCCCACCCCCACCAAGGATCGATTTTGGAACAGTTGCAGTGCGAGATCAAATGTGGCTCATTTTGATCTCGTTTAACAATTATCCAATCAGGCAGCGCCCTTCCTCCCCACCCCTTTCCAGGCAGCATAGGCAGTTTTCTGCTAAGCTGAGTTGCACGTTCTCGAGTAAGGTGATGATTACCGAACGGACCTTCCTCCCAATCGTCCATGAAGAGGTTGCTCATCATCCCGTAGATGTACTCGCTGACGAAGATTCCTTTATATGCAGCCGCCTTGATTTGCTCGAGTCCTTCAACCCGCTTATTCTCGAAAAAGAGGTTAGAGATGCCTTTAAGGCTGACGGCGGTTGGATTCCCTTCGTCGTAGCACCTTCTGTGAAACTTCTTCCAGTCAAAACCTGGAGACCAAACATAAGGATTCATCTCCATTAGATTAACAGAGGCAAAGAACGAGGCTCCCGTAGTGATAGCATTAAGGCGAGTGCATGTGATTCTCGAGTGACGGAGATCCTGCATGTCTTCTTCGCCCACACGAACCATTATTTTCCTTAAGATATCCTCCGGCAATCCGAGCAGATCGAACAGTGGCTGTTCCTTCCGCCTTCTCGTAACAGACCTCGTTTCGTAGCGCGGCTGGTTGGGACGATGCCACGGCCAGTACACATGTGCGTTACGCATTTCTCTTCTTCGCGACCGTCTGTTTTCCTTCATACTTTGCCGTGATCTTCTTTCAGATTCGAGTTCGTTCCTTCGGAAGAAAGAAAAGACAGTTTTTTTCTTCTAGGGAAGTGGTGTGGAAATGTGGAAATGATGATGAGAGCAGTTGTGTTTGAGAAATAAAAGATCTTTTTTAGACCGGACGCGACTGTTTGATTTTCTCCACGCAGACCTATGTAATACTTAGATTTACTCTAAAGATTTTGTGTGTAATACTAGTATAACTATTTAATCATTATAATAACTATTTAATGAATGTATATTTAAATATAATGAATCATATACTTAAACATTAGTCCTTAAATTATATGTTTTAGAAAGAATAAGTTAATATAATTGTATTCAAAATGGGACTCTATGAATCATATTCACTTTCTATTTACCAAACTTTTCCTTGTGTTTTAAGAAACTCTTTCTAATTGAGAAGTGAAAGTTACTGAAAAATAATATTCAAACAAAAAATGTACGAGGCAATGAGATTCATATGGTAGATCAATAAATCAAAATGTCATACTAGAAACAATAACTTTTATTTGGTGTGATACTACTTTAACTGTGAACCAAATATTTTTATATTTGGTTTAACTAGTAACTAGGCATTACTATATGTGATATTTTAAAACTTTTAATTTATTTTTTTAAATAATAAAAATTATCCAGGCGAGAAAACCAATTTTTTGGCGCCGAAATAAAATGATTCGACTCTCTCTCTCTCTCTCTCTCTCTCTCTCTCTCTCTCTCTCTCTCTCTCTCTCTCTCTCTCTCTCTCTCTCTCTCTCTCTCTCTCTCTCTCTCTCTCTCTCTCTCTCTCTCTCTCTCTCTCTCTCGAAAAGATTAACTCGATTAAGAAGCTACGTGGAACCTTGAAGAATGCGAAAGGAGATTGGACAATGGAAGGTTGAAGAGACAATTTCCGATTGATTGATTAGGCTTAAGTGGCATATTGTTTAACAAGATTGATTGATTGATTAGGCATAAATGTATTATTATAAAATTTTAAATGAGATATCTATGCTTGTGTTGGTGACATACATATTATTTTACAATCCAAACAAAGGGAGTCTAGCAAATAAAGTTCCAAATACAAAACAATTCCCCATGACCGTCTCCTCCAGACTGAGACTCAATTCCTCTGAGGCTCCCTGCAAACAAACAACACACAATATCACAAACAACACACAGTACAACCAAGTTATTTTAGTTATCCTAATATTACTTAGCTAGTTATCCTAGTTATCCTAGTATTACTTAGCTAGTTACCCTAGTATTACATAGCTAGTTATCCTAGTTATCCTAGTATTACTTACCTAGTTATCCTAGTTTTCCTAGTTATCCTAGTATTACTTAGCTAGTTATCCTAGTATTACTTACCTAGTTATCCTAGTATTAATTAGTATTACTTATACTAACATAGTTATCCTAGTAATACTAAATCACCTATACTTAGTTATCCTAGTATTATCCTAGTAATACAAAATCACCTATACTTAGCTAGTTATCCTAGTATTACTTATACTAGGGTTTTGCTAACCGGATTAGGAACGTCGGTTCTCTACGTCGCTCTCCTCTGCCGTCTCCGTCGCGTCAACATCGTCTATCTCCGACGTGTCCGCCGTCGCGGCCTTGTGTGTGTTTTGTTCGTTTCTCGTCTCCGCCGAATCTTCTTCAACACTCAGAGACGCCTTCGCCGTAACCGGAGCCGTAGTCGGAACCGACGCATCAGAAGATTTACCCGGCGCGTGTTTTTCACACCTCGTCTCCGCCGCATCTTCTTCAACACTCAGAGACGCCGTCGCCGTAACCGGAGCCGTATTCGGAACCGTATTCGGAACCGACGCACCAGAAGATTGACCCGGCGCGTCTTTTTCACACCTCGTCTCCGCCGCATCTCCTTCAACACTCAGAGACGCCGTCGCCGTAACCGGAGCCGTAGTCGGGGCCGGAAGAGACGATTCTCCGCGCCGCCTTTTATTCGACACCCTATCCGCCGCAGGACTACATGCTTTGACTTCTTCGATGCATTCCTCGTCTCCACCATACCCGATTGAGGTATTCCGGTGACCGTATTCCGGTGAGAGCAAACGAGAACCAGAGTCCGGTTGAGAGAGAGGAGTCGGGTCAATAGAAATGGAGGGAATGAGAAGAAAGGATTTGATAGAAATCGAGGGAATGACCCGAGAAAAAGGGGAAGGGTTAATTTTTTGTTAACCGGTTATGATCTGAGTTGAATCTGACGGGCATGGATCTAGTCGGGTTAAACCCAGGTATGATCTGTAATTTCGTGCCAATGTCATTGGTTTTTATGTAAAATCGTATTTTTCAGTATAAATTTTAATCAAAAAGAAAATACAGTTAAAACAGGGGCTTGGGAGATTTGTTCTACTGTACGGAGGGGCATAGGAGGTGATTTCTCCTCTTCATATCGTTGGAGCCCATAAACCACCATGATACGCCACCACCAATTGAAACCGGAAACGAGGGCAAGCTTTATGGTACTACGCCGTAATACAGACCGGTAAACAGCCGAGAATTGCCCTTCCACCAAAAAAGGTTGCAGATCGGATTCGAGAATCCAACACCATAAATCGTCGGCTAAAGCTCTTTCACGCCGCCTTCTAGGCTTACTCAAGCTCTTTGTCGGTTCATCAACTCAGTGCACCTTCTGCGATGCGCCTCCACCGCTCACCAGCCTACGGACCACTCCACTTGAAACCACACCAAAGCAAAAGAAAGCACCGTCTGAAGCCCGAAACCAGCGACCCTGGAGGAAACATCACCAGATCCCGTCCTCTGGGGATATGGATCTGCTCGGAGCCTCCGTAACGAACCACCGGCAAGCCTTTGTGACGCCACTGAGTATAGAGACCCGCCACAGAAATAGAAACAAAGACATATCAACACACCACAATTGAAGCACATGGGTAAAAAAAATAAAAGAAGAAAAGGGGCCTTTCTTATTGCCGATGAGATTGCCAGAAAATAAGGAGGCGGTGGAGGCTGCTAAAGAAGGCTCTAGAGAATGAGGGCGACGATTGTCCAATATTAATTTATCAAATGGAAGTCAAAGATTTCTTTTAAAGAAATTATAAATTATTTGGAAGTAGATATATTTTAAAAATTAATCATGATTTCACATTCTAAATTTTAATCCATGTTGTAAGGTGATATTTCAATTTCAAAATTAATTTTATTAAAATGAAACAGTTGTTGTAAAAGTTATATCATACAAGCTTAATTTGTATTATCTTGATCTAAATTATTATTTTATAAAACAACATATGTTCATATATAAAATTTATTTATGTTTTTAATATTTTAGTAATTACATTTATTTTTTTATAAAAAAATATATCTATAGATTTATGAAAGTCGTACCATAATAACCTGTCCATTTAGAAATTATGAATTGATTTAAGTTTATTTCTAATATTTTTGTAATTGAAATTAATTAGTTCATCTTTTCAACCATCCGCCAAAACTACAATCTTAAAAATACCAACCTTAACACGGTACTTTGTATATTCGAATAATAAAAATATTGACTAGTTTTAATATTTTTATTAAACTAAAAATATATCAATTAAAATTAGTTAATACATTTTTTAACTTGTCTTCCCATATAAAAAAATTGTTTTAAATATTGTATAATAAAAATTGGCTAAATTATTTTTTAATTTGTATTGTAGTGATCTAAATATTTTGCAAATTTGAAGAAACAGTCCGCCAAAAGCTACAATCACGAAAACATCAACAATAACATGAACCGTCATGTATTCGAATAATATAAATATTGACTAATTTTAATATTATTATCAAATTTAAAATACCAATCTAGTTTTTGATATTCTTGATTGACAAATTTTACTTTACAAATTAAAAGTTAACTAAAATTTTTTATTATTATTTTAATACTCACTTTCAAAAAGTTTAATTATGTTAAAGAGATGAATATGTATTTTTATGTGTATATTTACTTAGCTTTTTGATTTTATAATTTATAGAAATAATAATTAGTTTATTGAATCATTTAATTATATTTATCATTTATTTTAATAAGGTACTTATGCTTATGAAATATATATATATATATACCAAATTGTTTTTGTTTTTGTTTTATAGTTAAAATGTAACTAAAATTAATTTATATAAGATTTTAATAATAATTATGAATTTAGTTAAATATTTTAATTTAAAATGTAAAATATTTTTATATAATTTATTACAATAGACATGTATATATATATATATTTGAAACAAAATAATATTAAAAATATTTTGAATATATATTTTTTAATTACAAATTAGAGAATTATCTTATTTAATATATAGCATGACCTACATATTGGTTTAATTTAGAAGGATACAATACTCTTAATCAAATACTTAGATTTTCACTAAATGTCAGTAGCATATCTTGTAATATTTCACATGAAATCAATATTATTTTATATTTGTGTTTTTCCTTTAATAGTATAGATGATACAACATGTAGAGAGCATTGTAGTGGATTATTTTCATAAGAATTTCTCACTAATTTAAGTGCACCATTGGTGCTTTGCTCTCCTCTTATTTTTCGTTTCAGTTTGGTTGGACGTCGCCTTTCTTTCCCAACTAAAATGAAAATTGAATAAAATACTAAATATTAATATTTTATTCAATGAGTTTCTAAAAAATGAGATTTTAATTGTGAGTGCTCTTACGGTAGCGTTTTTTCACTACAGAGTTAATGCATTCCAATACAATAAATACACTTGTTATACAAAGTTAAAAAAAAAAAGAGCAGCTCCGTATAATTAAATGTTTATTTTGTCAACAAACTATTTAATTTTAAAAAGCCTAATGGGTCTAAGGACAATACAAACGGGAATTACATGGGATTAAAACTCAAAACAGCGTAATGGGCCTAATGGACCGAGCCAATCAACTCGAATGGTCGGGTACGAGCCACGTAAAACTGATTCACGGACACGTGTTTGCTTTACATCGTCGCCGTCATGCACACCGTCGCGCTTCGCCGTCGTCGAGGAGTAACCATGCACGTCCACCGATTTGCGCCGTCGATCATCAACCCATCAAATGATTTGCCAGTCACTACCGCATAAGGATGAAATCGCTTACAAGCTCGCCGAGAACACATTAGATCTATAGAGATCCGTCGCCGGTTGGATCCAACTCATTGACCCGCCTATTTCCACCGTTGCGCTGCCGCGAATCGAGCAAGGGGCTGCGGCAAACCAACACTAAAATCCACCCAATCCACCGGATCTGCAACAAGACTTGAAGAAAACAAGTTGGTTGACACGAAAACCAGAAGGCCGATGATCTGAAAGGCTCACCCTACAGCGAGCGACTCTAGAGCTACCTAGAGAAAACAAAACGGACATGAAGTCGGAATCTATAACCCGATAGCTAATCGGGAAAAGAAAAAACTATAACACACAAAGAAAAGTATAGAAACAAAGGTCAAAAGTAATCCGGCGGCCGGTAACACCGACGGTCGAAAACGGAAAAGCAAAGAAACGTTGAGTCGGTTTTAGAGAGAAGGCAGAACGAAGAGAAGAGAGAGGGGATATAAAGTTTTCGACAAAATTCGTATAATTACCTGTTTTGTTAGATAAGATCAAAGAAGATTTCCATTTAATATTTTATAGTTATATGTTATAATTGTTTTTTTTATGTCGGTGAAACAACCGACTTACCACTCCTATAAATTAGGAGCAGAGGCGGAGCTGGCGTAGCGGAGGTTGTAGATGGAAAAATTGAGGGGTTTTCTTTTTTTTTTTTTGTCGAAAAATGAAGGCCTTTTAGTTGACATTGAAAAGACATAATAATTTTTTTAATTCAAATAATTTCAAATATCCAAAAACTTTGACCATTCCGTCCATTTGTACAAGAAAAAAATAAGTGTAATAAAAATTACAAACTTATTTCCCTACTACAAACTTCTCCTATATGTTCCACTCCTCATATTATCATAATAAATATTATAATATATTATATACATATAAACACAAATATAAAAATATAATTTTCATCTATAAATACACAACATGTTATCAGTATCATTGTTTCTCGATCCGTCTCTATATCAAAAATATGAAGTCTAGTTATATTCAATTAATTTACGAATAATATGCTATGTTTTTCAATTTATATATTATTTTGAATAGATAGACGCCGTCTTCTCCGAATCGATTGTTATAGTAGGTTATACATTCACGATCATGATCACATGGTATACACCGTACACTATGTCTCTTCAGATCATTTTTTAAGAAGTGGAAGGTTATGTCTCCTCCTAATATTTGTGGTAAGCGATGTCTCATCATTGTTTTAGTTTCCGCATTTAAATTTCTGCATTTAAATTTCTGATTTTTAAATTTCTGCATTTATATTTCACGCTTTATACTACAGTTTTTATTATGAGCAAAAAATTAAAATTTACTATGTTTTTTTTTTAAAATAAATCTTAAATTTAATAAAAGGTTTAATCATATAGGGTCATATCAAACTTGGCAAAGATTGAGATTATTATCCTTGATACTACTGGCAAAAATTATATGACATGGGCATCAGATACAAAATGGTATCTAAAATCAAATGGTTTTTTAAAAACCATTGATCTGTGGGAAACGACGTTTGTTGAGGATAAGGCTAGGGACATGGTGTTTTTACGTCATCACCTCCATGATAATTTAAATAATGAATACATCACGAAGGATGAACAATCACATCTCTGGAAATCACTTAAAGATAGGGATGATCACCAACCAAAAGCTATATATGAATGGTTGAACCTCCGTTTTATGTACTACAAAAATGTTGAAGAATATAATATTGCTGCCAGAATGATGTTATGTGGAGAAAAGATAAGCGATTATGATATGATTGAAAAAACACTCTCCACATCCCATTCTGGAAATGTAGCCCTTCAATAACAGTACATGTCTAAAGCATACACTCATTACTCGTAGTTGATAAGTCCTCCTTGTAGTAGAGCAAAATAATGAACTCGTGATGTCAAAAAATCAAGCTCGTCTACATTCCCAAAAGCGAATGTTGTAACATCCGGTAATAATGATAAATTATGTAGGCAAAGGAGTGGAAGAGGCAGAGGCCGTGGTCAAGGTCGTGGACGTAGAGGTAGACAAGGAAGTGGTTTCAACACTAGAAGAAAGAATAATGTCCAGATAAATGAAGACAGTCGTGCAATAAAGAAGCCGACCAATAATGCTTGTCACACATGCAACATGGAAGGGCATTGAGAGCGTACATTACGTACGATAAAGCACTTTGTCAATCAGTATCAAGCATCACAAAAAGCCACAGTCAATAATATTGAAACCAACTTCATTAATGATGAAGCCGGGCCTTCCTTTAGAAACATAAACGAGGACACTCATCTGGATGTTGCAGATTTCCTCGTCGATGAAGCTTAAATGAATTTCCAAGGATACTATAAATACCAGATCTTAATGTTTTATATTATATAATACGTTTTCGTAACAAAAATCATCGACAGTTTTAATAGCTTGTGTAATATACTTTTATTGTAATATAAAAAATCTGTTTTAACTTTGATTAATACATGTTTATATATGACACAAAGATGTCAAATATTGAGAATTGGTATGGAGATATATGTCTAGCAAACAGTGCTACGATCCATACTATCCTTAAAGATAAACGATATTTCTCCTGTCTCAAAATCAAACACTCCGCTGAAAGCGTGAACACCATATTTGGTAAGCAAAATAATACTAGGCTCCGGAGAAGCCAGTTTTCAATGCCAAGGGAAACTAAATTTGAGGTAAATGGATATAATGTAGAAACTATGAATAAGAATGGCAGTGAATATCTTTTCATTACGTCTGAGAAACAAATATGTATTGGAAGAGCTACCAATGTTAACCTTTGGGTTATATTGCACAAAAATAAACATGATTAATCATGATGAGAAGAATTGTGCAAAAATCTAGTGGTCACCCATTAAAAAACGAAAAGATTTTAAATCGGGGGAGTTTCCATATAATGCTTGTTCTCAACAGAAACTCATAAGTCGGTCATCACCAGCTAAAATTGTGAATGAAACCCCATTATTCTTAGAAATAATACATGGTGATATATGTGGACTGATTCATCCACCATGCTGGCCGTTTCAGTATTTTATGGTATTAATGGACGCATCTAGCACATGGTCACATGTGTGTCTGTTGACTACAAAAATATGGCTTTCGCAAGATTCATTGTCCAAATAATCAGGTTGAGAGCACAACTCCCTAATTATTTGATAAAGAAAGTAAGGCTTGATAACGCTGGTGAATTCACTTAAAAGCCTTTGATAATTATTGTATGTCAATAAGAATCGACGTCAAGCATCCAATTCCCCATGTGCATATACAAAATGACTTGGCCAAAAATTTAATAAAACGGTTGCAATTAATATGCAAGGCCACTGATATTGAGAACAAAACTCCCAATTTTTTTATGGGGATATGATATATTGCATGCGGCCGCATTGGTCTAGATAAGACCAAGTGCATATAATAAATATTTTCCATTACAGTTGACACCTGGTCAATAATCTAATATATCACATCTCTGAGTTTTTGGGTGCAATCTATGTTCCTGTAGCACCACCACAAAGAACAAAATGGGGCCGCAAATGAGTATGGGGATATATGATGGGTATACTTCACCAATTATAATAAGATATTTATAACCACAAATCGGTGAATATTTACAACACAGTTTGCGGATTGCCATTAATGAAAATGAATTCCCCATGTTAGGGGGAGATTAAGAGAATCACCAAAATATCACATGGTGCACGGTGGATCTTTGTGAATTGCAAAATGTCCAGTGGATCTTTGTGAAGAAATCCCTGAAGAACCGGATGAAGAGAATAGCCTCGACGTCGAGCATATACATAAAAGTGTGAGATTTCCATTAATTACATCTATGATGGAAAAGTATGAATTAGATATGAAATTGATGATGTGAGCAGAATGTTCTCCTTTTCTATATCCAAAAATAGATAGTGATAATCCAAACTCAAGGTCCGTATCAGAGTGCCAGAAAAGATCCGATTGGGAGAAATGGCTAGACGCCATGAGAAATGAATTACTCTCCCTTAATAAGAGAAATGTTTGTTGACAAGTTGGTATTACAACTACAGATGTAATACCAGTCAGATGTAGATGGGTCTTTGTGAGAAAAAGAAATGAAAATAATGAAATAACAAGATATAAAGCTCGACTTGTGGCACAAGGATTTTATCAAAGATCGGGTATTGATTATGATGAAACATATTCCTCTACAATGGATGCAATCACATTCAGGTACTTAATGAGTCTAACAGCATCGAAAAATTTAGAATATACCTCATGGATGTTGTGACTGTTTACCTATATGGATCACTAGATAGTGACATATATAAAAGTCCCAGAAGGATGTAAGATCCTAGAATGGTCAAAGATTCCAGAAGAATATAATAAATTTTGTTATGTCAAGTTACAATGATCACTTTACAGATTAGACAATCCCCTACGCATGTGGTATAATTGCTTAAGTAAATTTTTGTTGAAGAAGGGATTTATCAATAATACAATATGCCCTTGTGTATTTATCAAGAAATCCACATCAGGATTTGTGATCATTGTTGTTTATGTTGATGACCTGAAAGTAAGAGTATGTCAATGATCAGACATAAGTCATATAATACTGGGGGTCATGATGGCTTGCTAGAGTCCGCTCATGATCTATAAGTCTTGGACTTATTGCCTTTATTATATGATCCCATATGGGTCACACGCCTAAGCTAACAGGAAAATGTGTAGGAACGGCTTAGCAGAAGTACGGTAAAAGTGCCAGGCATTTGTCGTACTTAGAGAGAGATTAATGGGTCTGATTAAATCCAAGGGATTTAATCAGATTGGTATTTGGGCCCAAAAGCCCAAAAGGGAAAGAGAAGGGTTTTATAAACTAAAACCCAAATCTCTTTCTCCCTAACCCTAGCCCCCCAGCCGCGAACTCTCTCTCTTCCTGCGCCTCCTCTCCCTTGGTCTAGCAGCCTCTCTTCCTGCTTGGTGTGCGTGTGTGAACCTCTGGAGGAGTTATCACTCGGTGGCTCTCTGATCTCTGACCTGTTCTCTCTTTCCGCTGCATAAACAGGTAAAAGGTGAGATCAACAAAGTTTCTATTCAAGAAGAACCTAGATCAGCATGTTTAGGATAATCTGAATCTGAGAATTGAATCAGGATTAACACCAAAACATCCTTCAGTGGTATCAGAGCTATTGGTTCTGGTTTTTCTTGTTTAGATTCATGTTTAGGATTGTTTTTCTTGTTTAAAAGTGTTTTGAATCAACTACTGATAAGAGAAATCACTTAAGCAACAAGAATTGAAACCTAAACAAACTAAAGAAAATCGCATGACCAAACTATATGATTTGGTATGCGTTGGTTTGATGATGCACGGACCGATCGCCAAAGGATCGAGTCGCGTGATCATCGGCACGATCGTGAGGCGCGGGATCGGGCGAGTTGATCGCATGGATCGATCATCATGATCGACAGCATGGATCGGCTGTGAGCGTCCGGTTGCCTCGTCGTCCCGATCGAGAGAGTTGGTCCGATCGGCTGATGCGATCGCATCGCGTCTCGGCAACTCTCGGTCGTTCCCGTCCCGACCACAAGCCGAGCTCGTCCCGACCGTAAGGTTTGCGGCTGCCACGATCATTCACGATCGAGGGGCTTGCGGCCGTGACCTAATCGGTTCGGTTTTGGCTTGTGTCTTCGGTTCGGTTTAAAATTTGATTAAAATTAAACGTCTCGGTTTAATAAACAGATTTAATAATTTTATTAAGTTCTGGTTAAACCGGGATAAGAAATCCAAAGTCGAAAAATTGGATTTTGTGCCTAAACCAGGATTTTCTAATTTGATTTGGTTGGACCAAATAAATTGAGAAAATCCGGTTTAGTAAATAACCGGTTGACAATTGTGGTCATCGTAGTAATTAAAATTTGGTTAGACCAATTTTAAATGAACCAGACCGGTTATGTCATTTAATTGGACAATTGGGTCATGTCTTGGACATGGACCAATTCTTGGGCCTCGGGCCAAGAAGTTAAAACAATTGGGCCAATTATATGAGTCTTTTCTTCAGATTAATTTAAAATTTATTTTATAAAATTATAAAGTCGATTTTAAATTAAAGTTTCCGAAATTTTGAAATTAGAAAGTTTCTTAAAATAGAAGTTTCTAGATTTGCGGGTTTTGGATTTTAAGAAATTTCTAAAGTTAGAAAGTTTCCGGTTTTAGAAAGTTTCCAATTTTAGAAAGTTTCCAAAAATAGTAGGTTTCCAAAAATAGAAAGTTTCCCGAAATAGTAATCTTCTATTTTGGGAATGAAATTTTAATAAACCTACGAACCTCAAATAATATCAAGCGTTGGATGTCTTGTCCAGGCTATGTCAGCTGTCGAAGCCCATTCAATTGTATTCATGGCCTTACAGTGTGAGGGTGTCTACTTTTGCGTGGATAAGACGGTTTGTGATTCATAAATGTCATTGGGAGTCCCAGACATTAATGATTACATGACTGTATAGTCTGGTTTTCTTGACTAGGCCATCGGGAGTCCCGGGCCTTGAGACATCAGAGTGGATTGGGCCTCGGGCCCAGATTCACAACCAAGAGTTATATCACGGATATAATTAGCCGACAAAGGGCTTACCGATATAAGCTAAGGTTGGGTGACGGCCAGTGGCCCACTTTGATCTTAGTTATATGTGGATCTTGGAATCATTATATTCTATTGAGGGTAACTTATGTTATTGAATATAATGCGTGATTAATTATATTAAGTATAATATAAGATTAATCATATTGAACATATTAACTAATAACCTTTTTATCTTATATATTTCAGCTATGACTACTACAAGCACACAAAACACATTCTCAATCCGGTCTGTTCTCGAGAAGGAGAAGCTGACTGGAACGAACTTCCTGACGTGGTCAAGGAACTTGAGGCTGGTCCTCAAGCAGGAGAAGAAGGATTATGTCCTTCGTGATCCTCTCCCCGAGAGGCCTGCTAACAATGCCGCCAGGACTCTGCATAATGCTTGGGAAAAGCATTCGTCAGATGAAAATGATGTGTATTGCCTTATGTTGGCGACAATGACTGCTGAGCTGCAAATGCAGTTCGAGAGTGTATTGTCACCAATTGAGATAATGGCAAGCCTGAAATCGCTTTTTCAGGAGCAAGCAAGGACTGAGAGGTTTCAGACAGTTAAGAACCTCTTAGACTGTAAGTTGGCTGCGAATGCGGCAGTGAGTCCTCATGTCTTGAAGATGATGGGTTATCTCGATCATCTTCAGAAACTCGACTGCCCTATCAGCCAGGAACTTGCCTGCGACATCATTCTGCAGTCATTACCTGCAAGCTATGATCAGTTCATTCTGAACTTTAACATGCATGGCTTGAGTAAGACATTGCCTGAGCTTCACGGAATGCTCAAAACTGCAGAGCCCAACTTGAGGAAAACCGCCAAGGACCCCAATGTGCTTATGGTGCAAAAGGGCAAGGGGTTTAAGAAATCCTCTGCTAAGGATAAGGGAAAGGCCAAGGCTGTCCAAGTCGCGGACAAGGACACGCCAAAGCCCAAGCCCAAATCCAAGGCTGGGCCAACTGACATATGCAGGTTCTGTAAAGAACCAGGGCATTGGAGGAGAGAATGTAAGAAATTCCAAGAAGGTCTAAAGGAATTGAAGAAGAAGACTCTCGAGACTTCTTCGACAGGTATTTTTGTTATAGAAGTTAATACAACTACTTCTGATAATACCTCATGGGTTATGGATACTGGTTGTGGGGCTCATATTTGTACTAATATGCAGGCACTCAGCAACAGTAGAAGGCTGAAGCAAGGACAAGTGGAGCTACGAGTTGGGAATGGAGCGAAAGTTCCAGCACTAGCTGTAGGCACATACTTGTTGTCTTTACCTTCGGGATTGATTTTAGAACTCAATAATTGTTATTTTGTACCTGCTATAAGCAGAAATATTATTTCAATTTCTTTGTTGGATTTGGAAGGTTATGATTTTTCAGTTAAGAATAAATTATGTTCCTTCAATCGCAACAATTTGTTCTATGGTTCTGCCCCTCTTACGAATGGGCTTTACATACTCGATCAATCCGCGCCAATTTATAACATTAATACCAAACGGTTCAAACCTAATGAGGAGAACCGAACGTTTCTATGGCATTGTCGTTTAGGGCACATCAGCGAGAAACGCATCAAGAGGCTCCATTCGAATGGACTTCTTGGCTCATTTGACTTTGAGTCATGTGAGAAATGCGAATCCTGCATGATGGGCAAAATGACACGGGCCCCCTTTAATAAACCTAACGAGAGGGCCAGTGACTTATTGGGCCTGATACACACAGATGTGTGTGGCCCAATGTCCACAAATGCAAGAGGAAACTATCAGTACTTCATTACCTTCACTGATGATTTCAGTAGGTATGGATATGTTTATTTAATGAAACATAAGTCTGAATCTATTGAGAAGTTCAGAGAATTCCAAAATGAAGTACATAACCAACTTGGCAAAAGCATTAAGGCTCTTCGGTCCGACCGAGGAGGAGAATACTTAAGCCAAGAATTCAGTGATCATCTAAGAGAGTGTGGGATCGTGTCCCAACTCACTCCTCCTGGAACACCTCAATGGAATGGTGTGTCTGAGAGGAGAAATCGGACCTTATTGGATATGGTTCGATCTATGATGAGTCACACAGACCTTCCAATATCCCTTTGGGGATATGCTCTGCTAACAGCAGTGTTAACTCTAAATAGAGCGCCATCGAAAGCAGTAGCAAAGACACCATATGAATTATGGACTGGAGTGGCTCCAGTGCTGTCTTATCTTAGAATTTGGGGTTGTGAAGCCTATGTCAAGAGATTAATCTCAGATAAGCTTACACCAAAGTCTGATAAATGCTACTTCATTGGTTATCCGAAGGAAACCAAGGCTTATTACTTCTATCTACGTTCCGAGAACAAGATCTTTGTTGCCCGGGATTGTAACTTTCTTGAGAGGGAGTTTCTCTCTAAGAAAGACAGTGGGAGTAAGGTACTGCTTGAAGAAATTCAAGATGAACAGGATACTGCTCAACCTAATGAGGAAGAGCAGCAGGAGGACCTACAAGAAATTGTAGAGCCTGAACCTGTAGTACCTGAAGTTCGAAGATCCGGGAGGATCCGTCACGAACCCGAGAGATATCAAGGATTCCTCGTGACTGACTGTCATGATCTTTTGATCATTGATGGTGATGAACCATCGAACTTCAATCAAGCCATGATGGGCCCAGATTCCTCGAAGTGGCGCAAGGCCACTGATTCCGAAATGGACTCCATGTTGGTCAACCAAGTGTTTTCGTTGGTTGACTTACCCGCTGGTGTAAAAGCCATCGAGTGCAAATGGATCTTCAAGAAGAAGATTGACGTGGATGGAAATGTCCAGATTTATAAAGCCAGGTTGGTGGCAAAAGGTTTCAGACAAGTTCACGGTGTGGATTACGATGAAACCTATTCACCAGTGGCTATGATGAAATCTATTCGGATTCTACTAGCAACTGCAGCTTTTCATGATTATGAAATTTGGCAGATGGACGTGAAAACCGCCTTCCTGAATGGTATTCTGGAAGAGGATGTGTATATGACGCAACCTGACGGTTACATATATCCAAAGAATGCTGGGAAAGTATGCAAGCTTCATAAATCCATTTATGGATTGAAGCAAGCATCGAGGAGCTGGAATCTTCGTTTTGATGAAGCGATCAAGCAATTTGACTTCATCAGAAACGAAGAAGAACAATGCGTGTATAAGAAAACTAGTGGGAGCAAGATAGTATTTCTTATTCTGTATGTCGATGACATACTGCTTCTCGGAAACGACATTCCAATGCTGAAGTCGGTAAAAGACTGGCTTGGAAGTTGTTTTTCCATGAAAGACATGGGTGAAGCCGCATACGTTCTTGGAATCAGGATCTACCGGGATAGATCTAGAAGGCTGATAGGCTTGTGTCAAGATTCATACATTGACAAAGTCCTACAAAGATTCAGCATGAAAGATTCCAAGAAGGGCTTCACGCCAATGGTACATGGCACAACGCTAAGCAAGAAGCAGAGCCCTACGTCGGCTGCTGAGCTTGAGCGCATGAAGAATATTCCTTATGCATCTGCAATAGGATCTGTCATGTATGCCATGATCTGTACTCGTCCTGATGTTGCTTATGCATTGAGCATGACGAGTAGATACCAGTCAAATCCAGGTGAAAACCATTGGATTGCCGTAAAGAATATCTTGAAGTATCTAAGACATACTAAGGATAAGTTCTTAGTGTACGGTGGAAGTGATGTGCTTAAAGTCAGTGGATTCACGGACGCAAGTTTCCAGACAGACCAAGATGATTTCCGATCACAGTCCGGTTATATCTTTTGTCTGAATGGCGGTGCAATCAGTTGGAGAAGCTCCAAGCAAGACACCGTTGCTGATTCCACTACAGAAGCTGAATATATCGCCGCCTCAGAAGCAGCGAAGGAAGCTGTTTGGATACGAAAGTTCATTATTGAACTAGGTGTGATACCAGATGCGGCTGAGCCTCTGGCACTATTTTGTGATAACAATGGTGCTATTGCTCAGGCAAAGGAACCAAGATCACACCAGAAATCCAAGCATGTTCTAAGAAGATTTCACTTGATACGTGACATCATTAATAGAAAGGAAGTCAAGATCAGCCGAGTTCAGACAGATGATAACGTCGCTGATCCGTTGACAAAGCCACTCCCAAGGCCTAAGCTCGAGTTTCTGACTGAAGATGTAGGCATTAGAGACATTGAAATGTAATCTAAATTTGAGTGGGAGTTTGAGGGCTTTTATTTAGTTATTTGATATGTTCTTGTAAAACATTCTTATGTTTAATGAAATTATTATTTCAAGATTATTTTAACTGTGATGAAATAATCGTTCCAAATCGATATAAACCATTTTATAGGTCATCGAAGTAAGTGACTTGATCTTGAGTCATCAAAGTCATTTAGCTTGATCATGAGACCCTATATTTGATGGATGGATTATATCATCCTGTCCCTAGTCGAAGATTGTTGAAATTGGAACACCAACAACCGTGTGAGACTAGATTGATATGTGACTTATGACAAAGTCTCAGTGTGTCATAGATGCGCGGCATCAAAGTCAGTACATGGGTGTATGTTGGGAACATACGACCGGACAAGACCCGCTTATAAGAACTCTTCAGGATATTTATATCTGTGTCATAAGAGATTCTTACTACGACTATAGAGTATAGTCCTTAGACCTGAGTTCGCATGCATGTGACTGCACATGGACTGATGCACTTTGATCATTGTCTAACGCTGTCGTTCTGCGATAGTTATAAGGACCTTGTTTGGGTATATTATGAAATGAGTAGTTTACAGTGATGGAACAAGACGGAATTTGTCCCTCCAATATAAATGGAGTGAATATCTCTAGGCCAATCGGAGATTTGAATACTGGAAAATGCATGGCCATGCTCAAACGGACTGTCCCGAGTCGTTTGGATTGTCAGTATCGAATCAGATTCCGATGAACAAGATTAGGCTTTATAAGGATGACACTAATCTTGCCTTATGACTAATCGAGATATTGAGACAAAAGGATTATGAATACAGAGATTCCAGTACAAGTGGGAGATTGTTGGAATTGTGTCCAGTAATCTCGGTACTGTCTCTAGAAAGTAAGAGTATGTCAATGATCAGACATAAGTCATATAATACTGGGGGTCATGATGGCTTGCTAGAGTCCGCTCATGATCTATAAGTCTTGGACTTATTGCCTTTATTATATGATCCCATATGGGTCACACGCCTAAGCTAACAGGAAAATGTGTAGGAACGGCTTAGCAGAAGTACGGTAAAAGTGCCAGGCATTTGTCGTACTTAGAGAGAGATTAATGGGTCTGATTAAATCCAAGGGATTTAATCAGATTGGTATTTGGGCCCAAAAGCCCAAAAGGGAAAGAGAAGGGTTTTATAAACTAAAACCCAAATCTCTTTCTCCCTAACCCTAGCCCCCCAGCCGCGAACTCTCTCTCTTCCTGCGCCTCCTCTCCCTTGGTCTAGCAGCCTCTCTTCCTGCTTGGTGTGCGTGTGTGAACCTCTGGAGGAGTTATCACTCGGTGGCTCTCTGATCTCTGACCTGTTCTCTCTTTCCGCTGCATAAACAGGTAAAAGGTGAGATCAACAAAGTTTCTATTCAAGAAGAACCTAGATCAGCATGTTTAGGATAATCTGAATCTGAGAATTGAATCAGGATTAACACCAAAACATCCTTCACACTTTACAGATTAGACAATCCCCTACGCATGTGGTATAATTGCTTAAGTAAATTTTTGTTGAAGAAGGGATTTATCAATAATACAATATGCCCTTGTGTATTTATCAGGAAATCCACATCAGGATTTGTGATCATTGTTGTTTATGTTGATGACCTGAACATCATTGAAACTCAAACGGATATTGATGATGTAAAAAATCATATGAAAGAAGAGTTCAAAATGACATATCTTGAAAAGACAAAATTTTGTCTTGGGCTTCAAATTGAGCATTTTCAAGATGATATGTTTTTGAATCAATCAAGTTACATCACAAGGGTGTTAAAATGTTTTAATATGGATAAATAAAAAATTTTGAGTACTAGAATGGTCAATAGATCGCTTAATATTGACAATGATCTATTTCAATCTTGTGAGGATAACGAGAAAATATTAAGTCCATAAATACTTAAATGAGTGCTATATATGCACTCATGTATCTTACAAATTGTAGAAGACCAAATATAGCATTTTCTACTAATATGCTTGTCAGATACAGTTCATCTCCAATGTATATATATTCGACCGGTATTAAATATATCATTTGCTATCTTCGAGCTACGATTGACTTTGGATTATATTATCCTCTTTGCGCTTGGTTTAGTTGGTTATGTAGATGAGGGATATTTATCTGATCCGCATAAAACTCGATAGCATACCAGATATGTTTTCACAACGGGAGGAAATGCGATCTCGTGGCGTTCTCAAAAGAAAACTCTAGTCGTCACTTCTTCAAATCATACGGAGACAATCATGCTTCATGAGGCATGTCGAGAACGTATATGGTTGAGATTCATGACTCATTATATACAAGAAGCTAGCAGGATAATCAACAATCAACAAAATTGTTCGAAGATAATGCTACAAGTGTCGTTCAACTTAATGAAGGCTATATCAAGAGTGATAGGACAAAACATATTCCGCCAAAGTTTTTCTCTTTTACTCAAGAGCTCGTGAAAAATTAGGACATCCAGTATATCCGCTCAAGCGAAAATGCAGCATATTTATTCACAAAGGCGCTTCCCACTACAACATTCAGAAAACATATTTAAAATATCGGAATGCGCTATTTGTGAGATTTGTGAAGAAAAATTTCCATCTTTCGGGGAAAGTTTACGCCACTATACTATTTTTGTCATTATTTTATCCTATTGAATTTTTCTATGATAAGACTTTTAACGAGACAATACATTATACATATTAGCTAATTAAGGAAGAGTGTTAGATAAGATCAGATATATCTATTTAATAGTTTTTGTTATATGTTGTAAATATATTTTATTCATGTCGGTGAAACAATCGACTTATCACTCTTATAAATTAAGAGTTTTTCACTTATAAGACACTAGCAAAAAAAAGTGTAATAAAAATCACAAACTTCTTTCCCCACTACAAACTTCCTCTACGTGTATCACTCCTCATATTATCATACTAAATATTATAATATAATATATGCATATAAACACAAACATACGAATATACTTTATCTATAAATTTTTTTTTTTAAAGGATATTCATTCACTTAAAAAAAAAGAAAAGAGAAATAAAAATTACAACCCAAAAAGAAGTTTTGTTTTAAGCCCATAGTAAAAGCCCTTGGAGAAACCCAAAATATTGTGAAGCAAACCCCAAAATGTGCAGACCCAGTGAATGTCTGTATACGACAGTTAGGGAGATGAAGAGTTTGGTTGGTGAGAGTTATGGCGATCGTGATTCAGAGGAATCTAGAGATCCAGACGAATCCAGAGAGAGAGAGAGAGAGCGAGAGTTAGGACGATGGTCTCATCTGTGATGCCGGCGACTGCAAAGGCGGCAGCGATGTCGGACTAGTCGATAGTCAAAACTGCATCATCGTCGATGATTTACCCGGGTTATCCTCTCTAAAAGCAGAGATCTTGTTCTTGACCAAAGAGTTGTGAGTGAGGATGATTGAATCCACCGATTTATAGAGATTTCTGTGCAATCGAGACTTTCTTTCTTGCCAAATTAGGTAGATCAACGCCTGCCAAGCAATAATGATTACTCTTCTATGATTTTTGTTTCCTGAAATCTTCTACATGCATGTCAAAGTTTGGGACCAAGATCTTGACGCGACGATTCCACAGCGATGAGCAATTCTGGACCAGAGGAAGAATGAGTAGTCGCAATTGAAGAAGAGATGGTCCCGATCTTCCACATGGTTTTGGTAAAGGAGGCAGGATGTGTCGATGTTTAACCCCCATGAGTGAAGCCGAGCCTTTTTAGGACTGCGATCTAGCAGGAAAAGCCAGGTAATGAAGTTGTGTTTAGGCACACCACCTGAGTTCCAGATAACACGATCCCAAGAGACCAGAGGAGTAGTTTGGCGAAGTCTGGAGTAAACTCGGCCTGTGCTGAAGTTGTTTGTCTTCGAAGTTTCCTTATCCCACAGGTAAACATCCGCCTCCTGAGATAGAGTCAGTGTTGATAGATAGGCCTGAAGATTTACCTACTTGTCTGATCTTGCAGGAGGGATTTTCCAGACACCGTTGTCACAGAGATCCTTAATGGTGGCTTTGCTGTCTATCGCTCGTTTGAAGTGAATTTCATCCGCAAAGTAAGTATCCAATCTACCAAAAATGGACCAATTGTCTGTCCAGAATTTAGTTGATTCCCCATTACCAAGCTGAATTGAGATCCAGTTGTATACTGATCCACTTAACCTGATGATTTTGTTTACTAACCAAGGGAATTTCTGCTTCTCTTTTGTTGACCAGAAATTACATAAGGAATCAGCCAAGACTTCCTTTTTGAACCATCCGACCCACAGTGAACCACCTCTAAAGAAGAGGAGCCATATTAGTTTGAACGTTGTTGCTGCATTCCAGGTAAATAGATCTTTTATCCCCAATCCTCCCTCGTTTTTAGGCTTAGTTACCGTTGACCAAGCAACTCTTGCAGAGTATTTCTCTCCTATCCGTCCACTCCATAAGAAACTGTTGCATATTGAGTAGATCTCCTTTATAATTGCTTTTGGCAGGACAAAGCTAGAGCACCAGAAGTTAGTGATGCCCCCAATAACCGAGTTGATCAAAAGCAGTCTTCCAGCAAAGGAGAGAGAACGGGCAGCCCAAGAAGAAACCCTCTGCTTTATAGACTGAGTAAGTGGAGCACAGTTGATTTTTGTTAACTTCTTTGTCGTGAGAGGAACTCCAAGGTATCTAATAGGTAACTCCCCTTTTGTCAGGCCAGTTGTGGAAGCAATTGCATCAGATTATGCTAGAGAAAGTCCACAAGAGAAGAATTCTGTTTTGGGAACGCTCATGGATAGACCAGACCTGATTTCAAATTCTTTCAATACCAGCATTGTGTTCTGAACAGAGAGGAGGCTGCCTTCCATAAAGATCAATAGGTCATCAGCAAAGCACAAATGGGTGAGTTTGACTTTCTCACAGTCTTTATGGTACTTGATATCTCCATTCTCAGCTGCATTGTTTAACATAATAGATAGACAATTCATAGCAATAACAAATAGATAGGGGGATAGAGGATCCTCCTGTCTAATACCTCTCTTGCCTTTAAAATACCCTTGAACTGATCCATTGAATCCAACCGAAAAACTAGGAGTAGAGATGCACTTTTAAATCCAGTTTAGATAAATCTCATGGACTTCTATTTCCTTTAGAATCTGCATGATGAACTCCCATCTGATTGTATCAAATGCTTTGGCTATGTCAACCTTGATTTCTATTCGTTTTGGCCCTTTGTCTTTGTGATAACCATTTAAGATATCAGCTGCTAAGATAGTATTTTCCACCAACAGTCTACCTCGAACAAATGTTGTCTGATTAGGAAGGATTAGATCCGGCAAAATAGCCTTGAGATTTGAGACTAGGATCTTTGAAATAGTTTTGTAGATAGTATTGCAGCATGAGATGGGTCTGAAATCAGTGATAAGAGAAGCACCTGTTTTTTTTGGGATTAAGGCAAGTATGGTAGCATTAGTACTAGTTGGTAAGAAGCCAGAAGCAAATAATTCAGAGATAGAACCAGTAGCCTCATTGCCTAGGATGTGCCAGCTTGCCTTGTAAAACCCTGATGAGAATCCATCCGGTCCAGGGGTCTTTGAAGGATTCATTTTTAACAAAGTGGTTGCAATTATTTCAAGAGTCGGAGCAGCTAGGAATAGTTGCTTGTTTACACCAGAGCACATGAAGGAGGTCAGATCTTGGATCCATCCATGAGAGATTAGGCAAGGCTGAAGATCCATGGGAGCCAAAATGTTCTAAAAGTGAATCACTGCAAGGTCACTCATGAGTTGAGGGTCAGAGATGATGGTGCCAAAAGGGAGAATGAATAGCCGTATAACATTGAAGGATGCTCTGCTAACACAAGTACGGAAGAAGAAAGGTGTGTTCCCATCACCATTCTGGAGCCAGTTTATATGAGCTTTCTGCTTGAAGAAGCTTGATTCAATGCTCTTCAAGTGTAAGAGTTTTTCTTGGAGATCTCTCTGGAGTTGGAAGTAGTAGCCTGAAGGATCCAATCGAGCACGTCCCTGCACATCTAAAAGCAGCTGGTTAGTAGTGTTTACTCCCACCTGAATATTTGAGAAGTTTTCACGATTTAATTTTTTTAGTGACCCCTTGATTTTTCTCAATTTGTAACAGAATGAACGAAGGTTGAATGCTGCTGGTCCAGCCTGTAGCCATGCTATCTCAACTGTCTGGTGGAAATCTGGGTGTTTGGTGAGGAAGTTTAGAAATTTGAAGGGCCTGGAACCAGGTTGAGGTATAGGTAGAGCTAGATCAAGTATAGCAGGAGTATGGTCTGAGAGTAGACCGGGGGGGGGGGGGGGGGGGGGGAAGGAAGATGAGCTGAGCGGGAAGGTAGTGGACCAAGTGGTATTGATGAGGACACGGTCAAGCTTTTTAGCAATGGGGGAAGCTGGCTGGTTATTGGTCCATGTGAAACAAGATCCCTGATAGTGAAGGTCCGAGAGATCAGTATGAAGTAGACAGTCCCTGAGCTCAATCATGGGGGAAGTTAGACCATTTACAGAGCCTTGAGAGTCTTCATCAGGGTGGATTATCTGATTAAAATCCCCTGCTACCAACCAGGGAGAGTCATTAAGGTTTAAGCTCTGATGTAAGTTGATCAGCTCCACATACATCTCAGTACGTTCAGCTTGCAGATTAGACGCATAGATGGTTGTAACAGTAACAAGTGGAGCTTGAGGTAGTTGGACCGAGCAGCTGATGGAGAATTTAGATTGATGGATCACAGATACAGATACAGTTGAGTTCTATATTAGAATAACTCTCCCATCATCATCTTGGGAGTGGTTGGAGAAGTAGCTCCAGCCAGGGCACACACTGGACATAACACTAGAGAGGTTTTGAAGTTTTATGTGGGTTTCTAAAAGGGCTCCAAAAAAGGCTTTATAGTATTTAACCAAAGACAAAAGGGCTTATGCTTCTCCGGGTCATTTAAACCTCGGAGGTTCCAAAAAAATGACTTTATATACATTAAGAAGATGGGGGAGATCCACCAAGAGAGTAGGATCAGGGGACACAAAAAGAGAAGAGGATATTTGGGTGAACTGAGAAGAGGAGGAAGAGCCAGATTTGTTTATAGGTAAGTGTTTTGAAGAAAAAGAGGGTTTAAGAGATTTAGTTGGAGAGGTAACAGGAGGGTTTGTGAGTTGGAGAGGGGGGCAGCTCAAGAGAAAACTATTATGAACTTGTATAATTTCCTTTTGAGGAGAGATAAGGGAAGATGGCAATGGGTTTGGAGTTGGTTCAGAAGGAAGGGAGGCTGAGGGAGTCTAGTGTGGCCAAGGCAGAATGCTCGACACAATCAGTGAGTGTCAGAGCCGCAGGAGGAGCAGCTTGAATCAACCCTTGAGGAGGGGCTGTGTCTTGAGTTTCAGTTGTATCTTGATTCAACCCTTGAGTAGTGACAGTAACTTGTGGTTCAGCAGTCTTAGGTAGCCAAATCTGAGAGGTCTGAAGACAGTTCTTGAGAATATGGCCAACCTCATGGCAGTGAGAACATTTCGGGGGAAGCCACGGGTAGTGGATTTGGAGCTCCCTTATAGTACCATCATCCCTAATGATTTCCACAGAGGAGGGCAGAGGTACAGTAACATCAGCTATGACTTTTACGTGAGCTTCATTTACCACCGTGAGATTTCTAGTGAAATCATCAACTTCCTTTGGATCACCTAAAGCTCCACCAATTCTACTTTATCTATAAATACACAACATGTTTTACCAAGTTTGGTCTATTTTTGTTTTGGAGCCTCCAAGCCAATTGCTATCCACATCCATCTAAGCACCGAAGCAAGCAGATATTTTTGTTAAAGAATTGTTATTAATAGTTTTTGGAAGCATTTACATTATAGAGCACTTTTTATTTGATAAGTTGCAAAGTAAGGCATTTTGTTATTGTGCAGTTTTTGAAAGGTAAAAATGCTAAACATAGTTTTTGAAAGGTAAAAATGCTAAACATACCCCTAACTAAAGAGATTCGGTAGAAACTGATTTAATAATAAAGAGAATGTTTATTAAGAATTCAATATGGATCATTAGATATAAAACTGATAAATCTTGGCCATTGGATATTTGAAGGGAAGGAAAAAATCTAATCTTTTATTTTTTAGTCTATTTTTTATTTCATTACTCTCTCCTCTTCATCTCTCTATCATTAGATTTTATGAGAAACGTAAATAAATTGGTTAGTACTATAAGTTATAATTTTTTTCTATATATTAGGACATCCATTTTGATATATTTTAGTTATTTTTTTATCAAATCTTGTGGACGTTAAAAAGTTGTGGTATGAATGGTATACTGAAAGAGTGTCCACATAAAAATGTACACATAATTGTGTTGACATGGAATAGAAAAAAATAGACATAATATAAATTAAATGTTTATTATATGAACATGGACTATGCAAACATGAACACCATTTTAGAGTCAACGTGAAAACTATTTTATAAATCAATTTGGACAGCTTTTAGAAAAACTCTTGACACTATATAAAAATTAGAAAATATCTCATATTTGGTGGAAAATACATCATAAAACATATGTATCATTCATATCTATGAAAAATCAGTACATGAGAAAACATATAAAATGTACTAAAACAGTGTCTATATACAACTGTACACAGAAACGTGTCGACATGGACGAAAAATCATATATAAATATATAGAGTGAAGGTAGATTTCGTGAACATAGACTATGTAGACATGGACAGCATTTTATAATCGAGATGGACACTATTTTATAAATTGATATAGACACCATTTAACAATAACTCTTAGCATTGATTTGACCACGTTCTCATAAATTCTCATTCCACAATGAATACTAACTCGGTAAAGATGAGACTAATTTCTTGAATATGTTTTGTATATATGCATTCACTCTCTAGTTATCCATTGGATCTTGATCATATGTATTATTCATATATGTGAAAAAGAAAACAATAAATGAGAAAACATACAAAAGAGTGCCCACATACAAATGTACACATAAATGTGTCGAAATTGACGGGGTAATAAACATATATATAGTGAAGGTAGATTACATGAATACCGTTTTAGAAAATTTTGTGTATCATTACTCTCTCCTCTTCATCTCTCTATCATTAGATTTTATGAGAAACGTAAATAAATTGGTTAGTACTATAAGTTATAATTTTTTTCTATATATTAGGACATCCATTTTGATATATTTTAGTTATTTTTTTATCAAATCTTGTGGACGTTAAAAAGTTGTGGTATGAATGGTATACTGAAAGAGTGTCCACATAAAAATGTACACATAATTGTGTTGACATGGAATAGAAAAAAATAGACATAATATAAATTAAATGTTTATTATATGAACATGGACTATGCAAACATGAACACCATTTTAGAGTCAACGTGAAAACTATTTTATAAATCAATTTGGACAGCTTTTAGAAAAACTCTTGACACTATATAAAAATTAGAAAATATCTCATATTTGGTGGAAAATACATCATAAAACATATGTATCATTCATATCTATGAAAAATCAGTACATGAGAAAACATATAAAATGTACTAAAACAGTGTCTATATACAACTGTACACAGAAACGTGTCGACATGGACGAAAAATCATATATAAATATATAGAGTGAAGGTAGATTTCGTGAACATAGACTATGTAGACATGGACAGCATTTTATAATCGAGATGGACACTATTTTATAAATTGATATAGACACCATTTAACAATAACTCTTAGCATTGATTTGACCACGTTCTCATAAATTCTCATTCCACAATGAATACTAACTCGGTAAAGATGAGACTAATTTCTTGAATATGTTTTGTATATATGCATTCACTCTCTAGTTATCCATTGGATCTTGATCATATGTATTATTCATATATGTGAAAAAGAAAACAATAAATGAGAAAACATACAAAAGAGTGCCCACATACAAATGTACACATAAATGTGTCGAAATTGACGGGGTAATAAACATATATATAGTGAAGGTAGATTACATGAATACCGTTTTAGAAAATTTTGTGTATCATATTGAGGAAATAACACTTATATGCAATGTGAACAAAGTAAGATAGACAAGTGTTGATATAAAATCTTTTAATAGTGTCAATTAGATCTAAATCATATGTACCACTTAAGACATAACTTTTTGATGTCCATAGATCTACTCCATAAGTTACAAAACTATATACTGTCATAATAATAAAAGCATTTTCTAGTATTAAAATTGGTTAATAATTTTAAAAACCAAGAGAAATGAGAGAGAGAGAGAGAGATAGAGAGAGAGAGAGAGAGAGAGAGAGAGAGAGAGAGAGAGAGAGAGAGAGAGAGAGAGAGAGAGAGAGTCGAGGTCCATCGCCGTCTTACTCAGGGTTTCCGGTTCATCTCTGCGAAAAAGGAAAAAAAGCTTAATTGTGTTGGTTAGGAAGAAAGTTAAGAGGGTGAGAGTAGGTTAGGGTTTTCTCATGGTCAAATTACCCAAGAGCACAAAGTGCCTAAATATCTCAATCTTTTTTTTGGGGGGGGGGGGGGGGGGGGGGGGGGTTAACAAACAAAGCAAAAAAAACAAAAGCCCAAGTATAACCCAAATAGGTTTGGAAGGACAAAGCCCAATACAAACGTTGCCATAAAACAAACTTACTAGCCGCCGAAAAACCTTAATTCTTTGACCGTTGGTAATTTCACCAATCGCCGCTATGACCAAGAGCGAAATCATCGGCAAAGACGAAACTAGAGCCAAATGAAATCAACCAGAACCGCCACTTGTTAAAGGAGTACTTGTAAGATCTCGCTTTTGTCTATCTAAAGATAGAAAGAACCTTAGGGTTTTTATTATGGATTCTAAAAAGTCTATGTTAACTTGCTCGGTGGATGACGATGAACTAAGGGTTAAGCTAGGTTTTCGTGAGGAAACGAGCGGCGGAACAAAAGGGCTTAGGGTATCAGAAAGCCAATCAAGAACGAGTTTCTCAAAAGCTTTCAGAAGACACGAATTTAGTTTGAAAAGTGTATGTTATTAATTGTGTCTTTTAACGGCGAGCTTAAAAGCTCTTATATAAGGTTACAAGGTTGGCTGTAATAAGATAAAATTCCTAAAAGATAAATAGAATATTTCTTTTATGATCGGCGAGAATCTCAGAGTGAATCTTCCTACTTGGCGTGTCTTCTACACACGTCGTTATCTCTTTGTCGTCGCCATCACTCAACATGCCGACTTAGCCAACCTAAATTCCTGAATGGAACTTTATGGAGGGGAGCTAAACCCATCTACAATAATAAGCCCCCGCCCAGTGCGGCGATTCGAATTTGACTGAAGATCGGCGACACAAAGAATAACCTAGATGGTTCATGAAGTTGTTTAGATAGGCCAGTTAAATATGATTTCTATTCAACCACCCCTAAAGGTGTGAAGATCAAAGTGTCCCCTACGTATAATCATGATGTCTTCTCGAATATTGCATTATTTCCTCTATAAAATGGATGTCCTCATTTCTCACTTCTGCTCAAGACGAAAAGGTACTTTTCTTTGCTCTTTGTCTTTATTTTCCGTTTGTAGCTATGTCGCTCTTCCGCCATGTTTTACTTAGCATTTTAGATCTAGGCTCCCTTATTTTCCTTATTTGTTCATCTATTCACCAGCAAGGATTTCTTTGATCCGTTGCTCTAGAGATAAGGGAAAATCAGTTGTTATTGAGTCATCTTCATCCGAGACCGGCTATCGAGGCCGTTCAAATGATTCTGGAGCATCATCGTCTAGCAACACGTCCTCTGATCTCAAAGGCCATCTTGCGTATGTGCCGATGAAAGAGCTCGAACGACAGCAGGATGGTGACAAAGGCTCATTCCTATTTCCACAAATTTCAAAAATATGTTGAAGAGAAAGAAATGGTCAAGTTGAAGCTGGTCGAGTAGGGGAAAATCAGCGGCACCATGAACTGCCTAAAGAAACTGATCAGCGAAGGGGTTGACATCCCTCAGTCTGTGATGCATCAACTCAATATTGACGAATAGGAGTTGGATGATGAGCTCGATCAGTAAGACATGCTCGGGATAGAAGATTTGTTGCCGTGCCTCGGAACATCAATGAGTACGGAATGAACACGTGGATTGTTTCTCCTACTCTTCTTAGTGATCCCATCGCTCAGCCTCCGCAAATCAAAGGTGTTAATAGCAAGGCGACACAAACTGAAACCGACCAAGTTCAAGATGATCCTCAGTCTCAAACCCCAAGAACAGACCAAGAACGTGATCCAATTTGATCCCTCAAACCAATCTCAAGATGGACAAGGACTTGAGGCTCAGGAGAAGGTCGATAGAAAGAACCGGACGGAAGAAGAGAGAGTGCCGGAGGTGAATGCGGATGCCGAGAAGGCCTAGATTCTCTCCTTTTATTTGTTTGTTTTGTTGTAATTTATTTTAGTAGCTTTTCTATGTATTTGAACCCTTCTCCTTTTTACGGAGGTATTTTGGTATCGGAAGTATTTCCATTTCCCCTATTTTTGTAAGTATTGAAACTTAATTTTGCTTATGGAAGAGTTTTTGTTTCCTTTGCTTTGTTTTCTTTCTTTCGTATGCTTAGACTTTTTGCACAAACTTATTAGAGAATTGGGCCATCTTGACCATTCATGTTGAATATTGCGTGCATGTGAGAGTGGCGTTTGTTAGCGGTTGTGTGACTACTAAGGAGGCCGACTTATGCAATCGATTGTGTGTTTGTTATTGGGTGCTCAGCACGGCTTCTAGGCTTATAATATATTTCATTTCCCTCGTTTTGATTGGACACATAAAAGGAGAAGTACTTTGCGTGTTTCTTTTGTATGCTTAACCTTTTAGAATGACTTAGTAAAGAATCGGCTTGTCTTGGCTGTTTGCTCTGAACGCTTGTGAGAGCGGCGTTTGGAACCAATGACGTGATTCATTAGGGTAGATCGTCATTTAACAAATTGATTAGTTAATTTATAACGCTTACATTTTTTTAAATCTCGGCTATGTGAGGCTTATCCGTGCTCAGCTTTGCCTTCTAGGGACAAAGTGAATGTGCAAGGCTTGACTGCTCGGTTTATTTGTTATCACTCATCTCAAAGAACATATGGGTAAATGTCCGGTTTTACAGTGTAAGACGAATCTCGGCTTTTCCTTACTGGGAGTTTTTTAGCATTCACTTTTAGGTTGATATGCATCTCATCATGTAAGGAAGACCACACTCTTTTCCAAGGAGCATGATGCTTTTTTATGCGAGTCTTACTGGATGCTTGACTTATATTCAAGGTGTGTGTTGCTCGACTTTCGCGAGCTGAGGAGTCCGGCTCTACGAAAAATCGTTCTTTTGAACGATGATCGGCGTGGGAGTGTTAGCGAGGATAGTGACCTCCAATGCGTTTTAATAGGCAAGATACCCTTGTGTGTTACGATGCTTGGCATTAAGTTAGTGCGAGAGAAATGCTCGGCTTTAGGTTAATATGAGAGCGATGCTCGGCATTAAGTTAGTGCGAGAGAGGTGCTCGGCTTTAGGTTAATGGGAGAGCGATGCTCGGGTTCAGGTGAAAGAGAAATATACTCGGCTTAAAGTATAAAAGAGAGATACTCAGCTTAAAGTATAAGAGAAAGATACTCGGTTTAAAGTACAAGAGAAAGATGGAAAATAAATTTTACTAAGTGTTGTGGTTGTGACGATGAAAGTTGCCTACATATCTTCCGAAAAAGAATAAAGCCACTCGTAGTTCATTACAAACTGATAAGGAATAAGCTCGGCATACTCTTCCTCTTTTTGGTGTAACTGTAATGATTAAGGCTGCCTACATACCCGTTGGAAGGGGATCAAGTCACTCGTAGTTCTATTTGATTGTTGAAGAAGACGTTAGAACGGCGTGACGATGTTTTCTAGTTTTGGTGTTGCTTTAGACTGGAGGAATTCCAAGATCGAGGGATTGCATTGCCCTTCATTGATTTAAGATTATAGACCCATGTTTTAAAAAACTTAGTGATTTTGTATGGTCCTTCCCAATGAGCGCCTAGCTTGCCAATCCTTCATGCCTTTGTATTTTCTTAAACCTTGCAAAGTACGTAGTCACCGAGCTTAATGTGATGTTCATGAACCTTCTTTTTGTAATAGCGAGCGTCTAGCTGTTTATAATTTGAATGCAGATCAAAGCACGGTCGTGTTCTTTCTCAATCGTGCCAAGGGAATGAAAGAGCATTTGTCCGTTTAGGCCGGCATGTTGTGGCGTGTGAGCGCGGCGCAGTGTCAAAGTTTGCTTAAACAGGAACCATTGCCTTGACTCCGAAGCCTAAAGAGAATGGGGTGGCTCTGGTTGCAAGGCGTGGAGTCATTCTGTGAGACCACAAGACTCCGTCGAGTTCATCGGCCGAGAACCTTTTCTTTTTCTCCAATCCATTTTGATGCCGTTGATAATTGTTTTGTTGTTTGCCTTAGCTTGGCCAGTCCCTTGAGGGTAATGTGGAGTTGACTTGCTAAGTCGGATGTCCCATTTTTTCCGAAGCTTTCAAAATAGGTTGAACGTGAACTGAGACCCGTTATCTATGACGATCTCATATGGTAATCCATAACGGCATATGATAGGTTTCCAGACAAAGTTTTGAACTTGGATGTCGTACATTTCAACATAAGCCTTAACCTCGACCCACATGGTCAAGTATCCGTCATGATCAGGAGAAATCATCTTTGGTTTGAGAGCGGCAAGGGGCCAACGATATCCATGGCCCATCGTATAAAATGGTATGAGGAAGTAGTTATGGTGAGCAGCTCTGTTGGTCGATGAATGAATTGTGTGTGACGTTGGCACATCACGCATTTGTTTGCATAAGCTACACAGCCGGCGACCATGGTAGGCCAATAATGGTCATTCAATTTACCTTGAAAGCAAGGGCTCGGCCACCTCAGTGATTTCCACAAGCGCCATAGTGATTTTCATCAAGAACGCGGCAGATTTCGTCGACGTAGAATGATTTCCGCAAGCGCCAAGCGCCGTGTATTTGACCAAGACGTCATACTGCAGTGTGTAACACGCGCTTTTGACTTTTAGTCGTCGTGCGACCCACCTCTCTTCGGGAAACTTTCCCTCAGCCAAGTTCATCTGAATCACGTCTCGCCAGGCCTTGTTAATTTGTTATTGCCCGAGTTTTCTGGAGCGATATTGAGATCAGTTAGTTCTGCTGGATCGTTCTGATAGAAGTGCCATGAAGCTTTTATCTTATAGTTCTGATAGAACGACAAACAATTGTCAGTTGATCACAAGATGAACAGGTTGAGGGCGGCGATACGGCCTGTGAGGCATTAATCTTTGTGACTATTTTATTAGTGACGGCAGATCAATTCCTCTTTGAGTGACGATGTAACCAAGTAATTCTCCAAATGTGATGCCAAAAGTGCATTTGGTCGGATCCAGCTTCATGCTTTACTGATTAAGAATATTGAAACATTCCTTGAGATGTCCAACGTGCTGTGAAGCGTTCAACAATTTTACGATACATATCATCGATATAAACCTCCATTGTTGTGCCGAGCTGATTTGCAAAAATGCCATTGACCATGCGCTGGTAGGTTGCTCCTGCATTCTTAAGGCTGAATGGCATAGCCTTGTAACAATATGTGCCACGATGTGTAATGAAACGGTTTCTCGCGTCATTGGGGTTCATAATGATCTTATTGTAGCCTGAGAAGACATCCATGAATGAGAGAAATTGGTTTCCTTTTGTTTATTTTTCAAGGCGATGAATGTATAGCAATGGAAAGATGTCTTTCGGACAAACTTTATTGAGGTTCTAGAAATCGACAGACCCTTAACTTGTCGTTCTTCTTCTTGATGATAACGGGTTTTGCCAAGCAAACATTGTATTTGACTTCCTGAATAGATCCCACGTCTAAGAGCTTATCGATTTCATTGTTGACGGCTTTGGATCTCTCGGGCCCGTGATTGCGCTTTTTCTGTTTAATCGTCTTATATGTAGGATCCACGTTGAGTTCGTGAGTCGTGACTGTGGGGATGATGCCTTTCATATCATTGAATGACCAAGCAAACGTGTTGACTTTTTGTCGCAGGAAGTTGATGAGTTCCTTTTTGATTTCCTTAGGAAGTAATGTTCCAATGCGTACGCACTTGTCGGCATTTGATTCATCGATGACGACCTACTGAATAAGCTACTTTCGGTTCTTTGTTTCCTTTCTCGGCATCAATCATGCATGATGGTGTTCGCATCTTATGTTCCATGAGAAAATATGTTTGGCTAATCCTTTGACAACCTTTGATCGTCTGAATCCCGTTTTTTGTTGGGAATTTCAGGCATTGATGATAGGTCGACGGTACAATGTCATGGAATGTATCCAAGGAGTAATGAGGATAACGTTATCTTGTTGATGACTAGAAACTTGACAAGCTTTGTGACTCCGCCAACGTAGACATGTAATTTGATCGTTCCAATTGTATAGGTTGTTTCGCTCGTGAAACCTATAAGCGGCTTGATGTTTTGAATGATGTCATCGTCTTTGATATCCATTTTCTTTACATTTTCTTTGAAGATCAAATCGATGGTGCTGCCAGTTTCCACTAGGATTTTGTGATACCTCGCAATTGCCGATGAGGAGTTCAATCACTAGGGGATTATTGTGAGGCAAATGTGTACCCGCAAGATCGTCTTCAGTGAAGACGAAGGCTGGTTTGTCAGTGATCGGTTGTGGAGCTCTTTGTGCGGCGATTGTCTTGCGTTGATAATCCTTTATTGACCTAACTAAATCTTTGAGTGTGAGCAAGCCGCTCATAATCATGTTAATTCGGCGTACGGCTTGACGTGCCTCATCGTCGTCATCGTTATCTTCGCGGTTTTGTTTCAGGGCATCAGTTTCCGAATAGAGGCATTTTTTGCTTTGCTTTGGAGACCGATATTCGTGCCGGTCATATTGCTTTTCTTATCGCTCATCGTCGTCGCGCTGTGTGGCGTTTCTGAGTTCTTCCATGGTTATCTGGAACTTTCCATTCTAGAAGTGTAAGTACAATGCTTCCTTGAGATGACGACAAGATGACATGTTGTGTGACGTTATTTTATGATAATTGCAGTAGCAATGCGAGATTTTTCGTTCTGAGGACGAAGGCCGTAGTGGTAGTGATTTTTATTTCATATCGCGAGTCTACTTGTTCCATTTTTTGGATGGCGGACGCTGAGTTTCGGTATTGCTGACGACCATAGTAATAGACTTTATGCTTTGATCGCTTCTCTTGTAGTGTTGTGTCGGCTCGTGGTAGCCATCGCTTTTGCCAGTTGAATTAAAGGACCCGTACTTCTTGTCCAAAGCCGCTTTATGTTCGTCCAAGTCTATGAACTTGTTTGCTCGCTGAAGGGCGTCTTTGAGCGTTTAAAGTTTGTTGAGATGGATGTATTGGTGAAAGGGGGTCTCAAACCAAATGGCGTTTTTAGAGCGCTAACAGAGATGTCGTCTGAGATTGCCATTCATGAGACGACACTCTTGAATATTTCTATGAAAGCTCATAAGGTCTCTTTTGGTCCTTGAGAAAAAGAAAAAAAGGGAAGAAAGGGATGTGTCTTTCTCCATGTATATGAAGTGATGTTTCACGAAGGCCCGGGATAACTATTGGAAGTTGTCAATCAATCTCGCTGGAAGGCGTGAAAACCAAGTGAGGGTGGCTCCTTCCAAAATTTCCAAGAACAGCTGACAATATCTTGTATCCCTATCTTCTGACGAGAATAGAGATTTGGTTGCCGCTGTTTTGAATGAGGTCAAGTAACCAGTGGGATCTGTGCTGCCGTTGTAAGTAGGCAGTTTGATCTTTTCGGTATGTCAGACGTGCGCACAAGTGATATGTAACGTGAATAGAGTCCTCTGAGTTTCTTTGAGTATCCGGTCGATCTCTGGTTCCGACATGTGATGTGGTGGACCTCATTTTTCATCTCTTTGATGCTATCTTTTAGTTCCATCAGATCACGACGGTAGTCGTCGTCTTGTTCTAATCCTCGAGTAGATGCCTCCAAAACGGTGTTGTATTCTGTATATATGTAGGCCAGTTGCCTTGTGACGCCATCCTTTGTTCTCCGAGGGATGGTCTGGTGTGACTTGGATGGTTCCCTTAACTGTTGCTCCGATCGCATTTTATCTTGCTCAGTGCATAATTCGCTGACTTGCGCGGTAGTTTCTCTTAGCAATTAATGCTGAGCGTCTATACTTTCCTGAAGCATTGCATAGATGGATTTGGCCTCAATATGTTTCTCGGTATCGTTGTTTGGTGGATTAACTATGAATTCCTTGTGACGTCGAACGGTCTTAGGATCTTTGGTTTGATCGTTGGCTTCCTGACCGCCCGCTTCTTGATCGCTGCCGTCGTGATCGCTAAGTTCATGATCACTGAGTTCGACGTTGACCATATCTTTCCTTTTCAAACATTTTTTGTCGGTCATATTTGACCATGGTGCTTTATGAAGACTTTGAAGAAATTCCCATAGACGGTGCCAATTCAAAGATCTCGATTCTACCTATCTAAAGATAGAAAGAACTTTAGGTTTTATAATTAAGGATTCTATAAAGTCTACATCAACTTTCTCGGTGGATGACAATAAACTTAGGGTTAAGCTAGGTTTCCTTAAGGAAACGAGCTGGCAAAACAAAAGGGGTTAGGTCGTCGGAAAGCCGTTCGAGAACGAGTTTCTCAAAAGCTTTCAAAATACACAAATTTAGTATGAAAAGTGTATGGTATTGATTACGTCTTTTAGCGGCGAGCTTAAAAGGTCTTATATAGGATTACAAGGTCGGCGTTAAAAAGATAAACTTCCTAAAAGATAAATAGAATATTTCATTAAATCGGCGAGAATCTCTAAGCGAATCTTCCTGCTCGACGTGTCTTCTACGCGCGTTGCTATCTCTTTGACGCCGTCATCACTCAATATGCCAACTTGATCCAAATACTTTCTAGTTGGGCCAACCTAAATTCATGAATGTGCCTTTATGGATAGGTGCTAAACCCATCTCCAACAGTACATGCCATCGAAAACACACTATGGCGGCTGTCAGGAGAGCTAGGATAAGTGAGGAGGGGTAAGTTCAGTGTTGAGAGCTAGATAAGATCCAGAGGACCGATAAGTCTCCTTTCGCGACCCTCCACCAGCCTATAAGCTGCGAGCTTGCTCAGAGACACACAAGGATCATAACCACCAAACACATCATCGAAAACAACCCCAATTCCCAGAACGTATCCACCGAACTCCATCGACAATGAGAAGATTAGATCGACATGAAAGCACCGCCGAGGGAGATCGAGCATGACCCTTGAGGACGCTTTAACTAGCCATGTCTTCATAGGCTAGATCTGCAAAGGAGTACCACTCCTAGATCGCTGGAGCATCAAATGGAAATAAGATAAACCACCAACCGCCACCTAGACTTGCAAAAGCTAATCCTATCCATGGGTAAAACGGTAGAGAAAAAAAAATCCTCTCACATATCCGAAGAAAAATCCAGGATTTTGGAGAGGCAACAACGAAGAAAACAAATGCGAAGGTGAAAGGAAGATGAGAGAGAAAAGTTCTTAGAACAAGTATCCTTTATTTAAATTTTGAAATTGAAAGAGTAAAGATGACCTGGAAGGTATGGGCTTCATATTAAAGGAAAGAGAGGTGGCATTAATGACAAGGAAACGCTACAGACAGGGTGCAAGATTACCTCTACTAGCGGAGCTGGATGCCCTATTATGGTCTATGAAGATGATGCTACACTATGACAAAAATTCAGTCCACTTCGTATCAGATTGTGAGCAACTTGTAAACATCATTCGAAAATATGTGGAATGGCTGGCAATGGAAGAAGACCTCGACGATCTAAGACATATGCGAGAGGCGTTCATTGTCACTACAAGAAAACATGCTTTTTGTGACTGAGTAAATAGTTGCAATTGGGTCACAAAACTATATTTTGTGACCCAATAGCGACTAAATTAGTTAGTCGCTAATCTTTTGCCGCTAATCTTATTAGTCGCTATGTTAGTCGCTAAATTGTGACTATTTAGCGACTATATATATTTTGTTAATATTAATCGCTACTGAGTCGCTAATTTTAGGGACTAATGAGCCACTAATAAGGGACCAACATAGCGACTAATAAACAGTTGCTTTAAAGTCGCTAAATGTTTGGTCGCTAGGTAGTCGCTGAATTAGCAACCATTTGGCGACTATCTTGCGACTATTATAGCGACGTTTTAGCGACTAAATTAATCATAGGAATTTAATTATTTTCCATATTGCAACGACATAGCGACTGATTTGTGACTACTTTCACGACTAATTAGCGACTAACAACTTGAACCGGGGTATTAAATTAATTTCAATTTGGTTTTGGTTTTCCACTATTTTGGTTTTTGTATTTTGATTGTTCTAATAAATTATGAATCTAAAACCTTTATAACAATAGACAACAAGATATATTAAAGTTTAAAACCTAAAGTGCATCCAAACATTGGTCTTAAAAAAAAACAGAACATCCAAACATTATATGCAAGTTTATACAATTGTGAACGAGTAGAGTCCTACTGAGTAAGAGAGAGGGAGATATTGGCTCAGCAGTCTGGGTTTTGCAGAAGTCGAGGTATGTCGGGTCTGTTTGCCGGAGATATTTTTCCACCATGCCAAACTCCTTTTGCTCATTTTCTTGTCGAGCTAGCTCAGCAGTTTGTTCTTTAATTTGGCGCTTAGCTTCTTCGAGCTGATGTTGGAGCGAGTTATAAGTCGAATAGCTACATGGGTGCATGCGCTTTCCGGAGGCGTGAGACTCTCTGAGACTTCCAATACCATAAGCATAGCCTCTATCATCCACAATTGTTGACTAGGAAACAGAAAAGATATTGACACAGTTAAGAAATGGGTAAAGAATGACATAAGATTCAAATAACATAATCATTAACACATCTGAACAATAATGGAATCATTAACACATCAAGCAATTACACAACTGGACAATAACAAGATCATTAACACCTTTATCTCACTACCAACAACACAACATGTTCATATATGCAACAAACAAACTCTAAAAGACTATCAACCATATGTACTCATATACACTAAAACAAAAATACTTAATGATTTCACAGAAGCATAATTACTTGAAGAAAGAGTTCATTGATCTCATCGGTAGTCAGCTCTCTAGGTCGCGAAGTCCCATCAGAAGTTTCTGCCTCAATCTCAACCTGGTTTGCTTCGACCTCTCCTTATACTTCTCTGCGACCTGTTGCGTCTTCAAGTCAATGTAAGTTCCATCTGGTTTTGTGTGGGTCTTCAGGAAGAGTTCACCAAAACTGACTGCTCTACCCAGCTGCTCTTCGTGAAAATGTAACACAAAATAAAATAAAAGTATATAAACTCAGAGAAGCATTAGAAGATAAAGAATGTATATTACCATTTGTTGGTGAATTTGTAGAAAAGACTTCTTCCCAGTGTAGTTGTTGTGAGGACTGAGACCGCCACGATCAGAATTCCGAGCAGCAGAAGTGGTCTCATTCCTATGTTTACCTTCATCAATGTCCCAATATGCCACCATTTCTTTCTAGATTGTGTCTAACATCCATGAAGGTCACACACCTGAAAAGGTGAGCTTTGCTGACCATATCCTTCATTCTCCTCTGACAAATTGCCTCACATTGTGCTTGAACGCTCCATGTTATTAGGTAATCCCAGTGGTGCTCTTTCTATAGTTGAAGCAGCAGAATCATGTTCGTAAGATATTAAATAAAAGTAAAATAAAAGTCAGACTAAAGTACCATACTAACCGCAAATTCAAGGAAGTATCGCTCTCCTCGCGGCCAAGGCACATGACTCCAATTATAGAATGCTCCATCAAACTTGTTTGTGAAGATATTAGTAATTTTCCGGACCAAAACAGACTTGCCACGACCAAACCTACACAGAGGGAAAAAATCAGAAAAAAATTATGACTGAAGTACACAGAGAGCAAAACAAACAAGCAAATTGGAGAGTAAGAGAGAGAGAGAGATGCTTATACCAAGTGGTGTGTTTGGCGGCTGAGGAAGTAGTGGAGAGAGCACAGTCGTCCACTGATCACGGTTAGCATAGCTAGCAGCTACTCAAGATAGCGGAGACGGCTTTCCTAGAGATTTGGTTGAATATCAGCATTGTCATCAACCCCGTCAACACCTGCTTCATCCAATTGGTTGTAATGCTGAACTTCAGGCTCCTCGTTACTGTGAGCTTCCGAGTTCTCATTCGGGGACGGCCTTGGTGGTTGATTCACTTAAACTGAACGAGTCTGAGAGGCTTATGGAGGAGTCATATGAGTTGTAGCTGCAACAAAACACAGAAGTCAGACACAATCTAAACACACTAATCATGTTTACAAACTCAGACACTCAAACTCAAACACTCAAACAGACTAATCAAGATTTACAAACTTAAACACTCAAACTTGCGATTCAACAGATTCAAATCAGTTCTAGTTAATCAGAAGATCCTAATGACTATCAATAGAATAAAAATCTTATTCAATTGTCAAGCAATATAAAAAACAAGTTTGAGGAATTCACGGTTATATAAAAAAGTCAAAGTAATCAATCTCAAAACAAGTCAGCTCATGTGATTCACAACCACCAAAAGAATAAGCACAACACATAGTTATAAATAAAAAATGAGACAAAGAAGACTCACCTAATTTCGTGTTTGGGACAATTTACCAACTAAGAAAGAAACGATGATCTCATAAGAAACACACACGCTAGTACACACACAACACATCATTCACAACACCAATTCAGAACAACACAAGATACACCAATTCAGAACATCACAACATACCATTCAGATTGTGTCTAAATCAGACTTAGACGACACAAGAGTTTAAAACAGACTCTCAATAAGACTCTTACATCATACTCTAAATCATACACAAACTATCTCAAATAAACACAATCAGACTCTTACAGACTCTAAATCAGACACCAACTATCTCAAAGAAACACAATCAACCAAATTGAAACAAACAATTTATATCAAACTATTGTATCAGACGACACACTCAAAATCAGACTCTTTTTTCATGCAACTAAACATAAAAATCATACACTTTTTGCCATTTTATCAGAGGCTTACATTGAGGATTCGTAGAGCCTTCCCTCTGAGTTTGAGGATTCTACGAGCCTTCCCTCTGAAGTTGAGGATTTGTAGAGCCTGCTCTCCGAGGTTGCGAGTTTATAGAGCCTGTTCTCTGAGGTTGCAAGTTTATAGAGGGACCGTGACCTAGCGATGCCTATCGTGAAGAGGTTGAGGTGTTGTTGAAGAGATGAGGCGGCGGTATATACTGGCTGACATGCAACTGAGTTTGCACTGTGGGACGCAGTGGAGGAGAGTCGTCTGTCGTCGGTGTGAAGTTGTACTGTGGAGGCAGATTTGAGGGCCTACTCTCTGTGGAAGAGGAAGGCTGAGTCTCGACGGTGATAGAAACTCGCCCTCGACCTCTTCCGCTTCTCTTCCTCTTGCGGCGGCCATCGGAGACTAGTCGTCTTAGGGTTTTAGAGAGAGTGAGACAAAGAGATTGAGAGAGAGATTTACGACTTGTGAGAGATTGAGACAGAGAGATTGTGAGAGATTGAGAGATGGAAATTTAGGGTTTGTGAGAGATCGATTTGGGTTTGAGAGAGATTCAGAGGGAGATCGAGAGGGAGAGATAGATTGGAGAGAGGCAGATCGGTTGAGAAATGAAATTAGGGTTTCGGGTTTTCTCGACCCTTAGCGATTTTTCGGGAAAAAATCGAAAGAGGGAAAAATCCCGGTTCAGAAATTTTGGGCGGTTAAACGTTTTTGTACCCAAATTGGGTCAATTAGATTATGCGGGTTATCTGAAATGTTGGCGGGCTCAAATGAAATTTGGGCCAGACCCTGGTTAGTCACAAGATAGTCGCAAAATAGTTGCTAAATTCCAAATTAATTTTAAGTGTTTAAACATTAACAAACATTATAAAATTATAATAAAACATAAACATTAAGAAATTATAACTAAACATCAAACATTAACATTATAATTGAAACAAAGAGAAATATGCTATAAACATTAAACATTAACATTAGACATTGAACATTAACATATTCATTATGATAGATTATGCCAAGTTGAAATTATCTGAAATCTGAAATACATTTATCAATATGGTTCTTGGTCATCTTCCGCTTCATCATCTACCACTTCATCATTTTCATTTTCATCATCAGAAGATGATAGATTACACCGAAATTCGTCTTCTGGTTCTGCATCTCCGACATCGTAATCGAGATTGATTGAGTTTGCGTGTTGCACCAAATTCTCGGGAACCAAATCTTCAATTGTATACATCATTACTGGATCATCATTTTCCTGTTGCAAAAGAGTCAGTTCTGTGTTGACATATTCCCCTGAAATATTCCCTCTCGGTTTGACTTTGACATTGAGCCACAATTGCTTCGGTTTCTTCATGTATGGATACGGGATATAACAAACTTGCTCCGCTTGAGAGGCTGTGTAAATTAAATATTGAAGAGTATCTATGATATCCATAGAGTAGTTAAAAAAAGATAGAGATAGATATATTTACGTACCTAGAATAAATAATTCGTATTTATTGTACTTTCTCGATGCACGAACGTCTAAAACGCCAGCATTGCTCCTTCGAGTGCCTCTACCGAGAACATGGTCATACCAGATACACTTAATGAGTGTGATTCTCAAATTAACCATCCCCTCGTACTGAAGTTGTATTATATCTGTTAAGATCCCGTTGAAATCAATAGCATCTGATGCATCACTGTAATTCTCGCCTTTAACACATATACCATAATTACATGTCTTTCGTCCCTCGCTCTGCTTTTTGGTAAGAAACAAATATCCTCTTGTATAAAAAATCGGCCAAGTTTGAGCCTTGTTGACGGGTCCATGCATTATGTCTTGAACCCAAGGAGGAAATGGATGGGTGTCGTTCCAGTAAGAAACCTGCATATAGATAAACAGACAATATCAAAATATAGAAGTATAGACACAATAAATATAAAATGTATACATAAGAAATATTATTCAGACATACATAATCTTGCTATGATATTCGTCAGGTTTTTTCTCGGAGAGATCTGGATATTTTCCAGAGATATAGTCTTCGAACATATTGTTTAATACCAACATATACGAGACCAACACAATATATAAATTAATTTAAGTTGTGTCATACCTCTCAAATGGTCGAAAATAAATGCAATTTCGTAAAACATAAGCATGTGCACTCTTCCGGAGACATCCATATTTCATGTATTTTGCCACTTGGATGGCCAACCTGATTAAATATATCAGGTACGTCTTTGTCATGATATTCGGGGACTCCACCTTCATTGTATCTTGTTAACCTGACAACAAGAGTTAATATATAGAACTTCAGAATAGATAGCATCTACATGTCTCCATAGACTAGATAGAAATTTACCTTGAATTCGTTTGTATATTCGAGGCGAAATAATGCTCTGTAAAATAAGCAATATCTTCATTTAGATATGATTGAACAATAGATCCAGCTGCATATCTTTTGTTCTTTGCTTTCCCTTTCAGCTTTTTGAAAAACATTTAAAAAGGGTACATCCACCGGTATTGAACATGGCCTCCTAATTCAGCTTCGTAGGGAAGACGAATAAGAATGTGCTCCATCACGCCGAAAAATGATGGTGGAAAGATCTTCTCCAAATTGTAAAGAATCAAAACTATGTTTTTCTTTAGCATTTGGACATGACTCTTCTTAAACATAAGTCACGAAAAAGTCCTCCGATCCCTACGACATAAAGAAAATAAAACACCATCTGGTTAATACAAAGTACATACTCGAAACTACATATATATTCAAAATACTCTGAATAATCAGTACCTACTAACGTGAGGTGCACGTTCTTGTCTAGGAGTACTGCAAAGATAAATGGAAGTAGTCACTGCATAAAGACATGGCAGTCATGACTCTTCATCCCGGAAAATTGTGCATTACCCATATCAGCACAACTTGCTAAGTCTGAATCATAACCATCTGGGAATTTGACCTCATGCTTTACACATTCCAACATCTTGGTTCTGGCTTTGTTTGTCAGAGAGTACACTGGGAAATGAGCTCTACCAGCACTATCAACATGTAATTGTGGCCGAGAACAGAATTGATATATATATATCCAATATCGATGGGATGTTGTCTTTTGATTTACCCTTCACACGCATAAGAGTTTTTATAAATTGTCAAAAACATTGTTTTCAATATGCATCAAATTGAGATTATGTCGAAGATTAAGATCCCTCCAGTATGATAACCCCCAAAATATGTTTTCTTTGTGCCAGTTATGCTTCTTCCCAAAGCCTGGCATCTTATCTTGATGACCGTTTCCACCAACATCCTTAGTTTTTGGTGGATTTACACAACACTAACGGTAGGAATAGACTTGCTCACCGGTTAAAGACTCAGGTGGATACTCATTCCTAGCGTCTTTTCCTTTTAAGAAGTCTTTTTTTTTTCCTCAGTGGATGACCCTAAGGAAGAAATCTTCGGTGACAATCGAACCAACATGTCTTTCTTCCTTTCAGCAGATAAAAAGATTTTGTATCATCCATGCACCATGGACATTATAATTTTCCATGGGTGGCCCATCCTGATAACATGCTATACGCCGGAAAGTCGCTAATCGTCCACAACAAAACTGCTTTTAGATTGAAATTTTGATTCAAGGACACATCGTATGCATCAACTCCATTACACCACAATTCTCTTAACTCCTCAACAAGAGGCTGGAGGAATATATTGAAACTAACTCGCGGATGCTTTGGCCCATAATTCATTACTGTAAGAAACAAGTACTCCGTATTTATGCATATATCAGGGGGTAAATTATATGGAGTTAAGATCACATGTGTAATGACCCTATCAAGAGTTATGTGCAACCAAAAGTCAAACATCTAGAAAACGCGGGAGGAACGATGGTAAACGACCTCGGGATTAATAGGCATTATTTCGGTCAAGATAAAAATCAGAACGAACGCGCAGTTTTGAAACCGATTCACAATTCCGCCCGAGAAGACCGATGTGGACGGACGACGCATCTAAAATTTTCATAACTACCTAGAACTAATACAAGACTCAAGATAGACCATATTATGGTGTCTGGTCACAAGAAAATTCAGCTGGTCCGAGCGAAAATGGATATCGACCAAAACGGCCATAAAACGGCTCGAACGGTAAATTTCGGAAATCGGTAAGGGCCGATATGTGGAATGATGCTCCAGCAGATCAGCCACGTCAACCTGAGAACCTTGGGAAGAGGATAAGATCATTTCCAGACTGTGTGCCTCACTCCCATTGGCCACCAGCATTCATTCTTATCCAAAACAAAAATGGGTGATATTTGTTTACTGATTTTTCTCCTACAAAAACGAAGCTGGTGAAGAAATGGCCTGATCTCATTGGACCAGAACCATGCCGACCTGACACTGATCTGAATGTCCCCTTCTGATTGGTTTAACTTCCCAAAGCTGGAGGAGAAATTCCACACTCCCATTGGACCAAAATCTGATTGGTTTCGTATTTCGTTTGATTGGTCGAAAATTCCCAAAGGTGGAGGAGAAGTGTTTCGACCTCATTGGAACATTATCCCTAATTGTCAGGCTATGAAATTAGTGCCACGTTCTGATTGGTTGCAGGCCTCATCATTATCAACAAGAAAATGTGCCCTCTTCCCATTGGTCGAGCTTACCCCCGATTGAAGTAACCTAACCCCTATAAATACCAAGCCATACCTTAGGATTTAGAACCATTCCACAACCAAATAAACACTCTTAGAAACCATAGAAGGCGTGGAGAAACTTAGGAGACGTGAGGAAACCCAAAGCTCAAGACGAAGCGGCAAGATCGTCGATAGAGTGAGTTCCCGGTAGCATAGGTGCTAACGGTTTTCTTGCAGGTCGTGGTCAAGGATTGAAACACATGGAGTGTTTTTTTCCTTGAATCACCTTTATTATCCTGCATACATGTGTTTGTGTTTGTGATAAGTACGAGATGTGATTGAGATCCTCTCGGAAACGATTGTGTGATAAGTACGGGATCGGATCAAGGGATTGTCCCGGAAATTGTGATGTGTGATGACCGGATTGAGGTTGACCCGTAACGGTACCTCATTACCGGAGTGTGTGGCGGTTCGATGCTTCCTTCCGACTCCTCACACTAGCGAAGGACCGTCTAGGTGGGAAGACTCGGAGAGACGGGATTGCAGCCTAGTGCGAGTTCTATCCGACGGGATAGTAGGGTTACCGTGCGAGGGTACCCACCGAGATACAACCAGCTGACGTGACAGACGGGTCTCGGTTTTTGTTGATGTTCTAGGCTGATATGCCTTTGTGGCTGTGACTTGGGTGTTCACTAGGAAAGGAAGATCGAATGCTTCGGGCGTACGAGGCTTAGGGGCGTACGAGGCTTAGGGGCGTGCGAGGCCCGTGTGTGTGTGTTTGTGTGGTTATCATTATATCATCTTTTATTTTCCTGCATGCTATGTTTTGATTGATTTATGAGTGTTGCATTCATGCATTTTTGGGTTTTGGGGTGGGAAAATAAACTGTTGTATAGAGGGTTTTGGGACTCACTGGGTAACCCTTATGGTTTTTCATTAAACAAATTTTGTCTTTCAGGTAACCCTTAGACGGGATCAGTAGGAGCGTGCGGGACGCTAGGAGGCCGGAGTAGATTACGTTGGCTTTTGTAAAATCCAGCTTGAAATAAAGTATGTATTATCTCTTTTTTGGGCGATAGGCCTTGGCCATCAAATAATATAAGTGGTTTGTAAGAACATATTTTCATAAAGGTTATTATATAAATTATGTTTTTTTGCAAACTTGGCTTTCTGGAATGATATTAGCTCGTCCGGGCTAACACAACTCGAAAATCTTCGTACGGGTTGAAAAGCCTTAGGCTTAGATTTAGAGGAAGGCACCTTGGGAGGTTAGATCATAGTATGGTCTTGCCCATTGCTTCAATCAGATCACCCTCGGCGGTCAATTGTGGCACGTCTGGTTCTTAATCTTATAGATCGAATCAGGGGTGTTACAACATGCCACATCGAATGATTATTAGACATACCAAATGGATTGAACCCATCTGTACATAGTCCAAGATAAACATTGCAGGTTTCTTGTGCAAACAGGGGATACTGATCTTGAAAATATTTCCACTCTTCCGCATCAAACGGATGACACATTTCTCCCTCTTTTGCTTGGTGCTCGGCATGACATCTCATTGTTGTGTCAGTCTTCTCGCTCTGATACATTCTCTTTAATCTGTCAGCAATAGGCATATACCACATACCGTTGTATGGTATATTGGTCTTACGGCGTTGCTTGTTAGGCTTCCATCTTGGTGAATTACAAAACCGGACACTTATCTAACCTTTCGTCATCTTTCCAGAATATCATACAATTGTTGAAGCAAACATCAATCGGATGACATGGGAGGCCTAAATTGCGCATCAATTTCTCTGTCGCGTAATGTTAATTGGTTCCCTGATTTTCTTTTTGTATAAACTCTGTAAACATTTCGCATATTGAATCCACTGCCATTTCACTCATATTATGCTCTGCCTTCTTTTGTATGACTCGAGCAGCTAACTGCGAGTGACCTTCACGACAACCATCGTACGATTGATTTTTCGCTCCTTCTAACAAGTCATAGAATTTTTTTTTGAATGATTACGTACATGTTCCTCCACATTCTGATAACTATCGTAGTGATGATAGTTATCAAAATATACGTTATCACGAAATGCATCATTCACCATATCCACATATCTATCTTCTACTAAATTACCCACTCTTTCACTCCCGCTAACCCATGTGGTATCATCATAACTCGTTCCTAAACTCATATCAACTTCTTCTTCATGCTTATACCAAACATAATAATCATGCATAAATCCATTCATATAAAAATGCTTTTGTATTCTTCTTCCCGACATAATTGATTTATTGTTCTTGCAAATATCACAAGGACAAAGAAACTTACCGATGTTGCTCTGCGCAAAAAGCTGGCTATTTGCAAACAGGATGAAATGATTATCGGCCCCCGCCATGAACTCTGCCGTGAAATTTCCCGTTGCTGCATCGATCTGGTTATACATCCACTCCCGACCATTAGTATAGTTATAATCTCTCGACATGTTTTCACTTCAAAACGTTTTCCCTCTGTTTTTTCTCAACATTGATGTCTTTCTTTGTAGTTTGTGTTACTGAGGAGAAGTGGAGACCGATGTTTGTATATTTTTTTCTTTTTGACCACAAAAATGTAAAAATATAGAAACCTATTTCTTTAACATATATATCGGTGGATCCGGACCGATATGCGCGCTTAATGACTGCCTGGCTCGACCACTCCGTGCTAGTCTATCTGTTGTCTGATTATTAGTTCGAGATATATGCTTGAGATCGAATGATGTAAAGAAAATCTTCCTCCTTTCAAACTCCTCCTGGTACACCGTAAAGGTTGGCCAGTTCTCCGGTTCAGACACTATCTTCACCACTTCCGAACAGTCCGTGACCGATGTTTGTATATATATAGACTTTTTTGCAAATAATTCACGACTAATTTGCGACTGTTTTAGTGACTGCTAATAACAGTCGCAAAAATTAGTTACAAATTAGGTACACCAAACTCGACACAATAAAAATGTGGGTTTATACCGGTTATTTGCGACTAAATGATAACCGGTTAGCAACCCGCCGAATTTAGTTGCTAAATAGTCGCTAAATTAGCAACTATCTAGTGACGAATAAGTTGTAGTCACAAATTAGCGACTAAAGAGCGACAATACTCTATTAGTCGCAATATCAGACGCAACTGAGTAGTCGCAAAAAACCTTTTTTCTTATAGTGTTTAAGTTATCTCGTGTATCTCGATCTCTAAATATCCGTGTGGATGGCCTCCACGCAGAGCTCTCTTTTCCACTGTAACGCAAGTATCTTCCGATAGGCTGGTTTTAGAAGCTAACCCTAACTTACAAACTTAATAACGTTTATTTTCGATGCCAACAAAAAAAATATTAGTTTTAAGTAGTAGATGATGCAGTGGCTTTAATAGGGAACATGGCGGTGGCTAAAATGCAATATCCGTTTGTTCAGCACACTAATCCTAGAATCGATCATAGCAATGCAAAAGTGGTATAAAACGAAACGAAAGAAATTATGGAAATAAATGAAGAGGAGAAGTAAGTAATCTTAGAGACACCCCTACCAGATAAAGAAACACTATGATCCCCAATTTAATATGCTTCTCCCATCATTTGCTCTTATTTGTTGTTTCCCACTTCCTCTCTCTCTCACACTCTCTCTCTCTCTCTTTCTTTTGTCAATTGTGAGTGTTCACTAAAAAAATATTACCGAGTTTCATGTACATGGTCCCACATATACTCTAGTTTGCGGGATCATTTATTTTATGGTAAAGAAATAAAGCAGAGTGGATGAATCTTGGTCTAGTGGATTTGTAGGTAGACAAAATAATAATATGTAGGTTTTATAATATGAATTGTTTTAGTTAAAATTCTGAATATGAAAAAAGTATTTTCTTTTTTAAAAATATTATGAATACATAAATTAAATACAATTTAATGAATCTTAAAAAAAAGCTGCATAATATTTTGGTTATATATATTATCCAATAAATGTGATAACAATTTATATTTTAAAACAAAAAACGTCTAAAACAACATCCATCATTAAACAGAGAGAGTGAATATATGATTAACCAAGTGGAACATCACTTCTTTAATCAAACTATGTGAAAACGTTCTCTTTATGCTAGGTTGTTACTCAAAATTGGGAGTTTGTGACATTAGAAGGATATAGTTATGTTTGGCTTCAACATCCGGATTTTATTTGTGAAAATGGAAGTTATAATTATTACGTCGATAAAGATATCTTGTGTAAACAATACTAGAACACGTATACCAAAATACAACTTTGGATGATTGAGATAAAAAAAAAATTTTATCAACAACATAAAACTAAAAAAAACTATTTTTCATTAATCCAGTTTTGTGGTTCCGGTCTAATGTGGATTGAATATGAAGGTCTTAGACGTGCTGTAACACCCCTCCCTTCGATCCCAAGTCAACGACTCTTTGACTCCACGAGTCATAGTCCACAAACGCGAACCAAGTCATAAACTAAGGACCAACACGTAAATAACTGAAAAGGTTTTACTTTATTGAAACGAAAAGCCGTGTCTTACAAGAAAACCGAACCAACTGAAATAGCTTAAACGCAAAACGGAAGAACCGCATAAGTCTCAACGATAAAAAGAACAGAAAAGAAAGAAGGTAAATCCCGCTTCCCAAAACGTAACACCACACCGTCCGTCTACCCCTGCAACGCTCCAGGGTTACCTGCAAAACAAACAACGAAGGAGGCCTGAGTACTTGGTTTACACCAATACCCAGTGAGGGCGGATTCTAGGAATACCGCTATCTCTACTTTAATCTAACACAGCAACAAGAAAACGAATCCAGGGTTAATAACACCCTGCACCCGCGCCCGGAGGCACACACAAACTACACCCACTCGTGCCTTCACACTCATGAGCATCCTCTGGCCCGTAGGCCCACACATTCCTTCTCTTTGGCCCGTCGGCCTTCCTTCTTGGGGGCTCGTCAAACCCCCGACGCCTTCTCAAGGAACGCATACACCGGCAATGTATACGCCCTGCCACACAACACCCTTTCGGGGGACCTACAACAGTTCTACCACACATAGCCTTCACACACAATCAACGTTTTCAGTTCAAGTGATAACCTAAGGTCTAGGTTCCGTTTTCAGTTTAAGCGACCACTTAGATTCTAGGTTTTCATCCATCACATCACGCAAGTTCAACAACTAGATCTACACTACTTAGGAAGGACACTATTAAACGAGGTTTCGGTTCCCACTACTGCAGTAGATTAAAGAAAAGATCACGTTCGGTCCTCACCTTAGTCTAGATCTGACGAACGGGAAGTAGATCTGGGATTCCTGCACACAGATCTAGGTTTTAGAAGACAGATCTAGAGAAAAGAAGAACAGATCTAGCGTTTTGTCCAACAGATCTGGACAAACGACGAAGATACGGTTCAGATCTACCACTTCTATCCATCAGAAGCATAGATCTGAAACAGATCTGGGAGAAAAGGAGAGATACGGTCTAGATCTACAACTTCTATCCATCAGAAGCATAGATCTGGAGAAAATCTGAGCGAGAGAGAGACGAAATGGAAGATACGGTTCAGATCTACGACTTATACGGATCAGATCTGATCTAGAAGCATAGATCTGAAGCAGATCTGGGATTTGGAAGAGGAAAAAGGAGTAGATCTGAGAATCCGGGAATCTCACCTTAAGAACGAGAAGGACGGGCGAATCTACACTCAAACGAATCGAGAAGGCGGCGACTCGGGGCTCGGGATCGAGATCGGCTTCGAACGGCGATCTCCGGCGAGTTTTCCGGCGGTCCACGGCGGCTCCGGTCGGCGGCGCGACGGCGGTCCGGCGAGCTGCGGCTGCTCCGGCGGTCGTCCGGCGGTCGGCGGCGGTCGGTCTCCGGCGGTCGTCGGTCGTCGGCTCCGGGCTGGTCGGCGGTGGCTGGCTGGCTCGGGGATTCGACAGAACTTCGTTGCCTCGGGAAATGTGCAGAAATGATGGGGCTGCTCCTCTTTTTATAGGGAAATCTGCTAGGGCTTCCTGATCTGCTGGGTTGGGCCTTGGGCTTCTGGCCCATTCTCTCCCTTTCTTTGGGCTCAAGCAAAGGGTTTTGGGCTTCCTTCCCTATTCCTTTGGGCTCAAGTAATGGGCTGGGGATTGGGCCCTTACAATTCTCCCCCACCAAAGATGAATTCGTCCCCGAATTCGGTTCGCCCCTAGGTTCTGCAAACAACTCTGGGTGACTCAACTTTAACGGCTGTTCGGGTTCCCAAACATCGTCCTGGATTCCGTCTCTCTCCCATCGAACCAAAACCATCTTGGTTTTATTCCCGTTGAACTCTGACTCCCGGCGGTCCACAATCTTGACCGGTTTGCTCGTCACTGACCAGTTACGGTTGACATCTGATGGCGGCTTAGGTAAGATCAGCTCTGGTTCACGAACAAACTTCCGCAGAACAGACACATGGAACACGTTGTGAAAGTCCGACAGCTCCTGAGGTAACTCTAGCCTATACGCCACCACACCAACTCTCTCGACAATCACGAATGGTCCCATATATCTTGGTCTCAACTTTTCAGCTTGCGGTTGGGATCGTTGCCCCGGAACGTTCTCATCTTAAGATACACTGCATCCCCCACTGCGAACTCCAAAGCTTTCTGGTGCTTATCTGCATAACTCTTCTGACGGTCATGAGCCTGTTTCAGGCGCTCCTTGAGTAGTTCCACTTGCTTGACAGTTTCTTGAATCATTTCCGGCTCCAAATCACGCCTCTCCCCCACCTCGGTCCAACATAGGGGGGTCCTGCAAGGTCGACCATATAGAGCCTCGTATGGCGACATGCCTATACTCCGGTGATGACTGTTGTTGTAGGCAAACTCAACCAATGGGAGGAACCTCACCCAGTTCCCTTCCCAATCCAACACACAGGCTCTCAGCATATCTTCCAATGTCTGAATAGTTCGCTCCGACTGTCCATCCGTCTGAGGGTGATAGGCGGTACTGAGGAGTACCTTCGTTCCCATAGCCTTTTGGAAAGCCTGCCAGAAGATAGAGGTGAACTTGGGATCTCTGTCCGACACGATGCTAACTGGCGCCCCGTGCAGCTTCACTATGCATTCAACATATTTCCTTGCAAGTGTCTCAGTCCCGTCCGTCTTTTTAATTGGGAGGAAGTGTGCAGATTTGGTGAGTCGGTCCACGATCACCCAAATCGCATCCTTCTTCCCGGTTGTCCTTGGTAGTCCGGTGACGAAATCCATGGTCACCATATCCCATTTCCATTCTGGTATAGGTAGCCCTTGTAGTAATCCGCTGGGGGCCTTCCTCTCCGCCTTAACTCGCTGGCAGTTTTGGCACTGAGAAATCCATTTCGCCACATCCCTTTTCATGCCTTCCCAGTGGTAGTATTGCTTCAGATTCTGATACATCTTGTGGCTCCCGGGGTGGATCGAGAACTGAGACTGATGAGCTTGCATTAAGATCCTTCTCCTCAACTCGCCATCCTCAGGCACACATACTCGATTCTTGAACATGATCATCCCGTTGTCTGCGGTGCGATACCCAATCACTTCTTTCTCGATCATTGACTGCAGGATTCTGTCTCGGGGTTGCGCTTCTCGGATCTTTCCTAATAGATCTGCCTGTTCCCAGACTCCTAACCTGGTGACGCCCTCCTCGACGCTGGTAACGCACAACTGCAATCTCGATAATGCCACTGACAGTTCCTGTACTTCCTGGTTTTCAGAAACGACGATCTTCCTTCTGCTTAAAGCGTCGGCTACCTGGTTGGCTCTTCCAGGGTGGTACTCGATCTCCAAGTCATAGTCCGCTAATAACTCCATCCATTGGCGCTGTCTCAAATTTAACTCCCCCTGCGTGAAGACGTACTTCAGGCTCTTATGGTCCGTGAATATCTGCACCTTCTCTCCGTACAGATAAGCACGCCATATTTTCAACGCAAAAACCACCGCTGCTAGCTCCAAATCGTGGGTGGGGTAGTTAACCTCATGCTTCCTCAACTGCCTTGATGCATAAGCGATCACCCTCCCTTCTTGCATCAAGACACACCCAAGTCCAACTCCAGATGCGTCCGTGTAGACTACGAATGGTATCCCCGGTCGTGGTAGTACTAACACGGGAGTGTGGGTCAACCGTTCCTTTAGTTGCTCAAAGCTCCGGGCGCACTTGTCTGTCCACTCGAACTTGACGTCCTTTCCGGTCAAGGCCGTCAAAGGTTTAGCGATGCTGGAGAATCCCTCCACAAACTTCCTGTAGTACCCTGCTAGTCCCAAGAAACTGCGAACGTCGGTTGCATTCTCCGGCTTTGCCCACTCGACAATGGCGGTGATCTTTTCTGGATCCACTGCTACACCGGATGCCGAGATCACGTGGCCAAGGAATCCAATCTCCCTTTGCCAAAAGCTACACTTACTGAGCTTGGCGAACAACTGCTGCTTCCTAAGAGTATCTAGGACTATCCTGAGGTCCCACTCGTGTTGCTCCTTACTCCTCGAGTAGACCAGGATATCGTCAATGAAGACAATAACGCACTTGTCCAAGTACTCTCGGAAGACATCATTCATCATCTTCATGAAGGCTGCTGGCGCGTTGGTTAACCCAAACGGCATTACCACGAACTCGTAGTGTCCATAACGGGTCCGGAATGCTGTCTTCTTGATGTCCTCCTCTGCTATCCGGATCTGGTGGTACCCCGAGGCAAGATCGATCTTCGAGAACCAGGTGGCTCCCTGCAGCTGGTCCAACAGCTCATCGATCCTCGGCAGCGGGTACTTGTTCTTGATGGTCACCTTATTTAGCCCTCGGTAGTCGATGCAAAGTCGGAAACTCCCATCTTTCTTCTTGACAAACAACACGGGCGCTCCCCACGGTGAACTGCTCGGCCGGACGAATCCCTTCTCCACCAGATCCTCTAATTGCTTCTTCAACTCTGCCATCTCTGCGGGCGCTAAACGATATGGAGCCCTCGACACGGGTGCCGTCCCGGGCTCTAGCTCTATCGTAAAGGCGTCATTCCGTTCCGGCAGTGGTCCTGTCAATGGCGCGAATACGTCCTCATATTCCGCAGCCACGGGAATGCTTTCCAGACTCGGAGCTCCTTCGTCCTTAGTCATCGTGATGGTCGCTAGGTACGCTTCGTTCCCCTTACTGATTAGCTCCTCGGCTTGAATCATGGATATGATCGATATCCCCGTCCGCGTTGTCATCCCTTTGAAAACAATCTCCCCTCCTTCCTTAGGAAAGGTAATGGTTGCCTTGGCACAATCCATTACTGCCCTGTGCCGCACCAACCAATCCAGGCCTAGGATAACCTCGTAGCGGCCCAACTCTATTTGTGCCAAATCCGCAGGTAAGTCGACTCCGTCCACCGTTACTGGCACTGCTTCGAAGATCCCTGAGCCCGTTACTTTCTCCGATCCGGCTGTCTCGACTTTCATGACCCCATCGATGTACTTTCCCTTAAAGGTCCACAGTTTCGTGAGCCGTGGGCTCACAAAACTATGCGTAGCCCCCGTGTCAAACAAGGTGTGGGCGGCTACTCCCCCAACCACGACCGATCCTACACGTTTACTAGGCTAAGCTAATAGACCTTTGACTATTTCGACTACAAGAATCACACAAATAAGTAGGATTTACGTACCCGCGATCGGCTCCACTCCTCGGAGTGCTTCCGCAGCATACACTCTGGGTCCTCCGGCCTGACCTCCTGGCGGTGGCGGTGGGGGTGGCGCCAATCCTGCTCCCCCCTGCGGTGGCGGTGGCAGTATCCCTGCTCCTCCTTGCCCTCCCGCCCCATCCCGATTATTCGGATTTAGGCAGTACCTCGCGACATGCCTCCTTGTCCACAATTGTAACACCTCAATCGCGGACACTCCCTCTTGTAGTGACCCATCTGCCCACACTCGAAACATCCTCCCTGTCTCACCTGCTGAAGCGGCTGTGCTAGCTGCGGCTGTGCTTGCTGCGCCGGTACCGCTGGCGCTGCAGCATAGGCCGTATCCCAATGCCTCTTGATTCCTCTGTTGTGCCCATTCTTGTGCTGCTTCTGCTCCTCTTCCCAGTCCGTCTCAGTGTCAGCCGCTTTCTCGATCAGGTCGTTGATGTCGTAGTAGTCCCTCTGCTTGCAACGAACCTTGAGCTCAATCTTCAACCCAGAGAGAAACTGACGAATCCGCTCTCGCTCAGACAAATACCTCCCTGCAAACCTCCTCAGCCGGTTGAACTCCTCCCCGTATTGCCGTACACTCCGGTTTCCCTGGCGGAGGTTTCGGAACTCCCCTTCCAACCTGTCCATGGTCACTTCTGGGAAAAACTTCCGGTTGAATGCCTCACGGAAATCCTCCCAAGTCAGCTGGCATCCCTGGGCGCTCTCCTGCACTCCTTCCCACCAAACCAATGCATCGTCCTTGAGATAGGAGGTAGCTATCTCCACACGAAACTCCCTCGGGCACCTAGCAGTATCCAAACTCCGCTCCAGCTTCCTCCTCCAGTTGTCTGCGGCAATGGCGCTGACACCTCCAGCAAAGTGATCCATCTGCATCTCCCTCAGATGCTTCAGCATGGTCCAATAGGTCACTCCTGGCACCGCTCCTGGCACCTGCGGTGGTGGTGGTGGCGGGTTCACCACTGGTTGCGGCTGAACGAATCCAAACCCCATTTGAGCGGCTCCCGCTCCTCCAGCGTCCAAGCCAACTCCTCCTGGGGCGTTCACCGCTCCTTCCTGACCATTCCCAACTCCTCCTGGGGCTCCAGGCGCCCCGTTGACGTGCACCGGTATCGCTCCGGGTGCTCCTACCTCATTTCCTCCTGGTGCTCCTCCTACCTCTGCGGCAATGGCGGCTTGTGCCTGCTGAAGCGTGAGCAGCTCTTGCAGGAGAGCAGCATCAACAGCTACTTGTCCAGCTCCCAATGCTTGTCCAACTTGATTTCCAACAACCGGTCCTTGGGGTCCGTGCACACTGGTGGCACTGTGCGTCGATGAAGCCGGCACTGGTGCATCTTGGTTACGACGAGCTGGCGGGGTTCTTCTCTTTGGCGGCATCTGTTGCAAAAGAAGGACGATTTGAGTCAGTTAACGGCTGAACACTGAACCCACTTCCGGAGTGTATGTAAGGAGGAGATCGGAGTGGTGCCCCTAATATCTAGTTTTTAGAAATCCCCGTTTGAGAAGAATCGAGAAAGTTTGAAAACGGTTTTTGAAAGATGGTTTGAAATCCGTATATAAATAAACTACCTAACCAGGCAGGACTGGTTAGGCAACAACCTGGCTCTGATACCAAATTGTAACACCCCTCCCTTCGATCCCAAGTCAACGACTCTTTGACTCCACGAGTCATAGTCCACAAACGCGAACCAAGTCATAAACTAAGGACCAACACGTAAATAACTGAAAAGGTTTTACTTTATTGAAACGAAAAGCCGTGTCTTACAAGAAAACCGAACCAACTGAAATAGCTTAAACGCAAAACGGAAGAACCGCATAAGTCTCAACGATAAAAAGAACAGAAAAGAAAGAAGGTAAATCCCGCTTCCCAAAACGTAACACATGTTGGAATTGTGTCCAGTAATCTCGGTACTGTCTCTAGAAAGTAAGAGTATGTCAATGATCAGACATAAGTCATATAATACTGGGGGTCATGATGGCTTGCTAGAGTCCGCTCATGATCTATAAGTCTTGGACTTATTACCTTTATTATATGATCCCATATGGGTCACACGCCTAAGCTAACAGGAAAATGTGTAGGAACGGTTTAGCAGAAGTACAGTAAAAGTGCTAGGCATTTACTGTACTTAGAGAGAATAAAAGGTTTAGCCACTGTGCATCGATCGATGCATAAGGTGCAACGATCGATGCAGTGAGTAAACACCGACGAGTTAATTGGTATTTGGGCCAAATGGCCCAAACGGAACAGGACGAGTTTTGTGTCATAAAACTCGAGTTTCAGACTGATTAACCCTAACACTCGAGCCGAAAACTCTCTCTCTCTGCGCCGAGTTCCCCTTGTGGTCTAGCAGCTGTTTCCTGTGAAAGCGTGTGTGAACCTTTGGAGGATTCATCCCTCGGTGTTTCTCTGATCTCAGATATACCATCCATTTCCGCTGCAATAACAGGTATAAGGTGAGATCATCATTTGTTTCTATTCTGAGAAGAACCTAGATCGCATGTTTAGGATAATCTGAATCTGGAATTGAATCAGGATTTATCTAAACGTTCCAACAGTGGTATCAGAGCCTGGTTCTGGTTTTTCTTGTTTAGATTCATGTTTAGGACTGTTTTCTTGTTTAAAAGTGTTTTGAATCAACTACTGATAAGATAAATCACTTAAGAAACAAGAATTGAATCCTAAACAAACTGTTTAAAAATCGCATGACCAAACTATATTGATTTGGTATGTGATCTAAACTGATTTTGCATCGACTGAGATCGCATTGCATCGATCGATGCAATGCAAGGATCGATCGTTGCAGTCGCGAGAGATTGACCGCGATCGCATGGATCGTTCGAACGATCGCATGGATCTCGCGAGAATCTCTCGGCCAAACCTGATAACCGTTCGTGCACGCGTGAGAGCATCGATCGATGCAGGATCGATGAACGATCGTTGCAGGATCGATGCTGTGAGCATCGATCGATGCGGTTAGGGTTTCGGCTCGGTTTAATTTAATTAAAATTAAACGTCTCGGTTTAATAAACAGATTTAATAATTTTATTAAGTCTGGTTAAACCGGGATAAGAAATCCAATGTCGAAAGAATTATTGGATTTAGTGCCTAAACCAGGAATTTCTAATTTGATTTGGTTGGACCAAATAAATTGAGAAAATCCGGTTTAGTAAATAACCGGTTGACAATTGTGGTCATCGTAGTAATTAAAACTTGGTTAGACCAGTTTTAATGAACCAGACCGGTTATGTCAAATAATTGGACAATTGGGTCATGTCTTGGACATGGACAAATTCTTGGGCCTCGGGCCAAGAAGTTAAAACAATTGGGCCAATTATTTGAGTCTTTCTTCAGATCAATTTAAAATTTATTTTATAAAATTATAAAGTCGATTTTAAATTAAAGTTTCCAAAATTTTGAAATTAGAAAGTTTCTTAAAATAGAAGTTTCTGAATTTGCGGGTTTTGGATTTTAAGAAATTTCTAAAGTTAGAAAGTTTCCGGTTTTAGAAAGTTTCCAATTTTAGAAAGTTTCCGAAAATAGTAGGTTTCAAAAAAAAAAAAAAAAAAAAAAAAAAAAAAAAGAAAGTTTCCCGAAATAGTAATCTTCTATTTTGGGAATGAAATTTTAATAAACCTACGAACCTCAAATAATATCAAGCGTTGGATGTCTTGTCCAGGCTATGTCAGCTGTCAAAACGCATTCAATTGTATTCATGGCCTTACAGTGTGAGGGTGTCTGCTTTTGCGTGGGTAAGACGGTTTGTGATTCATAAATGTCATTGGGAGTCCCAGACATTAATGATTACATGACTGTATAGTCTGGTTTTCTTGACTAGGCCATCGGGAGTCCCGGGCCTTGAGACATCAGAGTGGATTGGGCCTCGGGCCCAGATTCACAACCAAGAGTTATATCACGGATATAATTAGCCGATATAGGGCTTACCGATATAAGCTAAGGTTGGGTGACGGCCAGTGGCCCACTTTAACCTTAGTTATATGTGGATCTTGGAATCATTATATTCTATTGAGGGTAACTGATGTTATTGAATATAATGCATGATTAATCATATTAATTTTAATACGAGATTAATCATTTTGAACATAATAACTAATAACCTTTTTATTTATATATTTCAGATATGACTACTACAAGCACTCAAAACACATTCTCGATCCGGTCTGTTCTCGAGAAGGAGAAGCTGACTGGAACGAACTTCCTGACATGGTCAAGGAACTTGAGGCTGGTCCTCAAGCAGGAGAAGAAGGATTATGTCCTTCGAGATCCCCTCCCCGAGAGGCCTCTTGCCAATGCTGCCAGGACTCTGCACAATGCTTGGGAAAAGCATTCGTCAGATGAAAATGATGTCTATTGCCTGATGTTGGTGACAATGACTCCTGAGCTGCAAAAGCAGTTCGAAAGTGTATTGTCTCCCATCGAGATCATGGCAAGCCTGAAATCGCTTTTTCAGGAGCAGGCTAGGACTGAGAGGTTCCAGACAGTTAAGAACCTCTTGGACTGTAAGTTGGCTGCGAATGCGGCAGTGAGTCCTCATGTCTTGAAGATGATGGGTTATCTCGATCATCTTCAGAAACTCGACTGCCCAATCAGCCAGGAACTTGCCTGCGATATCATTCTGCAGTCTTTACCTGCAAGCTATGATCAGTTCATTCTGAACTTTAACATGCATGGCTTGAGTAAGACACTGCCTGAGCTTCACGGAATGCTCAAGACTGCAGAGCCCAACTTGAAGAAAACCGCCAAGGACCCCAATGTGCTTATGGTACAAAAGGGCAAGGGGTTTAAGAAGTCTTCTGCTAAGGATAAGGGAAAGGCCAAGGGTGTCCAAGTCGCGGACAAGGACACGCCAAAGCCCAAGCCCAAGTCCAAGGCTGGGCCTACTGACATGTGCAGGTTCTGCAAAGAACTGGGGCATTGGAGAAGAGATTGTAAGAAATTCCAGGAAGGTCTAAAGGAATTAAAGAAGAAGACTTTCGAGACTTCTTCATCAGGTATTTTTGTTATAGAAGTTAATACAACTACTTCTGATAATACCTCATGGGTCATGGATACTGGTTGTGGGGCTCATATTTGTACTAATATGCAGGCACTCAGCAACAGTAGAAGGCTGAAGCAAGGACAAGTGGAGCTACGAGTTGGGAATGGAGCGAAAGTTTCAGCACTAGCTGTAGGCACATACTTGTTGTCTTTACCTTCGGGATTGATTTTAGAACTGAATAATTGTTATTTTGTACCTGCTATAAGCAGAAATATTATTTCAATTTCTTTGTTGGATTTGGAAGGTTATGATTTTTCAGTTAAGAATAAATTATGTTCCTTCAATCGCAACAATTTGTTCTATGGTTCTGCCCCTCTTACGAATGGGCTTTACATACTCGATCAATCCGCGCCAATTTATAACATTAATACAAAACGGTTTAAACCTAATGAGGAAAACCGAACGTTTCTATGGCATTGTCGTTTAGGGCACATCAGCGAGAAACGCATCAAGAGGCTCCATTCGAATGGACTTCTTGGCTCATTTGACTTTGAGTCATGTGAGAAATGCGAATCCTGCATGATGGGCAAAATGACACGGGCCCCCTTTAATAAACCTAACGAGAGGGCCAGTGACTTATTGGGCCTGATACACACTGATGTGTGTGGCCCAATGTCCACAAATGCAAGAGGAAACTATCAGTACTTCATTACCTTCACTGATGATTTCAGTAGGTATGGATATGTTTATTTAATGAAACATAAGTCTGAATCTTTTGAGAAGTTCAGAGAATTCCAAAATGAAGTACAGAACCAACTTGGCAAAAGCATTAAGGCTCTTCGGTCCGACCGAGGAGGAGAATACTTAAGCCAAGAATTCAGTGATCATCTGAGAGAGTGTGGGATCGTATCCCAACTCACTCCTCCTGGAACACCTCAATGGAATGGTGTGTCTGAGAGGAGAAATCGGACCTTATTGGATATGGTTCGATCTATGATGAGTCACACAGACCTTCCAATATCCCTTTGGGGATATGCTCTGCTAACAGCAGTGTTCACTCTAAACAGAGCGCCATCAAAAGCAGTAGCAAAGACACCATATGAATTATGGACTGGAGAAGCTCCAGTGCTGTCTTATCTCAGAATTTGGGGTTGTGAAGCCTATGTCAAGAGATTAATCTCAGACAAGCTTACACCAAAATCTGACAAATGCTACTTCATTGGTTATCCACGGGAAACCAAGGCTTATTACTTCTATCTACGTTCCGAGAACAAGATTTTTGTTGCCCGGGATTGTAACTTTCTTGAGAGGGAGTTTCTCTCTAAGAAAGACAGTGGGAGTAAGGTACTGCTTGAAGAAATTCAAGATGAACAGGATACTGCTCAACCTAATGAGGAAGAGCAGCAGGAGGACCTACAAGAAATTGTAGAGCCTGAACCTGTAGTACCTGAAGTTCGAAGATCCGGGAGGATCCGTCACGAACCCGAGAGATATCAAGGATTCCTCGTGACTAACTGTCATGATCTTCTGATCATTGATGGTGATGAACCATCGAACTTCAATCAAGCCATGATGGGCCCAGATTCCTCTAAGTGGCGCAAGGCCACTGATTCCGAAATGGACTCCATGTCGGTCAACCAAGTATTTTCGTTGGTTGACTTAACCGCTGGTGTAAAAGCCATCGAGTGCAAATGGATCTTCAAGAAGAAGATTGACGTGGATGGAAATGTCCAGATTTATAAAGCCAGGTTGGTGGCAAAAGGTTTCAGACAAGTTCACGGTGTGGACTACGATGAAACTTATTCACCAGTGGCTATGATGAAATCTATTCGGATTCTACTAGCAACTGCAGCTTTTCATGATTATGAAATTTGGCAGATGGACGTGAAAACCGCCTTCCTGAATGGTATTCTGGAAGAGGATGTGTATATGACACAACCTGACGGTTACATAGATCCGAAGAATGCTGGGAAAGTATGCAAGCTTCATAAATCCATTTATGGACTGAAGCAAGCATCGAGGAGCTGGAATCTTCGTTTTGATGAAGCGATCAAGCAATTTGACTTCATCAGAAACGAAGAAGAACAATGCGTGTATAAGAAATCTAGTGGGAGCAAGATTGTATTTCTTATTCTGTATGTCGATGACATACTGCTTCTCGGAAACGACGTTCCAATGCTGAAGTCTGTAAAGGACTGGCTTGGAAGTTGTTTTTCCATGAAAGACATGGGTGAAGCCGCATACGTTCTTGGAATTAGGATCTATCGGGATAGACCTAAGAGGCTGATAGGCTTGTGTCAAGACTCATACATTGACAAAGTCCTACAAAGATTCAGCATGAAAGATTCCAAGAAGGGCTTCACGCCAATGGTACATGGCACAACGCTAAGCAAGAAGCAGAGCCCTACGTCGGCTGCTGAGCTTGAGCGCATGAAGAATATTCCTTATGCATCTGCAATAGGATCTGTCATGTATGCCATGATCTGTACTCGTCCTGATGTTGCTTATGCATTGAGCATGACGAGTAGATACCAGTCAAATCCAGGTGAAAACCATTGGATTGCCGTAAAGAATATCTTGAAGTATCTAAGACATACTAAGGATAAGTTCTTAGTGTACGGTGGAAGTGATGTGCTTAAAGTCAGTGGATTCACGGACGCAAGTTTCCAGACAGACACAGATGATTTCCGGTCACAGTCCGGTTATGTCTTTTGTCTGAATGGCGGTGCAGTAAGTTGGAGAAGCTCCAAGCAGGACACCGTTGCTGATTCCACTACAGAAGCTGAATATATCGCCGCCTCGGAAGCAGCGAAGGAAGCTGTTTGGATACGAAAGTTCATTATGGAACTAGGTGTGATACCAGATGCGGCTGAGCCTCTGGCACTGTTTTGTGACAACAATGGTGCTATAGCTCAGGCAAAGGAACCAAGATCACACCAGAAATCCAAGCATGTTCAAAGAAGATATCACTTGATACGTGACATCATTAATAGAAAGGAAGTCAAGATCAGCCGAGTTCCGACAGATGATAATGTCGCTGATCCGTTGACAAAGCCACTCCCAAGGCCTAAGCTCGAGTTCCTGACTGAAGCTGTAGGCATTAGAAACATTGAAATGTAATCTAAATTTGAGTGGGAGTTTTGTGAGCTTTATTTTAGTTATTTGATATGTTCTTGTAAAACATTATTTTATGTTTTAATGAAATTATTATTTCAAGATTATTTTAACTGTGATGAAATAATCGTTCCAAAATGATATAAACCATTTTATAGGTCATCGAAGTAAATGACTTGATCTTGAGTCATCGAAGTCATTTAGCTTGATCATGAGACCCTATATTTGATAGATGTTTTATATCATCCCGTCCCCGGTCGAAGGTTGTTGAAATTGGAACATCAACAACCGTGTGAGACTGGATTGGTACGTGACTTATGACAAAGTCTCGGTGTGTCATAGATGCGCGGCATCAAAGTCAGTACATAGGTGTATGTTGGGAACATACGACCGGACAAGACCCGCTTATAAGAACTCTTCAGGATATTTATATCTGTGTCATAAGAGATTCTTACTACGACTATAGAGTATAGTCCTTAGACCTGAGTTCACATGCATGTGACTGCACATGGACTGATATACTTTGATCATTGTCTAACGCTATCATTCTGTGATAGCTATAAGGATCTTGTTTGGGTACATCATGAAATGAGTAGTTCACAGTGATGGAACAAGATGGGATTTGTCCCTCCAATATAAATGGAGCGAATATCTCTAGGCCAATCGGAGATTTGAATACTGGAAAACGCATGGCCATGCTCAAACGGACTTTCCCGAGTCGTTTGGATTGTCAGTATCAAATCAGAGTCCGAAGAACAAGATTAGGCTTTATAAGGATGACACCAATCTTGCCTTATGACTAATCGAGATATTGAGACAAAAGGATTATGAATACAGAGATTCCAGTACAAGTGGGAGATTGTTGGAATTGTGTCCAGTAATCTCGGTACTGTCTCTAGAAAGTAAGAGTATGTCAATGATCAGACATAAGTCATATAATACTGGGGGTCATGATGGCTTGCTAGAGTCCGCTCATGATCTATAAGTCTTGGACTTATTACCTTTATTATATGATCCCATATGGGTCACACGCCTAAGCTAACAGGAAAATGTGTAGGAACGGTTTAGCAGAAGTACAGTAAAAGTGCTAGGCATTTACTGTACTTAGAGAGAATAAAAGGTTTAGCCACTGTGCATCGATCGATGCATAAGGTGCAACGATCGATGCAGTGAGTAAACACCGACGAGTTAATTGGTATTTGGGCCAAATGGCCCAAACGGAACAGGACGAGTTTTGTGTCATAAAACTCGAGTTTCAGACTGATTAACCCTAACACTCGAGCCGAAAACTCTCTCTCTCTGCGCCGAGTTCCCCTTGTGGTCTAGCAGCTGTTTCCTGTGAAAGCGTGTGTGAACCTTTGGAGGATTCATCCCTCGGTGTTTCTCTGATCTCAGATATACCATCCATTTCCGCTGCAATAACAGGTATAAGGTGAGATCATCATTTGTTTCTATTCTGAGAAGAACCTAGATCGCATGTTTAGGATAATCTGAATCTGGAATTGAATCAGGATTTATCTAAACGTTCCAACAACACCACACCGTTCGTCTACCCCTGCAACGCTCCAGGGTTACCTGCAAAACAAACAACGAAGGAGGCCTGAGTACTTGGTTTACACCAATACCCAGTGAGGGCGGATTCTAGGAATACCGCTATCTCTACTTTAATCTAACACAGCAACAAGAAAACGAATCCAGGGTTAATAACACCCTGCACCCGCGCCCGGAGGCACACACAAACTACACCCACTCGTGCCTTCACACTCATGAGCATCCTCTGGCCCGTAGGCCCACACATTCCTTCTCTTTGGCCCGTCGGCCTTCCTTCTGGGGGGCTCGTCAAACCCCCGACGCCTTCTCAAGGAACGCATACCCCGGCAATGTATACGCCCTGCCACACAACACCCTTTCGGGGGACCTACAACAGTTCTACCACACATAGCCTTCACACACAATCAACGTTTTCAGTTCAAGTGATAACCTAAGGTCTAGGTTCCGTTTTCAGTTTAAGCGACCACTTAGATTCTAGGTTTTCATCCATCACATCAACGCAAGTTCAACAACTAGATCTACACTACTTAGGAAGGACACTATTAAACGAGGTTTCGGTTCCCACTACTGCAGTAGATTAAAGAAAAGATCACGTTCGGTCCTCACCTTAGTCTAGATCTGACGAACGGGAAGTAGATCTGGGATTCCTGCACACAGATCTAGGTTTTAGAAGACAGATCTAGAGAAAAGAAGAACAGATCTAGCGTTTTGTCCAACAGATCTGGACAAACGACGAAGATACGGTTCAGATCTACCACTTCTATCCATCAGAAGCATAGATCTGAAACAGATCTGGGAGAAAAGGAGAGATACGGTCTAGATCTACAACTTCTATCCATCAGAAGCATAGATCTGGAGAAAATCTGAGCGAGAGAGAGACGAAATGGAAGATACGGTTCAGATCTACGACTTCTACGGATCAGATCTGATCTAGAAGCATAGATCTGAAGCAGATCTGGGATTTGGAAGAGGAAAAAGGAGTAGATCTGAGAATCCGGGAATCTCACCTTAAGAACGAGAAGGATGGGCGAATCTACACTCAAACGAATCGAGAAGGCGGCGACTCGGGGCTCGGGATCGAGATCGGCTTCGAACGGCGATCTCCGGCGAGTTTTCCGGCGGTCCACGGCGGCTCCGGTCGGCGGCTCGGCGGCGGTCCGGCGAGCTGCGGCTGCTCCGGCGGTCGTCCGGCGGTCGGCGGCGGTCGGTCTCCGGCGGTCGTCGGTCGTCGGCTCCGGGCTGGTCGGCGGTGGCTGGCTGGCTCGGGGATTCGACAGAACTTCGTTGCCTCGGGAAATGTGCAGAAATGATGGGGCTGCTCCTCTTTTTATAGGGAAATCTGCTAGGGCTTCCTGATCTGCTGGGTTGGGCCTTGGGCTTCTGGCCCATTCTCTCCCTTTCTTTGGGCTCAAGCAAAGGGTTTTGGGCTTCCTTCCCTATTCCTTTGGGCTCAAGTAATGGGCTGGGGATTGGGCCCTTACACGTGCATTCCGTGCTAGTCTGTCTGCCATCAAATTTTTTTGTGTGCGGTACATGGATGAGTTCGAACGTTGAAAAGTACTCCTTTCTTGTTTGGAACTCGTCTAAATGAATCGAGAAAGCTGGTCATTCTTCTGGTTCCGACACTATCTTCACCAATTCTGAACAGTCTGTTGCAAATGTGATGTGCTGATGTCTATGATATTTCATGCATTCCATAGTCCATACCAAGGCTTCAAATTCTGCATGTAGTGGGGATAAACTGGCTCTGATATTCATTGCCCCCATCAAAATATTTGCATCTCTCTCATAACCATTATACCATCCTTGTCCTGAAAACTGATCACCCTCTTTCCAAGATCCATCCACAAAACACCATTGCCCTGTGGGTATCTAATCAATTTCTACATTTCCCCCATCTAAGGTTCTTGGTATTGTTCTTTGACGTCGTTTAATTGCGCATCTCCCTATGTAGCAGATTCTGTTTCTGCCAATCTTCAGGTTTCCTGAGGGTCCCGGTCAATATGACAATAGACTGTATCATTTCTGCTCTTCCAAATATACCATAGTATCCAGGGATAGATACTCATCTCCTCATTTGAGGGTAATCTCCAAAACAGGTAATCCATGTTCGTATAGATAGATACCGTTGGAAAAAACTTCGAGTTTGTCGGTATGTGGGATAATGCCCAAATTTGAATTGCTGGTGGGCATTCAGATAAGACATGATTTATCGATTCTTCATCTGCTTCACACCGAACACAACGAGTGTCACACTTTATCCCTCTTCCCTTCAATTCTTTGCCACTGGTAAACAACCTAATAATGCTTGCCATATAAAATGCCTTATCTTAGGTGAGCATTTGACCTTCCACGAAAAAGCTTGTAGTTTTTTTATGCTTGGCTCCAAAATAGGTGCAATTTCGTCGTTGTTAATGAAATTATGTTCCAGATGATACCCCGTCTTCATCGTGTATTTTCCATACTTCGTACGAAACCATCCCAACGAGTCCGATCTGTGGGTCTGACTAAAAGGGATACTCAGAATCAAAGCCACATCCTCTGGTACTATAACTGTCGCCAGTAGTGGTATGTTCCACATTTTGTTTTGAGGATCAATCAACTGATCAACAGCCACCAATGTATGAGAAGAATCCATTTTTTGAGTTGCTGGTCTTGGGCGATAAGATGGTATCCACGGGTCATTCCACATTGAAATAACTCTTCAAAATATTCCACTGCTACTCGTTCCACTTCATGATCCCTTGTGACCCAGTCCCCTGATGAATTGTGGAGTCCGACAATTCTATTCCTTGCCCGCTTTTGTTTGGTAATGCAAAGAAAAACTTTGTATATATGTCACCCGATGTGTGCCACATATTCCTGCTCTTTTGTTGCCAAAATTTTTCCTCATCTTTGTAAGCTTGTTTCAGTTTATCTGAAATCTCCAACACCTCCTCATGTGTTTTAGTATTATCTTTTTGGACCTCTTCCAGTTCTTTATGTAACTCATATATGTGATCCTTATTGTATTGAGGATTGTTTTTCCTCCATCTTGACAGTTCCCATCGACATCTACCAATCTTTTCATAGAAATTTCTTGCTCCAGTGTCGTCCGAACCTTCCCAACCCAATTTAATTGTGTCCATTAGGTCATCTTTTCCCACCCAACGTTTATCAAATCTGAACGGCTTCGTCTCTTCTGTATTTTATCCTCAATAGAAGCCACAATCGGTGGTCTGAACCAATCATCCCCAAATATTCCACAAACGAAAAGGGAAAAAGTGTATGCAGGTCTTCATTAGCTAGAGCCCTATCCAATTTTCACCTAATAAGTTGTTTTTCCCTCCTGTCTCTCCAGGATAGAGAGTCTCCCAAGGACGAAAATTCAATCAAACCACAATCATGGATCATGTTATTAAAAGATACGAAGGTGGAAGTGTGCCTCAAGGATCACCCTTGCTTTTCATGATTGCCCGTGATCTCATTGAGAGCACCTATTATGAACCACGGATTTGTCCTCACCACACCCATACGAGTCAAGAGCTCCCAATCTTGATCCTGTAATTTCTGTACTAGGTCGCCATAGACAAAGGATATCAAAACTCTATTCCCTTTTACATTTGCTTCAATATCGATTATCATGTTGCTTGCATAGATAATGTTCATGTCTGATGTGTCATTGTAATATAACACCAATCCTCCACTGGCTCCTCTCGGTTCGACTGTATACATTTTGTCATATCCAAAATGACCCATAAATTTCTGTGTAAGGAAAAAAGGTTGTTTTGTCTCTGATAAGAATAGAAACTCAGGCTTATCATACACTATTTCTTGCAGATAACCAATCGTCCATTTGTTCCCCAAACCTTGACAACTCCAGCTCAGAATCCGCATATTAAAGCCGTATTTTTAGTTCTCCCCTCTCGAGTATCGCCTCAGGTTTAAAAACCTTCGAGTTAGTCTCATTCCTGAAAACTTTGGGATCCTCTTCTACTACCTTTATATCATCCCAAAAACGTGTGCATTGTCTACAGGTCATCAATACCAAATTGTTTGATTCACTCTTATATAGCGTCATACCTAAGACACACCCAATATATTGATCATATAACAAAGTTTTTGTTATCCCACGTCTACCAATCGACATATAATTACCATGTTCCTTAGCCATTATCAAAGCCATTATCTAAATACATCCACCCGAATAAAAGACATAGGTATCTTGACTACTCTCTTCTTTATCTGAATCCAATTGGAGTATATAACGCTTGTAATTCACCATATGTAATCCGAATACAACCAAACCATTCTGTCGTGCCTTCCACCTCATCTTTTTGTGTTGATCTCTACATCCTTTCCATACTGAGAGATACCATAAACCTTGATAACCAAAATCTTGATAACCAAAATTCCTAAAGCCTTGATCCTCCATGGGTTTCAAGTCTACCAACAAAGTAATATCCGCGAGGGTAGCATACAACTGTATCGTCCATTTTGATAGATCTCCGGTCCAGTTCTCTTCTCTCCAACTTGTGCGCCCATGAACAAGGTGCCTGACTACCGAGAACCTACAAAACAGATTCATGCCTAGTCCTACCATCCTCTTATTGATGTGGGAAAGGTTACGAGTCTCATTTATGAGAATGATCAAAACAAGAAAACCTAGCATAAGCCAGGATCCTGAACAAAACAAGGACCAAACCCAACCAGTGAAAAATAATAAGTGTGACCACAGCCCGGATAATTCATAAGATGCCATGGTAAATGAATGTACCCCCTGATAACTCCATTCCCTCAATAGCCTCAACAGAGTCAATCCATAAAAGAATAAAATAGTGATCCCATAAACTAATGTTCGTATCATCAAACCTCTTATGTCAATGATAATCCAAGCACTTATATTAATGCCCACACGAACCAAAAAAACTTGTTTAGCCCATTAACCTTGTATTTTGAAATTACAATGTTCATAGTATCGGAACTTACTGGTTCTGTTAAACCTTCCTCCTAGTGTGGAAATGATTCGTTTTCTCCTGGGAACCTGAAACCAGAAAAACTTCTTTCCATGTTTCTTTGGGTCAAAGCTAGGACTATCCTCCCAATTCTTGTAATCAGCAGATGTTATCTGGCTATATTTATACACTCGACACCAGAAATACACTAAACAAGTTCCATTCAAAACATCATTATGATATGTAAGCCTCTTAAAATTGTTCTAGGCTCTCATATATCGCAACCAAAATCTCCAACATAAATCTACCATTATACAATCATAGATAACTACATAGCAACAGATTCCACTCCCTACCTTAACTAATACAATAAACCAGACCGCATATGTTTGCCAGCCTAGAGATAAAATAAAATACCCTTTTCTTGTAGATTGCAATACCACCAGTAGAGATGCCATTTTTAAGAATGTACCCTGAATAAATCTCTTATGATTGTACTTATAACCACTATCTCCATAACTTGCCATCCAGAGTATATAAGTTGAAGTTCCCCCAAGGGATAAAACACATAACCCGATCACTCTCAAGCAGACACAACCAAAATGCTCTTGAAACACATAACCAAAATACTCTTGAAACGCATAACCTAAAGTCTTATTCATCAAAATTAAACTTATAGAAAGGAAACAAAACCAATGCTTCCAAGAGCATGGCAGACACGAATTAAAACACCAAAGACACCAAATAACAGACATTTGAGATTCTGACTCCATGGATAGAACTTTAAAAACTGTTAGAGGCCTTTTATCCCTAGGGATTTAGAGCCTTGCCACTTCCCGAGCTTGGCATGTTGGGATCCTTCCCATCCATATTCTTCTGCCCCTTGCTTGTCTCAGTCTCCATCTTCTGAGCTGGTTTCTTCCTTGGGGAGGTCAAGGCTAAGTGATAGGTGTAAAGTTTTAACCCTATACTAACTGCAAGTGCACAGTAATATCAATGTAGTACTTAGGGTATCGAATCCACGAGGACTCTAGGCAACGATAGAATTAGAACATAAAAGATTAAATTAGGAGAAAGCAAATGTGATTAGAAACTAAAAAGCAAAACAAGAAAGTAAATCAGTAGCAGGATTTGTTGTAAGCAATTAACTAAGGGCGCTAAGTCTAGGGAGTTCTCAGGAAATCAGACAAGCAGATAAATCATTCAGTTAGGATCAAATTAGGTACAGTTCTAGAACTCAAAACACAGATATAGAATTAACCAACTTTCGTTGAGAGAATTTTCTAAGCCTAATTGTAGAAATCCAAATGTCTTTGTAATTCCTAACAGATTAAACCAGCTTTAATGATCAAGTTCGATATGTTCACAATTCAATTAAACCAAATTTCTTTGCGAGTAATTAAATTGCTCAACCTAAATAGTTCAGATTCTAAACCACACTTTCGTGTCAATCTAGCAACCTAAGATCTAGATTCTAAGTGATCAAGTTAGAACTAGCATTAAACACAATTTAGCTTGAAGAACATCTATTGATATGAATCCTTAACTGAATTAATTATATCTAGCAAGTCATAAAATCCTTAATGAGAATCCTTAAACCTAACTATGAATCTACTCAGGCATAGGTAATGTAAACATGATCAATGAATTAATAGATATCATAAAAGAGATTAAATAAGTAAAGGGGTTCGAAATCTTCTCCAAAAACAAGATGTAGTACAGGATCAGATCAGCCCCAAATAGCTCTAAAAACTCTCAGCTCTAAAGTATGATAGCGTATGTAAAAACTGATGTAAAAACCTAATTAAATAGCTAAATCACGTCTTGGGGCTTCTGTGTAAATATCTGGAACTTCTGGAAAATTCTGCAAATTCATCATTCTTCATTAACTCTCGCCGAGACTGGCCCAACTCGCTATGCATCGATCGATGCTGATGTGTGTCGATCGACACATTACTCTGTTCTGGACAATGAGCTCTATCTCTCGGGTCAAAACACCAAAATGCACCAAAATGTTCCAATAACTCCAAATCCACTCCAAACGTGCTAGTACCTAATAAAACCTGTAAAAGACTCTAAAGAAACATAAAAAGACTCTAAAACACACTTATATCATGGCATAAAACCGGTAAAACAATGATATATCAATTCCCCCACACTTAGCCTTTGCTTGCCCTCAAGCAAAACAGAGAACTAAAACATGGTGAAGAGGTTTGAAAACTTTCAGAAACTCTTTTTGTCCTAGAAGCAACAACACTCAGATTCCCCTTAGTAAACCACTGAAAGAATCAACTGCAAGATATCAAGACCAACATGTACTTCCCCCACACTTAGCAATTGTCCTAAGTAAACTCCACAATCAATCCAAGCAATTCAAATTCACCCTACTGGCTTCTTAAGCATATTAAGTGCGGTCTCACCTAAGGATTATCGATCAAAGGGCACATGGATTCTTACTTTGTCAGCTCTAGACCACCATACTATCTTTTTCTGGTTCCTTTTCTTCTCTTTTCCCTTCCTTAGCATTTTGATTTTTTCCCATTGGGTATCATTTTATTTTTTTTATCAGTGCTCTTCCCGTTAAGGGGTGTACTTTGGACACATTCCATGGATCGCACAGGAGGTAATAGTGTTTGCTACTACTCCCGTGATGATGTAGCGTGATCTACTGGTTTTACTAAACCGATTCTCGGTTTAGGTTGGTGTTAGTTTCTTATCTTTATCTCATTATTTACTTAGGATTTATCTTTCAAAGATTTGGTGTTATCTTCATTTGATTTTCTTAGTATTCGACGTTATATTCTTAACCTATAAAAGAAGAGTTGACTTCTTGTTAGCAACTCGGTTTTTGTGATTAATAAACGAGATTGAACTCTCAACTTTAAGTCTTTCGATTCTCTTCTCTTCCTACTCGGATTGCTTGAGAACAAAGCAACGAGTTTTCAGCTAGAAATCCATTGATCTTCGAGCTACTTCTCGTTTACCTCTACATTAGTTGGTATCAGACTTCTTCGATCCCACACCATGCCTCCTGATATATCATGGTTTTTACCCATTTTATGCCATGATATAGATGTCTTTTTAGTGTCTTTTGTGTTCTTTTTAGTATGTTTTCAGGTTTAGACACATCTGGAGCCTAATTGGACGTTTTGGGAGCATTTGGAGCAATTCTGCACTACTTAGAGATTTCACAGAGTTCACTGGCTGCATTTTCGCAGTGCAACGATCGTTGCAGTCTGTGCAACTGTCGTTGCAGTTCTGAGCCCAAAAATCTGCATTTTCCAGAAATTACAGTTTTTGCCCAGAAACTTCCCAGACTTGCAAAAAGGCCCCCAGCCGACTTTAGACCAATATATTAGGGTTTTTAAGCCATTGTTTAGGCTACGCTTTTACTACGCTTTATTTTATTTTCAGAGAGCCTTAGGGGCTGATCTTGCTCTCGAAAGAGAGAGGATTTCGAACCCCAGTTCTTTATTTGATTTTATGATATTTGGTTTTCTACTTAAGATGTTTTCTGTTTCGATGAACATGTCTGAGTAGATTACCTGTTAGGTTGAAGGATTCTCATTAGGGATTTCAGAGAATTATAGTTTAAATCAATCTGTAGAGATTTATATCTGCTAGTTCTTTATCTAAGTTGTTCTTAATGCTTAATCTGAAGTAGCTAATCAGAGTTATGATGTTAGGTTGATTAATTCAGCGGAAGTTGGTTAATTTAACTAGAAAGAATTTAGATAAGCAATTAAACTGTTCGCAAACGGAAGTTTGGTTTAGGATAATTGTGAACATATCAAACTTGGAGTCAATGCTAGATTAATCTGTTAGTTCTCGCAAACGGAAGTTTGGTTTGCTGCACTTAGACTTAGAGAATTATCGCAAAGGAATTTGGTTAATTCTATATCAGTGTTTGAGTTCTAGAACAGTTATTGATTAGATCTAGATAGATTGATTGCTTGCGTTCCTGATTTCCTGAGAACTCCTGAAACCTAACGCTTCGCTTCCTTGCTCACAACTCGCTTGATTTACTTTCTGCTGTCTGATTTACTGCTTTCCCATATTGCTTTCTCCTAGTTTAATCACTTCTGTTTTCATCTATCGTTGACCAGAGTCCCTGTGGATTCGATACCCTAAGTACTACAACTACATCACTGTGCACTTGCAGTTAGTATAGGGTTAAAACTACACCTATCACCTCCGAAGAAATCCTTGCAACAGACATTAGCTGAACATGATGATGCCTTTCGTGGTGCTCTCGCCACTTTTCAACAAGATATGCGTCATGAGTAGCGTACAACAGTTGAAGCGGCTGCACGTACAGCCCTGGCCGGACGTGATCATCGCATACCGGATCATCCTAACCCACGGGCGAACCCTCCGTTTGAAGCAGATGATGGTTACGACGAGGAGGAGGAATTCGACGGTAACCCTTTTGCACCTCCACTGTTTAACAACCCGAGGGCACAACCTGTCCTTGAGCCAAGACCTGATAACCGTCGTTGGGAATCGGGTTTTAAGCTAGACTTGCCGGAGGTTACCGGTAGCCTCCAACCGGAAAAATTTCTGGATTGGATCAGTAACGTGGAAGAACTACTTGAGTTTAAACAAGTTCCTGACCAGATGCGGGTTTCCTTGGTCGCCACTCGTTTCAAAGGACGAGCTTCAGCGTGGTGGCAGCAAATCAAAGCACAACGTCTTAATGCTGGTAAGGATCGTATTGTGTCATGGGAGAAGCTCAAACGCAAGATGCGTCAAGCCTTTTTACCATACAATTACTCCTGTACGATCTACACTCGCTTTCAGAACTTACGACAGGGTTCTCGATCAGTTGATGACTATGCGACTGAGTTCTTTTCTTTAATGGCGCGTTCTCAGTTAACTGAAACCGATGATAAATTGGTATCTCGATTTATTGGTGGGTTGCGACAGCAGATGCAACACACACTGCTCCAGTTCAATCCTGTTTCTGTGTCTGAAGCTCACCAACGAGCTTTACTCATTGAGTAGAATATGCGGAGCCTGTCGTCTACTTGGAAAACCCAATCCCGTGGACGAGTTGTGAATTCTGACCTCCCCAAGAACAATGAGACGGTGGTGGATACTGGACCACAATCTCGTGCTCCCTTAAACACGACATATTCAACTACTACACGCAATCCGCGTTTGCCTGCTTATAAGTGCTTCAATTGCGGGGAACAAGGGCATCGTCAATCCGATTGTCCTAAGGTTAACCGACGGCTGTTGTATTGCGATGATGAACCTCGGTATGATTCCTACGAGGAGCAAACTGGAGAAGAAGATGAGCAAGTTTCCGGTGATACAGGGACATTGCTGGTCATCCGGCGGAGCTGTCTCCTTCCTCAGGGGGTAGAGGAATCTTGGCTGCGTTCTAATATTTTTCGCTCTTCTTGCACAATACGAGGTAAAGTATGCCGTTTCATGATAGATTCCGGTAGTTGTACTAACGTCATTTCAGAGGAAGCTGTTCACAAATTAGCTTTATTCACCGAGCCTCACCCTATGCCGTATACACTCGTATGGCTCAACACTCAAACGAATCTCCGGATTTCAAAACGGTGTCGGGTTTCATTCTCGGTTGGGACGACGTATAAAGACTTGGTTCTCTGTGACGTTATTCCTATGGATGCATGTCATTTGTTGCTTGGACGTACGTGGCAGTACGATCGACGTACGGTACATGATGGTTTCGCCAATACCTACGCTTTCTCTTTTGAGGGTAAACGTATCATCTTGCTCCCTTCACCGGACACACCATCACCTTCTCGTGAGCATTCGGACGTGACAGTGACACCTCTCGACAAGCCTGCTGCTAAACAGGCCCTGTTTCTGAGCATGTCTAAGTTTTCATGCGAACTTCGGTCAGCAGATACGGTCTATGTGCTCTTGACCTCAACTCCGTCTCCGGATCAGACCGACGAGATACCACCATCTTTTCGCGACTTACTTCAGGAATTTCGCGACATTTTCCCGACCGATCTTCCAACGACGTTACCTCCTTTGCGCGACATTCAACATCACATTGATTTGGTCCCGGATGTTGTTCTTCCAAATCGCCCTCACTACAGAATGAGTCCGGCAGAACATGATGAGTTGCGCAGACAGGTTGAGGACCTCCTCTCTAAGGGACATATCCGTGATAGTCTTAGTCAATGTGCGGTTCCGGCTTTGCTGATTCCTAAGAAGGATGGCTCGTGGCGGATGTGTGTTGATAGTAGAGCCATCAACAAAATAACAGTGCGGTACCGTTTTCCCATCCCGCGGCTTGATGATCTCCTTGATCAAATTGGGAGTGCTACTATTTTTACGAAGCTGGACTTGAAGAGTGGATATCATCAAATTCGGATACGTCCGGGAGATGAATGGAAAACCGCTTTTAAAACTCGCAAAGGTTTATTCGAGTGGATGGTGATGCCTTTTGGTTTATCCAACGCACCGAGTACATTTATGCGGGTCATGAATCAGGCACTACGCCCCTTCATTGGTAAGAGTGTGGTCGTCTATTTTGACGACATTCTTATCTTTAGCTCTTCTCTGGCCGATCATCTTAACCACCTCCGTGAGGTACTATTAGTCCTTCGCAGAGAGAAACTTTTCGCAGCTTTGAAGAAATGCTCGTTTGGCTCTTCTAAGGTCCTATTCCTCGGTTATATTGTCTCTCAGAAGGGTTTGGAGGTTGATCCCGCAAAGATTGAAGCTATCAGATCATGGTCTGCGCCTACGTCTGTATTTGAGGTTCGTAGTTTCCATGGTTTAGCCTCGTTCTATCGACGTTTTGTTCCACATTTTAGTAGCATAATGGCACCGTTAACGGATTGTATCAAGGCATCCGCGTTCGTATGGACAGAGGCGGCGAATCAAGCTTTCGAGACTATCAAACTTAAGCTCACGACTGCTCCCGTCCTCGCACTGCCTGACTTTGGTTTGCCTTTTGAATTACACTCGGACGCGTCTAAAACAGGCATTGGTGCCGTCTTGAGTCAGAAAGGTCGCCCCATTGCTTTCTTTAGTGAAAAGATTGCGGGCTCACGGGGACGTTACAGTACCTACGATGTCGAACTCTATGCGCTGGTTCAGTCAATCAAACATTGGCGCCATTATCTCTTCCATCATGAGTTCATTCTCTATACGGACCATGACGCCCTGAAACATATGGGATCGCAGGATAAGGTGTCTTCTCGACATGCTTCTTGGTTCGCGTATTTACAGCAGTTCACGTTCGTTATCAAACACACGGCGGGTTCCCTTAATAAAGTTGCTGACGCATTAAGTAGGCGACACTCCTTGTTGTCCACTTTACATGTTTCCGTGACTGGTTTTAGTGTTCTTCCTGAACTCTATTCGGACGATCGGTACTTCGGTAAAATCTGGGCCGACGCTACACAAGGACTCAGCGATGAGTTTTTTATATTGGATGGATTTCTCTTCCGTGGCCTCCAGCTCTGCATTCCGGATTGCAGCCTTCGCTTGCAGGTCATTAAGGAATTGCACTCCGAGGGTCATGTCGGTCGCGACCGCACGATACAGCTGGTAAGTAGTTCTTACTTCTGGCCTACGCTACGCCGTGACATTGAACGTTTCATCAAACGTTGTGTGGTCTGCCTCACCTCAAAAGGCCACGCCACCAACGCCGGGTTGTACCTCCCATTACCAATCCCGACACAGCCTTGGACCGATATCAGTATGGACTTTGTCCTTGGCCTACCGCGTACGCAGCGTGGGTTTGATTCGATATTCGTCATCGTTGACAGATTCTCTAAGATGGCACATTTTGTTCCCTGCAAAAAAACAACGGATGCTTCGCAGGTGGCAACATTGTTCTTTCGGGACATTTATCGACTTCACGGTTTGCTGTTGACGATTGTCTCCGATAGAGACTCCCGTTTTCTGAGCCATTTCTGGTGATCTTTGTGGCGCTTGCTCCGAACCAGCCTAGATATGAGCTCGGCATACCATCCTCAGACGGACGGACAAACTGAGGTTACGAATCGGTCGTTGGGTGATCTTCTACGTTGCCTTGTCGGGGATAATCTCAATTCTTGGGATCAGATTCTTGGACAAGCGGAGTTTGCTCATAACCACGCTGTCAATCGGAGTACCGGGTTCAGCCCTTTCCGCGTTGTGTATTGTATTTCTCCTCGCAGTCCGGTGGACTTAAGTATTGCTCCGGACCGAACGTGTATGCATGGTCGAGCATGTGATTTTGTTGAGGAGTTTGCAGGATTGCATTCGCAGGTTCATGCGAACTTGGAGAAGGCAACAGCAAAGTACAAGCGTGATGCTGACTTACATCGCCGCGACCTTCATTTCAATGTTGGAGACAAAGTATGGGCTGTGCTCACTAAAGACCGTTTTCCACCTCATTCGTATAACAAGCTCAAAGCACGCCGGATTGGTCCTCTTGAAGTGTTGGAGAAGATTAATCAGAATGCATATCGGTTACAACTTCCGCCGAATATGCACACGGCTGATGTCTTCAACGTCAAGCATCTCACACCATTTGAAGCTTCACCCGATGATGAAAATTCGGGGACGGATTTTTCTTAGCTGGGGGGACCTGATGTAGCGTGATCTACTGGTTTTACTAAACCGATTCTCGGTTTAGGTTGGTGTTAGTTTCTTATCTTTATCTCATTATTTACTTAGGATTTATCTTTCAAAGATTTGGTGTTATCTTCATTTGATTTTCTTAGTATTCGACGTTATCTTCTTAACTTATAAAAGAAGAGTCGACTTCTTGTTAGCAACTCGGTTTTTGTGATTAATAAACGAGATTGAACTCTCAACTTTAAGTCTTTCGATTCTCTTCTCTTCCTACTCGGATTGCTTGAGAACAAAGCAATGAGTCTTCAGCTAGAAATCGATTGATCTTCGAGATACTTCTCGTTTACCTCTACATTACGTGACCACTTCGGAGCTACTAGCTCATCCTCAGTTTATTATCTCTCTTTTTTTATGGAAGGGGAGAAGGGAACCATACTCGGACAGGTTTACAAGCTGTGTCAGAACTAACAAAGGAATCCGACTCAAGGTATACCAAGCCCTTAGGTGAGAAATTTAAGTCAAGTTAAGGGTGAAGCCAGTAAAAGGATCCTCTGAATACCTGAATTTATATGGGTGTCCTCAGCAGGTTGATCCATGTTGGGTTTTCTAATAGTCATAGATTGATCTTTCAGCTTCATCCCAATGGTTACTTAAGTTCTTGCAAGTTGTTGTTTACTTCTCCAAAATTCACTGTTTCTTACTTAAACTTGTTTTGACTCAATAAAACAAAAAAATTTGAAAAACGGACTGACTCTTAAGAAAACAGAAAGATAGAAGTCAGTAGCTACCTCCCCCACACTTGAAACACACTGTCCCCAGTAGTGTTAAGCTAAGGGTTGGTAAAAGAAAGAAAATATGTTAATAGATGTGTTGAGTTCTGTCTGATTTTACCTCTGTCGCTCATGCATCGATCGATACATAAATGTAACGACCGTTGCAAGGCGATTTTTCATCATGTGTCGATCGTTTCTCAGGACCGCAACGATCGCTGCAATGCGATTTTCGTGTTGTGACGATCGACACACAGGACCGTGTCGATCGTTGCATTGCGATATCCGATAACAGTCAGCAAGTTAGCAGGTTAGTCCGTGAGAAATCATCAAATTTCAAACCTGCAAGCTGAAAATCACTGCAAACAAGTAGAATCAAAGCAACATATAGTCTCATAATGAAAACATCATCCAAACATTAAAATCCTAAGAAAATCGAAAGAAAAATGCAAAAGAAAAGATGAAAATGAAAATACAGAACCGATGTCTAGAGAAGCCACTACTCTCACCCGTCATCTATGTCAGCATAGCGATCAGTACCACTCGAAGAACCAGGAGTCGGAGATCGCTGTCTACGTCGACGAGAAGGTCCTGGATGATGTATGTTGGATTATGTTGGTTCATAGGTTTAATTATCAGATTACAACCTAACATAATCAACTAGGATCTAGGTGATTTGCAGTTGAATCATAAACAGATCAGGATCATTACCTTATGATTGCAGCGGATTGATCAAGGGAATATCGAGATCTGCAAGAGCTGATGATTACCGGCTCCTCCTAGGTATCCACACGCTTACAAGCTACTGGATCAGGCTGCTAGACCAAGCTGGAACTACAGAGAGAGAGGAGGACGGCCAGACCTAAAAATCGCAGAAGCTTAGGCTAACTGGCGCCTCCTCTTCCCTTATATGGGCCCAAGTAATTAAACTAATGGCCTATTAGGCTTTTGGGCCCAAGACCCAAATCAGACAAAAGACTGTATTTTGTCTGGCCCAATTCTCTGTACAAATACAGTAAATGTCTTGCATCTTACTGTATTAATTCCTTTTAAACTTTCCCGTTAGCTATGGTGTGTGACCCTTTGGGATCATACAATACTGGTAATAAGTACTTAACTTATAGATCAAGAGCGGGCTCTAGCAAGTCATCATGACCACCCAGTATTTATGACTTATGTCTGATCTCGACACTTATCATACTTTCTAGAGATAGCACAGTAGATTTCAGGACATTCCCAACAATCTCCCACTTGTACTGGAATCCTACATTTCCTAATCCTTTTGTCTCAATATCTCGATCTGGCATAAGGCAAGATGCGTGTCATCCTTATATAGCCAGACCATGTTCATCGGACCAGATTTGATACTGACAATGCAAACGACTTGGGAAAGTCCGTTTGGGAGTGGCCACTCTCTTACCAGCTATCAAGTCTCCGATTGGCCTAGAGATATTACCTCCGTTAAACGGCAGGGACAAATCCCATCTTGTTCCATCACTATGAACTACACACTTTATAATACACCCAACCAAGGTCCTTATAGCTCCCAGTTACAAAACAGCGTTAGACAATGATCAAAGCGCATCAATCCATGTGCAGCCACATGCATGCGAACTCAGGTCTAAGGACTATACTCTATAGTCGTATATGAGAACCTCTTATGACACAGATATTAATATCTTGTAGAGTTCTCATCAGCGGGCCATGTCCGGTCATATGCTCCCTACATATACCTATGTGTTGACTTTGATGCCGTGCATCCATGACCCATGAAACTTGGTCATAAGTCTCAACACACTCTAGTCTCAAGTGGTTGTTGGTGTTCCAATTTCAACAACCTTCGACTATGGACACTATGATTTATGTCATTTCGTTAAATATGGGGTTTCATGATCAAGTCTTTCTCATGTACTTCGATGGCCCATATATAACGACATGAATCATTTTGGAACGATTATTTTATATCACAGTTAAAAATAATCCAGAAAAAAAATTTCATTAACATTAAAATGTTTACATGAACCAATCAAAATAACTAAAATAAAGCCCTCATAACTCCCACTCAAAAAGAGATTACATTTGAATATCTCTAATTCCTACAGCAGCAGTATGCAACTCGTGCTTAGGTTTCGGGAGTGGCTTTGTCAACGGGTCAGCCACGTTCTCATCAGTGGGAACTCTGCTGACCCGCACTTCACCTCTATTCACTATATCACGAATCAGGTGATACCTTCTCATAATATGTTTTGATTTCTGATGATGTCTCGGTTCCTTAGCTTGAGCAATTGCACCATTGTTGTCACAATACAGTGTTAGAGGCTCAGTGGCATTTGGGAATACACCGAGTCCAATCATGAAGTTCCTTATCCAAACTCCTTCCTTCGCAGCTTCTGAAGCAGCGATGTATTCAGCTTCAGTTGTGGAATCTGCCACGGTGCTCTGCTTGGAGCTCTTCCAACTTACTGCACCGCCATTCAGACAGAAGATGTAACCAGACTATGACCGGAAATCATCTTTATCAGTCTGAAAACTTGCATCCGTTAATCCACTCATTTCAAGCACTTCACTTCCTCCGTAAACCAAGAACTTATCCTTAGTATTCTTCAAATACTTCAGGATATTCTTTACGGCAATCCAGTGATTCTCACCTGGATTAGACTGGTACCTACTCGTCATGCTTAGTGCATAAGCAACATCAGGACGAGTACAGATCATGGCATACATGATAGATCCTATAGCCGAAGCATAAGGTATCCTACTCATGCGCTTAAGCTCATCAGGTGTTTTAGGACACTGAGTCTTGCTTAGTGTAGCACCATGTATCATTGGCGTGAATCCCTTCTTGGATTTATCCATTCCGAATCGATGCAGGATTTTGTCTATATAAGAATCTTGACAAAGTCCAATCAGCCTTTTAGATCTGTCTCTAAAGATTCGGATTCCAAGAACATACGCGGCTTCACCCATGTCCTTCATGGAAAAACAACTTCCCAGCCAGTCTTTAACAGACTTCAGCATTGGAATATCATTTCCAAGAAGCAATATGTCATCGACATATAGGATAAGAAACGCCACTTTGCTCCCACTAGTTTTCTTATACACACATTGTTCTTCCTTGTTTCTGATGAAGTCAAAATTCTTTATTGCCTCATCAAAACGAAGATTCCAACTCCTGGATGCTTGCTTCAATCCATAAATGGATTTATGAAGTTTGCATACTTTCCCAGCATTCTTAGGATCAATGTAACCGTCAGGCTGTGTCATATACACATCCTCCTCCAAGATTCCATTCAGGAAGGCGGTTTTCACATCCATCTGCCAAATCTCATAATCATAATAAGCGGCAGTTGCTAGGAGAATCCGAATTGATTTCATCATGGCCACTGGTGAATAGGTTTCATCATAGTCTATACCATGAATTTGTTTGAAACCTTTTGCCACCAACCTGGCCTTGTAAATCTGGACATTTCCATCCATGTCAATCTTCTTCTTGAAGATCCATTTACACTCGATGGCTTTAGCACCAGCGGGTAAGTCAACCAGTGAAAACACTCGGTTGACAGACATGGAGTCCATCTCGGATTCAGTGGCTTCACGCCACTTTAAGGAGTCAGGGCCTATCATGGCTTCTGCAAAGTTCGAGGGTTCATCACCGTCAATGATCAAAAGATCATGGCAATTAGTCACGAGGAATCCCTGATATCTATCGGGTTCGTGACGGATCCTTTCGGATCTTCGAACTTCAGGTACTTCAGGTTCAGGTTCTATTACAACTTCATGTAATTCATCCTGCTGTTCTTCCTCATTAGGTTGAACAGGTTCCTGTCCTTCTTGAATTTCATCAAGTTGTACCTTACTCCCACTATCTTTCTTAGAGAGAAATTCCCTCTCAAGAAAAGTACAATCCCGAGCAACAAAGATCTTGTTCTCGGATCGCAGATAGAAGTAATAAGCCTTGGTATCCCTAGGATAACCAATGAAGTAGCACTTGTCAGATTTTGGTGTAAGCTTGTCTGAGATTAATCTTTTGACATAGGCTTCACAACCCCAAATTCTGAGAAAAGACATTACTGGAGCCTTTCCAGTCCATAATTCATATGGTGTCTTTGCTACTGCTTTTGATGGCACTCTGTTCAGTGTGAACGTTGCGGTCAGCAAAGCATATCCCCAAAGGGATATAGGAAGGTCTGTGTGACTCATCATGGATCGGACCATATCTAACAATGTCTGATTCCTTCTCTCAGACACACCATTCCACTGAGGTGTTCCAGGAGGTGTGAGTTGGGAGATGATCCCACACTCACTCAGATGATCACGGAATTCCTGGCTCAAGTATTCTCTTCCTCGGTCCGACCGAAGAGCCTTAATACTTTTACCAAGCTGGTTCTGTACTTCATTCTGGAATTCTTTGAACTTCTCAAAGGTTTCCGACTTATGTTTCATCAAGTAGACATATCCATATCTACTGAAATCATCAGTGAATGTAATGAAGTACTGATAGTTTCCTCTAGCATTTGTGGACATTGGGCCACACACGTCAGTATGTATCAGGCCCAATAGTTCACTGGCCCTTTCTGTGGGTTTATTAAAAGGGGCCCGTGTCATTTTGCCCATTAGGCAAGATTCGCATTGCTCACAAGACTCAAAGTCAAATGAGCCCAAGAGTCCATTTGAATGGAGCCTCTTGACGCGTTTCTCACTAATGTGCCCCAAACGACAATGCCAGAGAAACGTTTCATTTTCTTCGTTAGATTTGAACCGTTTTGTATTAATGTTATATACTGGAGTAGATTGATCCAGCATGTACAGCCCATTAATAAGAGGGGCACAGCCATAGAACATATCATTGAGATTAAAGGAACACAATTTATTCTTAATAGAAAAATCAAATCCTTGTAAATCCAATAATGAAACTGAAATGATATTTCTGCTTATAGCAGGTACAAAATAACAATTCTCAAGTTCTAAAATCAATTCAGAAGGTAAAGTCAACAAGTAAGTGCCAACGGCCAGTGCTGGAACCTTCGCTCCATTGCCAACCCGCAACTCTACTTGCCCTTGCTTCAACCTTCTACTGTTGCTGAGCGCCTGCACATTAGTACAAATATGAGCCCCACATCCAGTATCTAATACCCAAGTGGTATTATCAGAAGTAGTAGTATTTACTTCAATAACAAAAATACCTGAAGCAGTAGTCGCGAAGGACTTCTTCTTCTCCTTCAGACTTTCCTGGTATTTCTTACAGTCCCTGCGATAATGCCCTGCCTCTTTGCAAAAGTGGCAGATATCAGAAGGCCCAGCTTTAGACACGGGCTTGGGCTTGGCCTTTTCTTTGTGGACTGCCTTGCCCTTTCCTTTGTCTGCAGCGGATTTCTTAAAACCCTTGCCCTTCTGCACCATGAGTACAGACGGGTCATTGGCCTTCTTCAGATTAGGTTCTGCAGTCTTGAGCATACCATGTAGCTCAGGCAAAGTCTTTGTCAACCCATGCATATTATAGTTCAAGGTGAACTGGTCATATGCTGGAGTAAGAGACTGCAGAACGATATCACAAGCAAGCTCTTGGCTTATAGGACAGTCGAGTCTAGTCAAATGATCGAGATAACCCATCATTTTCAGAACATGTGGACTCACTGCTGCATCCTTAGCCACTTTACAGTCCAAGAGTCTCTCTGTACGAGCCTGCTCCTGAAACAACGCTTTCAGGTTTGCCATCAGTTCCATGGGACAAGTCAGGCCTTCCCACTGTATCTGCAGATCGGGAGCCATTGTCGCCAACATTAGGCAAACCACGTCATTAGCATCTGAAGAATGCGTATCCCAAGCATTCTTCACAGCTTGTGCGGCATTATTCGCAGGTCTAGGGGGAGAACTCTTTCAAGGACATAAGCCTTTTTCTCCTGCCTGAGCACAAGTCTCAGGTTCCTGGACCAGTTCAGGAAGTTTGATCCGTTCAGTTTGTCCTTCTCAAGGGCAGACCGGATCGAGAAAGTGTTTTGGGTTGTTGTGCTTGACATAGCTGAAATTATGAGACAATAGAGTTTTAGTTATTTAGTTCATAAAAGAGTAATCTTAATAACTTATAAGAAAACTCGCATTGCATTCAAAATTTCTTTGTTTAACCTCATAAGAATGCAATGATTCCGAGACCCATGTTCAACCAAAACCAAAGTGGGCCACTGGCCGTCACCCAGAATTAGCTTTACTTGGTAAGCATGCATACAGCTAGTTATATCTATATAACTCTCGGTTGTGGATTGGGCCCAAGGCCCAATTCACCAGATGTCTCAAGGCCCGGGACTCCCGATGGCCCAGTCAAGAAAACCAATCTCTTACAGCCAAATAATCACTAAAGTCTGGGACTCCCAATGAAATTAGTGACTATATACTACTTTACTTACGCAAAAACAGACACCTCACACTGTAAGCCATATCTGTAATTGAATAAGCGTTAAGTAGCTGACAAGATTGGGCAAGACATCCAAGCTTGATATTGGTTTTGAGGATTTTAGGTTTTCTTTCCAAAAATAGAAGATTACTACTTTGGGAAACTTACTTATTTTAGAAACTTTCTAAATCTAGAAACATGCTAAAAATAGAAATTTCTAATTTAATATTTTATTAAAGTTTTCGGTTGGGTCACAAATTATAGGCCCAATTCTTGGCCCAAGACCACAGAATTCCAATTGGCCCAATAATTTGACATAACCGAGTCGGTTCATTAATTCTGGTCCAAGACCAAATTAACTACTAAATCCAACTGGTTATTTACTAAACCAGACCAGCTCTAAATTATTTGGTCCAACCAAATCAAACTTAGACCAGCCTTCGGTTTAGGTTAAAATTCAATTTTGAATTTAAATTCGGTTTAACCAGAAATTAAATAATACCAATTGTATTAAATAATTTCCAGCAAACCGCGATTTGGTTAACCGCTTGAACCACCAATTAAATTGGATCGGTTCGGTTAAGTCCAAAATCAGGAAGAAATAGATTGGTCTAACCAATCAATTTTAGCTGATTTTGACCTAACTTGCGGGATAAGGCAAAACCAACGACGAACCGCAATGGCCCAATGGCACGATTGGTTCGCGTCTCGGATTAGGTGGGACGAACCGCGAGGCTCGGCTTAACCGAATGGCTACTCGCGGAACGTATGTCTCGCCAGCCGGATCACGCATCGCCGGATCGAGAAGACGAGCCAAGGTCGCTTTCGGGACCTCGCGCGATACGATCGGGACAGGCGCATCAGCTCGTTGCGATCGGGTCATCGGGAAAGCGAGAAGCAATCGATCCGATCGATATCGATCGATATCACGCTCCCTCGTCGATCGATACTCGCGTGCATCAGCTCGTTGCGAGCGGGTCATCGGGACAGCGAGAAACAATCGATCCGATTGATATCGATCGATATCACGCTCCCTCGTCGATCGATACTCGCGTCCGCTTCGCATACCGATGGGTTTCAATCGGTTCATGCGATTTACATATTAGGTTTTTTAAGTTTTCTAATCAAATTTCTTAACACAAATTCGATTCTAAACATTTAAAACAACCTAAATATGATCCAAACAGCAAAAACCTAACGACCTAGGTTCTGATACCACTGTTGGATTATGTTGGTTCATAGGTTTAATTATCAGATTACAACCTAACATAATCAACTAGGATCTAGGTGATTTGCAGTTGAATCATAAACAGATCAGGATCATTACCTTATGATTGCAGCGGATTGATCAAGGGAATATCGAGATCTGCAAGAGCTGATGATTACCGGCTCCTCCTAGGTATCCACACGCTTACAAGCTACTGGATCAGGCTGCTAGACCAACCTGGAACTACAGAGAGAGAGGAGGACGGCCAGACCTAAAAATCGCAGAAGCTTAGGCTAACTGGCGCCTCCTCTTCCCTTATATGGGCCCAAGTAATTAAACTAATGGCCTATTAGGCTTTTGGGCCCAAGACCCAAATCAGACAAAAGACTGTATTTTGTCTGGCCCAATTCTCTGTACAAATACAGTAAATGTCTTGCATCTTACTGTATTAATTCCTTTTAAACTTTCTCGTTAGCTATGGTGTGTGACCCTTTGGGATCATACAATACTGGTAATAAGTACTTAGCTTATAGATCAAGAGCGGGCTCTAACAAGTCATCATGACCACCCAGTATTTATGACTTATGTCTGATCTCGACACTTATCATACTTTCTAGAGATAGCACAGTAGATTTCAGGACATTCCCAACAATGTATCTGCGGCTGTCTCCTGCAAGTGCAGGTACGCGTGAAGTTCCAGATGCTCCGTAGAATGCCATCCTCACGCTCTCTCCACTCTGTCTCAGACATCTTACTGAAAGGTACTGAAGGCTCGTGATAAGGACCAATATCATCAGCAGGAGCAGCAGGTGAAGATGAAGAAGAAGCTCGTGTAGAAGGCTCTCCCAGCGGATGAGCCATAGTAGGAACGCTACGCTGATCTCTCGTAGGAGGCTGGAATCTCAAGGCATCTAGCGGATCAATCTGTGTCAGACCAGCAGCAGGAAAATCTATACCATGCTTCGTAGTGGCAGGGTCATAATAGACCCATACACGTCCCTCCTTCAGCCATGTAGCACTCTGCAGGTGGCTAAAATCAAGGAACTCCTTGCTATCATCACACTCCGTACCCTCTAATGGAATCCTGCAATGCGTGAAAATGGGAGTAAGTAGACTCCCTACTGTCTCAGTACCCTTGCCATCGAATGGCTTCTTCTGCAGACCGCACAAATGATGAGCAAAGACAGCTCCCAAGTTGAGTCCTCTGGTGGGATCTCTCAGATCAGTCTCCTCAAATGGCTCCCTCAGTCCAATGAATAACATCTCCAGCTCGTTCTTACGCTTCTTGTGGGCTTCAGCTTTGCACAATAGAGTACATCCCAAGATGTGCAAGACGTATCTAAGAGCAGGATGCCTAACCTGGATCAGCTTCGTCGTCCTCGAGTTATACCGACCATTGCCAATACACTCCCATAAATATTGAGCTTCTGGCACATCCCACTCAAGAGACATACCAATACGCGCAGGCTCAGTGCTGAATCCATAAATCCTACAGATATCGATAAAGGGAATCCGATACCTGGCTCCTAAGCACATGAAGGTAAAGAAACCTCCTGAAGCCTTCCTGCTCTCTGGGTCAGGGTAAATCACTCTGCAAGTGGCTAGCAGCTGTCTCACCAGATCAGGGTACAACTCGTAATGCTGCATAGGCATTGTCCACAGACAAATGCCCTTACACAATGTCAGCACCTGCTCATCGATGCCTAGACTCCTGCAAGTCGAATAATCCGCAAACTTGGTCGGCTTAAGCGTCATGCCACACCAACCATTCTAGAGCAATGTGTCAAACTCATCCCAATGGTCAAGTAATGACCTCTCCGTGAACATGTCAGTCTTGAACAACTGATCAATCTCCATGCCCCAGACCTTGTCTGTCGGAATCAGTATCTTATCCGCTCTACGCCATGGTGGCCGTAACACTTCCCTATCTCTCTGATAAGGCTCAGGATGTGGTGAGTCTCGATGGAAACACTCAACTGGTGGAGAATGATGAGCTGTAGCTGTTGTGGTAGCTCTACGTTTGTGAGCTGGTCGAGGAGGCATCTGCAAGAAAGAATTAAACCATATAAGTCTCGGCAGAAAACTCCCTGTGAAATCGCAATGCAACGATCGTTGCACAAGTGCGTCGATCGTTGCAGGGCGATTTCACAGCCGACAGTTTATCCTCAAAAACGTTTCTAAATCCATTCCAAAATCACACAAACAGCCTAATACCATAACCAATCATCCCTAATCAAGTCTAATCAGTACGGAATCATCAATTTCAAGCCAAAAATCCCTAATTTCTAAACCCTAGAACCGATTCCAAAAATGATGAAAATGAGAGCTCTTACCTTGGAATCACTGCAAATGGGTTAGAGAAATAGATAGGGGGTGTGAAAATAAGTAGAATCAAGCTTTGAATTAGAGAAAATGATGAAGAAATGAGAGATTTAGGGTTGTGCACTCGCGGTTGTACGGACGGCGAAATGGGGAAGAAGAGAAGAGAAGAGGGGTTAAGGCACTTACCTGGATCGTGTGTGCAACGATTGATGCATAGGTGCAACGATCGTCACAGCTGAACCGAATTGATTCCGGTTTAGCACGCTTACCTTAATTTTGCAATTTAAAACATTTGCAACGACCGTTGCACAGGGCCGCAACGATCGTCACATGGCGATCCCATCTCTTCGTCATATCTCCCTGCAACGACAGTTGCACATATAGCAACGATCGTCACACATCTCCAGACAGTGTTCTGTATTAAAAACTCAGCAAAAACAAATAAAAACGTGAAGTCCTAAGAAAAACACCAAAAATAAGAAAGAAAAACACTAAAACCTAACAGTGGGTTGCCTCCCACTCAGCGCTTGTTTAAGGTCATTAGCTTGACCGGACGAACAAGATCAGTTTGCTGGAGATCCCGACAGAGACTTTGATTGCCTCTGTGCAAGTCTCCTCATTCAAGGTGGAGAGTAAGCGTCATCAGTGTGAACTCGTCCAAGAAAAGACGGAATGAAATTTTCCTCAGGATCCAAAACCAAAGTGTTACTTGTTTGTGCTCCGTATCCATCCTCAATAGTGAAGGTCTGCCCATCAATCAGCGGCTTGCGCAGCATGTTCATCTCAAAGTGCAGAGGCTCATCTCCTAGATGGAGATCAATCAAGTTGTGCCTCACATCAATCACTGCTCCAGTTGTGGCTAAGAATGGTCTTCCCAGTATCAAAGCATCATCCTGCTCACTGTCATACTTAAGCACCAAGAAGTCTGTTGGAACCAAGTAGTTTCCAACTCTCACTGGGACGTCCTCAAGAACTCCTTACGGAATCCTTATTGACTGATCAGCTAGGACAAGAGAGGTCCTAGTGGGTGAAAAATCCATCATACCCAGCTTCTCTGCCAGAGAATATGGCATGAGACTTCCAGCAGCTCCTAAATCACACAGAGAGCGCTTGAAACCATCCTCAAAGATAGAGCAACTCAGCACAAAAATCCCAGGATCAGGTAGCTTCTTAGGAATCTTAGTTAATAGCACATCACTTATATATTGAGGAACAACTATAACCCAATCCTTTAGCATCTCATCCATTGGCAGCATCTTCTCCAAGTACCTTTGTGCACAAGGGTGATAAGGTGGATCATCAAATGGTGAAATTTCTTCCAACTCTTCACCAATCTTTTCTAACTGTTTAAGCTCATCAATCTCTTGTTGAATTACCTCAGACACTTTAGGATAAAATCGATTAGATAGTGCATAAATCTCTTGTTGAGTTATCTCAGACACTCCAGGGAATAAACGATTAAGCTCTTGATCTGCCTCTGCATCAATGCCATAAGAATCATGTGAATCTGTCTGTCCACGCCATGCAACGATCGACGCTAAGGGTGCATCGATCGATGCAGTTAAGTTTTCACAGATTCCACCCGAGAGATTTTCCTCAAAATCAGAAATTTCAGCCTCTTCTACCAGTTTAGCTGTATTTAGCTCAAATCTTTCACCTAGGTGTGATCCATCATCAATGTACACTGACCAGGCCTTAATGTGGGTGTCCAAAACACTCTTTCCCTTAATGGAGCTTGAAATTTGGCTCACCTGAGTGTCCAATTGCTTCACATGAGTACTTAGAGACTCAAACTTCCCATTGAGATCCTCATAAACAGCATCTAACTTCCTGTTGCAGTCCACAGCAATCTTAATTTGTCCTTCCAGCAGTTGTTCCATCATACTCTCCATCTTGCTCTCATGAGCATTAGCAACAGGGGGTGCTTGGTAAGAGGAAGATCCATAAGTCCTCTGATTACCTTGTTGGAAAGGTTTCTGAAAACCAGCATTCTGTCCAAAGCCAGAAGAGTTTTGGTTGCTTGTGAAAGCACTCTTCTGACCACTGAAGAATCTATTACCTTGATGATTACCAAACCTGTTACCTTGGAAACCAGATCCTCCGATGTAGTTCACATCCTCTTCCTGACCATCTTCTTAAGCATTGATCACTTCAACATCTTGAGCAAAATGGACAGCTTTCTTCCCAGCTAGAAGATTGTAAACAGTGTCCAATTTACTCCTAATATCAGCAATCTCCAGGTTCTGTACCTTCTCACCAGACTCTTTCCTTCTCCTATCAGTAGTCTTACAGCTATTACTGCTTACTAAGTTGTCTATCAGCGGCTTAGCTTGCTCAGGAGTCCTAGTGTTGAAATTCGCATTGCTGGAATTATCCAACGCATTCTGGTATGGGAGATCTATACCTCTAAAGAAAATGCCAAGCAATGTTACCTCAGTGAATCCATGATGCGGGCAGTCACGTTGGTACTTATTAAACCTCATCCATGCAGCTTTAAGAGGCTCTACAGGACCTTGGGAGAAAGTGAGAATGTCCTGTCTCGACTGATCAGAGCGAGCATCATCATAGAAGTGTCTCAGAAACTCACTCTTAACAGCATCCCAAGTAGTAAACTTCCCAGGTGGAAGTTGTTTTAGCCAGGCAGCAGCATCTCCAGCGAGAGAGTAGGGGAAGAGTTTGAGAAACAGATAGTCATAGTTCACTCCATCATACTTCATTCCGGTGACTATGTCCTCAAACTCATCTATATGATCCATTGGCTGCTCATTAGGGAAACCATGGAAGGTATTCTGCCTCAGAAGAGAGTAGTAGATGGTCTTGCTCTCGAAATCATTCCTATCAAAACCAGGAGGCACAAGAGCTGATCGGTTAGCATGAAACTCATTCGGACGGTTATAGTCAACTAAGTTCCTCTCATGAACAACCATCTGTCTATCTTGGGCATGTCCTTGGCCTTGGTTCTGCTCCTGTCGTGGTGGCTCAGGAGGATCAGGGATAACATTCCCTTCAGCGTCAATCCGTTGCCCAGCAGCATTGTACGGATTGTTTTGTCGGTCCCTCAGGGTACCTTGAGCATCAGTCATTATAATCACACATTCAACAACCATCCTTGCTCTTTGAACTCTCATGTTAGTCCTCTCTAGTCTAGCAAGCTCTTCAAGTTGGAGGTTAACGAGATTAGTATTCGGATTACTTCTGGTATCACGCGTCTGCATAAACCGTCTGTAATCGTCAAGCAACGATCGATGCTAAGAGTGCAACGATTGATTCAACTCCAGTCGCCTAGTAACGATCGACACAAAATATGCAACGATCGATGCTATGCGAAAGTAAAACCTGAGACAAAGAAGAAACAAAAAAATCAGTAACTAAAACCAAAAAAAAAAACAAATCCTAGTAAAAACCCTAAGTTCGAATCTATCGAAGACTCCAAAGAGTCCCCGGCAACGGCGCCAAAAACTTGATAGGTGTAAAGTTTTAACCCTATACTAACTGCAAGTGCACAGTAATATCAATGTAGTACTTAGGGTATCGAATCCACGAGGACTCTAGGCAACGATAGAATTAGAACATAAAAGATTAAACTAGGAGAAAGCAAATGTGATTAGAAACTAAAAATCAAAACACGAAAGTAAATCAGTAGCAGGATTGGTTGTAAGCAATTAACTAAGGGCACTAAGTCTAGGGAGTTCTCAGGAAATCAGACAAGCAGATAAATCATTCAGTTAGGATCAAATTAGGTACAGTTCTAGAACTCAAAACACAGATATAGAATTAACCAACTTTCGTTGAGAGAATTTTCTAAGCCTAATTGTAGAAATCCAAATGTCTTTGTAATTCCTAACAGATTAAACCAGCTTTAATGATCAAGTTCGATATGTTCACAATTCAATTAAACCAAATTTCTTTGCGAGTAATTAAATTGCTCAACCTAAATAGTTCAGATTCTAAACCACACTTTCGTGTCAATCTAGCAACCTAAGATCTAGATTCTAAGTGATCAAGTTAAAACTAGCATTAAACACAATTTAGCTTGAAGAACATCTATTGATATGAATCCTTAACTGAATTAATTATATCTAGCAAGTCATAAAATCCTTAATGAGAATCTCTAAACCTAACTATGAATCTACTCAGGCATAGGTAATGTAAACATGATCAATGAATTAATAGATATCATAAAAGAGATTAAATAAGTAAAGGGGTTCGAAATCTTCTCCAAAAACAAGATGTAGTACAGGATCAGATCAGCCCCAAATAGCTCTAAAAACTCTCAGCTCTAAAGTATGATAGCGTATGTAAAAACTGATGTAAAAACCTAATTAAATAGCTAAATCACGTCTTGGGGCTTCTGTGTAAATATCTGGAACTTCTGGGCAATTCTGCAAATTCATCATTCTTCATTAACTCTCGCCGAGACTGGCCCAACTCGCTATGCATCGATCGATTCTGATGTGTGTCGATCGACACATTACTCTGTTCTGGACAGTGAGCTCTATTTCTCGGGTCAAAACACCAAAATGCACCAAAATGTTCCAATTACTCCAAATCCACTCCAAACGTGCTAGTACCTAATAAAACCTGTAAAAGACTCTAAAGAAACATAAAAAGACTCTAAAACACACTTATATCATGGCATAAAACCGGTAAAAACCATGATATATCACTAAGACCATCTTCTTCTTGGCCAGGCTCCCCACCATCAGTGGACCCATCGGAGGCTTTTTCTTCCCCACATTTAACTTCTGATTTTCTATCTTTTTTCCTTCAGCCTTCATTAAATCTATCACACCATCAGACCCTTCCTTTCCTTTGCCTTGTCCACCTGATGCCTCAAGCTCATCTTCATTGCCCTCCATAGCAGATAGCTCAGTTCCTTCCCCCTCGAAAAGCATTCTCCCCCTTTGCTTCCACCTGACCCTCTTCTTCCCCCTCCATTAGCTCACCTAAACAGTCATCATTCTCCATATCCCCCCCCCCATTTCCTCATCCCAATCACCCACAGCTAACTGTTTTTCCTGATCAACCATAGTCATATTAGCATCCTTAGGCTTACCCTCCTTGCTATCCTTACCATTAGTGTCCATTGCCTCGAAATCCTCCTCCAAGAACTTGAGTTCCTTCCTCACCACCTTTGTTGATTTTTCATTGTTTCCTGCTTCCGTAACAGGCTCCTCCAGCACCCCCATCTAAGTCAAAGCTTCATTTGGCGACTTCCCTGTCCGGAAAGCCTCAATTAGCAAACGCTCCTGCTCAGAAAGAAAACCGACCTTATTCTTAGAGGATGTACCTCTCTGGAACTCCTTTCTTCTTATATTCTCCTGATGAGACAGCTTTGTAGCGTCTTGAGTAAGACGAAGAACCTTCACCAAACCTCCTGATGTAACTCGAATATATGTATCTAGTATCTTTCCTAGTTGATACCTTCTCATAATCTTTTCCTTCTACCCCTTCTTTTTGATCATGTCCTGACTTTGCTCATCATGGGACCTTCCTGACTCTTTCATACCCTCTCTTTGTTCATCTCTTTCACCAAATATCACAGCACCTCTGTAGCTGACCGGACCTGGAGCATCCTCAGGACCTCTTGGGTTGCGATCCCTTCTCCTGCGAGGCACCTCCTCCATGGACCTTATTTCCACCAGTTTTGGGCAGTGCTCCTGATCAATGACACAGACTATAGCATGAACGACAAAACCCATGCAGCTACTTGAACTATAGCCTCCTCGCCTGATTTGAAATCCCCAAATGTCTCAAAAACCAGTGGTTTGAAGCCATCCAAGACAACCGTCACTCTTCCATTATTTAGATCCACCACGTCCGTCTTGCCAATCCCATCACCAATGCTTGTGAATGTTTGGTCTGCCCACCAATGGAGAGGGACCCCCATAACCTTAACCCAAAAGGTGATAGCCGAAGGATCAGAGGCGTCAGTGATTGGTGTCCACCTAAACAGAGAAATCATCCAATGATCAAAATGGAAATGCTCCATGCTCAAAACCTCAATGATATCCTCCTCCAGATCAAAGTAAAACTGAAAACGACCCAAGCCTAAATCCGCACCAGTAATCCTTTCTTCCATCTTCCAGATTCTTGGAAGCATGTGGATTAGGGATTTCGTATCATGCCGCTTTGGATTCATACACCTGCCAATAAGTGTCTTGCCATATGCTTTGATCAACTCACTGTTATCAAATTGAGGTATCGATATTTTCAATCTCTGGGAAGAAACCGCTACCGTCTTCCCTGAGCTTTTGGACACAGCGATGTGACTTTGAGACGTATTCGAATATCTTTGTGAGCTTTTGTTGCTTAAGAAAATGTTGAAAGTGATGAGTATTACCACGCCTCGACATCTATATTTATACTCAGTAGAAAACGTCCCTCTAAAAGCCTTCATAATCATCTGTAATCCTTGTGATTTACATTCAATCCCACAGAAATCTTCGTAGTAGACGCTATCAATCACTAAATTAGACCGAGATTTCTGAATACCTTGTTTATGGAAATGAGATTGCATCCCAAAATCCGCTCCTTCCATACACTGTAATTCCCCAAAAGCACAAAATTTGGCAATAAGAATCTCATCTTTCCTGCTCCGCAGTCGTCATCTCAGAATATATGTCATATAATCTCCATGGACAAAGCTTCAAGGAAATTATCATGACAAAATCCCCAGAATAAATATACCTTGATTTGTCCTGAAGTGATTTGAAAATCTGCGATCCCATCAAAAGAGCTGAAGATACACTCTTTTCCAAATCATCAGATCGGATCCGATTTCTTTTCAATAGAACCTCCGATAATCCTATGATCAAAACACGATCCCGTAAATCCACACCAAAACCATAATACCCAACTGAATCGCACTCGATATCCGACCGAATCGAGTTCCTTCTCCATCGTGAGAACATAGCCCTAAATCGCCTTCCGGATCGCCATCGCCGTCTGTTACTTTTTCTTTATTTTTTTTATAATTATTTATATTTAAACTTTTGAGATAATCTTTTAATGAATCATGTATTACATCATATAATTTTTGAGTAGGATAAACGAACCTTCCTTTCTATAACTTTGGTTTAATCTACTACTATTTCATCTGTTTTTTTATATAAAGGGTTTTAGAGATTTGATTATGTTTTTTATATAAAAAGTTTTGCAACTTTCTATGCAGATTTAAATACAATTTTTTAGTGATTGGTTGAATTTATTTTAAGTTTTTTAAATGCAATTATTAATATTATTTACTTTTTTATGGTTGGTTGAATTTCACTTAATTAAATTAAAAATAATAATTTTAAAAAAATAATAATAAATGAATCTTAATCTATATGCTTTTAAGCAAAATCCTTTATATTTTTTTCTAGTATTTGTTTTCTTTTGTTTTAGTGTCTAAGCTACTTTTATTTTTTTATTTGCGGGGTTGGAAAAAAATATAGAGGTATGATTATAACCCCCAAAAGCAATGCAACCATTCACACTTCCTGCAATTGATTGTTTTTTTGTTTTTTCTGCTAAATTTAAAAAGTAAGCCATGTAAATAAAAGACAAGATAAGAAACCTTTCGAACTTTTCACCGAAAAGCATAAATAATAAACAGCACATTTAATTGACTTTTTACTCTATAATCACATCTATATTGCTTTTCATTTACAAAACAAAAAGTGAAAAGTGAAAAAGTTATCCAGAGTCATAGATCTCATTTTTATAGTTTTTTTTTTGTCAACAAGAGATTCATTCATGGACCAATGTAAATTTTACAAATGGACCTAAACCCACAACAGAAAGATAATCCGAGTGACTCGGTTACATGGACGGTGGTGAACATTCGAGACACCACGTGTCGACGGCAACGCGTAGACGACATGCAACACCAGATCGCTCTTCCGACGAACCGTCGGGAAGAAACAAGTGACCGTGGAGAAAAATGGACTTGCATCTCACCGGGCCTATTCACTGCAGCGGCCAAGAACCACCTGTTGAGCCAAACTTCCCGGAGCCACCAGCTGACAGAACCTGCATCAAAAGAAGAACAATCACTGCAAATCACCAGAAACTACCGGAGCCATGGAGACGCCGTCGCCGTTTGGTCAAAGACCAAACAGAATCCACCGGAATCGTGTCCCCTAACGCGGTGGCATGAGAGCGATATTAATCCAAGTAGAACGGAGGAGCTGGAGCAGAGCAGCGAGAAACCAGTAATCAGATGGCGAAGAGAGAAGAGAGAAGCCGGCTCAAGACGAGAAAGAACCGGGAAAATCCCAGCTAGATCCGATAAAACGGAAGAAAAGCCAGCCATAGAAAGATCTCTTGGACTTATTAGAACAGGAAGAAGAAAGCGATTGGGGAAAAAAGATCTCGGATCAAATCGAAGAGATGAAGAACCAACCGAAATTAAAAAAAAAAAAACCCAAATCGAAGCTATTTACAGAACAAAAGGATAAAGACGCAACTCGATCTCCATCATCTCTTCTGAAGGATGAAATCTAAGAAGAAGAGAAGAGGAGAGGTCGAGAGAGAAATTCATCTCTCTAAGAAGAGAGAGAAAGCGTATGTATTCCCCCAAATATAAGATCGCTCATTTTTATAGTTAAACTAGGGGAGTTTCACGCATTAATTTGTGTTATACAGTTAAATACATAATATTTTGTTTGATATATATATATATATATATATATATTAAATTTCATTTTATATTTGTAATTCAATTAATTAAAATTTTGGTTATTATTTCTGAATACCTATATATACTTTTACTTACCATTAATAATTTTCTTTTAAACTATTATTATGCACACCGAAGATAGAAAATTTAACCTACACAGAAAAGGCCTTTTAATTACTGTTCATTGGTTTAAGTTTTTAATACCTATATCATTTATCTCTCTTCACTTAGGTAGTTTTGTTTTGTCAATATATATTCCATATATTAAATAAAAGTTTGCGGATCGGATTATCATTCCGAAAAATTAACCGATTCGACTCATCATGACTTACATGAGAAAATAATATATTACATGCTTTTGCCCCTTTTGCAAGAGAGTCGGCACGAACATTAAGAATCCTAGAAATTAACACTATCTCTAAAGATACAAAGGCTTTTTCCAAGATTTGATAAGATCCAATTCTATCTGGAAGCTCGGCCAATCCTGAGGTTCTTTCGTCATATTGATCAGATCCGAACAGTCGGTCTCGATTACCACCTCATAAATCCCATCTTCTAGGAGGCAAGACATCGCTCATAGTAAGCCATCAGGTTCCGCATGCAGCAGGGAGACATATTATGCACCCTTGTGCTCCTGTGATCCTCCTTCCAAAGGCATCTTTTAAAAAACCATCCTAGTCCACTAGTCAAGCCATGATCAACCCAAGAGGCATCAATCTTGCATGTCACGGGTGGAGAAGAGTTACAGGGTATATGAAGGTTTGCTCCTTATTGAGGGAGGGATCCGTCCTCTTCTGCTTATGTTGGTTCCTCTTTATTTGCCTCTCTCCAGCTTTCTGCTTCCAAAATAGCTTGTTGAAGAATTTTCATGGGAGAGATCTCCTTTCCATCGAAGACCTTGATATTTTTAGCCTTCCAGATAAACCAAAGGATCCAAGGATAGTTACATCTCTGTGGATCGAGGAGACCCACGTCTTTTGTCCTCCAAAAGAGTAAATCCATATTGCAAAATATATATTTCCGATATAGCCCATACTTGTAAAGCATTGGGGCATTCAAAAAGAAGATGGTTAATTGTTTCCTCCGGGGCACCACATCTAGGGCAAGTAGCATCTGTCCCTAGGTATCTGAAAGTCAGACATTGGCAAGTTGTTATATATCCCGAGAGTGCTTGCCACATGAAGTGTTTTAATTTCCTAGGGGCTTGAGCCTTCTAGACAAAGCTTTTCAAACAATTTGTGCTTGGCTCCGTAATCTCTTGGTTAGACAACGCAAAGTTTTTTCTCCTCATTAAGACATACCCATATTTGACCGTCTAGACTCCATATTTGGTATGGCTCAAAGCATATCCATCTGGTATAACATCTCGGCTAGGTCTCATCCCCAAAATAAGTGGAATATCATCAGGATGGAAAAGGTCCTAGAGAATTTGAAGATCCCATTCCTTTGTATCTTGTCTAATTAATTTATGGACTAGCAACAACGGACCTTTATATCTTGTTTCATCTCTTCATTTGGGGGTCCGACATGTGTATCCGGGATCCACGGCTCCCACCATACTCTCGTGTTATACCCGTACCCAATAATCCTTCGTAACCCTTGCTGAAGTATCGCTTTTCAGCCATAATGCTACGCCACCCAAATGATGGAGAATAGACCTTATGGTCTTCCAAGGGGTTCGAGTTATTGTGATACCTCCCTCGCAAGACACGGGCTAGAAGGGAAGAAGGGCATTGAATAAATCTCCATAGTAGCTTCGTAAGAAGGGCTAAATTTATATCTCTTAAGTATCAAAATCCCAAACCTCCCTTGTATTGGGGAATGAAAATTTTATCCCATGCTATCGGTGATGTTCGTTTGTCAGACGCATGTCTATTGCGGCTGCGGCCTGCGTTTAGACGTTGCGGTCAAACGCAACAAATATTGTTCATTTTACAAACACGGGTCTGGCCGCAGCCATTGCCGCAAGTCCGTTCGTTTGCAGACGCAGCCGCAGACGCAAACGCATGTAAATTGTTCGTTTTATAGCCGTTGTGGTCATTTTCCACTAAATTAATATTTTATTTTTTTAAAAAATTGTATATTTAAAATTTTGATAAACAATGTAGTTTCAATATTTTATATATCCATAAGACAATTTTTCGTAAAACAATTCTTCTAAAATAAGCTGTTTTGGTAATAATTATGATAAAACCATGAATTTAATTAAAAGATAACAAATCCAAGTCATAAACAAAACAAAATAAAATATAAGTAATAACCAAGTCACAAATTATAACAGACCAAGTAAAGTAAAAAAAAAAGTTCAAGATATTTAATACAGTAATCGACGTCGATTACAGTATTCATTTGTGATATTTTCAAGCAAAGCTTCCATCGCTCTATCACTGGTCGCCTCATATTCAATATGGCCATCATCACCATCATCACCATCATCATCATCATCATCTTCTTCTCCTTCTTCATCACCATGAGCTTGATATTCTTCTCTACTTTGCCAACATACAAAGTCATAATCCTCCCGATGTGAATCATGTCTAAAGTTGTGTAGTGTCATATTCGTTGTTACAAGCTTAATCCACTTAGCTAGACCATACTTTGGATGCTTACGATCCAAAAATCTCCATTTTGCTTTCCATACTCCAAATGTTCTTTCAATCACTGATCGTCAACTTGAATGCTTTCGATTGAACAACTCTCGTGTATTTACTGGTGGTCCTCTAGAAAATTGACCAAGATGATATCGCATATTACGATACGGACCAAGATACCCTGTCTGTGTGGGATAGCCGGAGTCAACTACATAATACTTTTCAGGAGGCTGATGTGTAAAAACGGTTCATTCTTCGCACAATGAGTCAGTACCTTTGAATCATGTGCTCTACCTGGTACACCGACATATGCATATACGAACTTCATATCGAAGTTACATATAGCAAGGACATTCATCGTAGGTTCTCCCTTTCTACCTCTATATGCTTCTGCAGTCTGACTAGGAGGGCGAACCGGGACATGAGTTTCATCCAGTGCTCCAATACAATCTCTAAAATAAGGTCAATATCGATCATCATCCCTCAAAACAATGTTTACTCTAGTAACCTCACCTTCTTTTGGTTTTAGTGTATCAGGTGCAAACTTCATAAGAGCACTAAAGACATCATCAAGCTTCCTTTTCACTGTATCCAATGATATTTGATATCTTTCAGCTATATCCCACACAGTCTTATCCTGACCAACCACCTCAAGAAACATGGCGACAGATTCCTCAATAGGCATGGTCAAACTGTTGTAATACATATCGCCTCTTTAGTATCTTACATAAAGCTTTAAATGTTCTCTGGCACATTCTAAGAATGTCATAACATTGCTAATATGATCCCTACATAAGTTGTTGAACATGACACTATCCTGCTCCTCGATTTGTTTTATGACTCAATCTCTCAGTAGTAAGTGAATCAAGCAAACCAAGTTCATCATCATCATCATCATCATCATCATCATCATCGATATCTTCCCAGACCCATCTTCTAACCATATGAAAAATCATCAAAAGAAAACATGCACTGATTCAAAGTCATTACATGAAAAAAAAAGAACAAAAACATGAGTTTATAACATAAACTGAGTTTATAACATAAACTTTGAAACAAACAAAAAACCCATAAACGGAAGTCACTCATAAGACTTTCTTCCAGTCCTAAGTTCAAGACACCTAATCTTATCTTCTGCCCTAGTAAATGCTATAAAACCCTGACGGTTTGCTTCATCAGCTAGAAGAAGATTAATTGATGCCTCATGAAATGCAGACCACATCCTCACTCTAGGCAATTCATTAAGTATCTCACTTTATCAATACTAGAAGCATTCTCACGCGCCAAAATATGTTATGCTAAAATATTATTCTTCTCAAGACTTTCATTCTTCCTCTCAAGAGTTGTAGTGCGTTTTGCACAAGCTTCAACAATCACATCTTTCTCTTTACGCCTTTTTTTGCTCTTGAATTTCCAGCTTGGGTTTGTGTCTCTGTAGGTTAGGGTTGCTTATTCGGCACTGCCATATCGATATCATCAGAATCAGCTTCATCATTATCTCCGTCCACTCGAGACTTTAAACTAGCTTCTCCTTACTGAGCCCTCCACCCTTCTTATCCATTGACACTAATACCACCAAATTATTAGGTATCATCTTATCTATGTATTTTCTAGCATCTGGCCACTCCTATAAAGACAACAGACAACAAAGAATCAGCCCCAATGTAAAGACGACAGACAACATAATTAGTTCATGAACAAAATCAGTTGAAGATAACAATATAGCATATCACATATATGAAATTGTTACTCTCGTTAATTAGATATACAATCATAAGCGTAATAAAAGATGATATACAAGCATCCATTTCCAAACAAAGAATCACTAATGGAGACATTCAGATTGTTCCAACTAAGAGTAACAGAATTATGCAGACTGCAAATGATAGAAACAATACAACCCATTAGCCATAAATGAAGCAGTGAACACATTCAACTCCAAAGGCTAAAAACTAGAGACAAGCAAAGAAGCCAATGAATGAATCAGGCATTTACCAAACAAAGATACAGCTCTGAAGTATTTACTTGTATGCGATCATCCCACCACCAATCAGCCATTTCCAATCTTCCCATAGCATCATATCCAACTTCAGTTTTTTGTGAGTTAATTTCTTGATTTTGGCGTATTGTTTCCTGCCCCAATCATACTTGTTTCTAAATTTCTCCCAAGTGGTATATCCTCTGCAAACTTCTTTATGATCGTCTCTTTTCCAATTTGATTAATTGCAGTCGCTATTCTGTTTCGTTTTTTCTCTCTTCCGCATAAAGTTGAAAAAAATACCTACTCTTCATCCATCCAATTCTAATGCACACAAATAATCAGATCAAGCAGCCTAAGTTCTTACTTTTTACAATAAATCCTAAAGCACAAAAACATCCAGAACCAAAACAACACAATTACTTACATTAAGAGACGCTTTAGGCATCCTATAGATTGTTGCAGCTCTTTTACTACTTCCGTGCTACAATACCTAAAACATGATGTCAAATATCGTTATGAGGAAAACATGATGTCACAATATATAAGAACAGAACAGAGTATCAATGTGACAAATACAAGAACTGACAAAAGCGGGTCTTTCTTTTTAACAACAGCTTCTCCATTAGTCTTCTACTTGAAACTCTAAATCTAAAGTTAGAATCAGTTTACATCAGTCAGCTTTCAATATTTAGTCAGTTTAAGAGGGATAATTGGATCCTTAAAACATGTATTACAGTGAGAGAAAAAAATCAGTGATTTGACCAAATGTTTAGAGAATGGGCCAAAGAACGAACCACTTAACAATCACATATTCACAGAAATATCATAATTACATATAAAGACACGTCTTTTATCTCAAAAACATTGAGAAGACAAGAAGAAGACAAGACCTTGTGAATTGCATACGGAGACTAGATACAAATTTTAGTTCAGCGAGTCACATAAAATAATCATAAACTAATCACCAATTGCATACAAAATTTAAAATAGACTAGATAAGAGAGCTGGAATTTCATCAGTGAATAATGATAATGACCAACATAACTTGATGAAAGAATACTAGCTCCACAATAAATTTTCAGAATAAGTAATAACTGGAAATCAACTGTCGTTACTCTATTTCAAGAAGGAAGCAACAAGGAAGAAGACAAGCAATTACAAGGAACCAGTAATCAAGTCAAATCGAAATAGAGTTAGAAAGCAAACAGATTGAAGAACAATTAATATATTAAACATTTACCTGAATAATTTCGAGCTGAATCAAAACGGTAGAATGCAGAAAGACATGTTATCTTCGTCCCAACCCAGATCTCAAAAAGTCGACTTTGATTCTCTTCTTTAAGTTCTAGAGGAAGAAAATCCGAAATCAGCTTTAAACAGAAGAAAAACTAAAACCCATAAGAGTAAATTTAAATAAATCACCCCAGATCGAATTTTAGCTGGATCGTCCTTTCTTCTTCTGAGGGAAAAGTGCAGCTTTAGATTCACAGACAAATTTAGGGTTAGTGGTATTTTTTATTCACAAAAAACATAAGGGAAAATCTGTCTTTTCCAGTTTTAACCGCACAATTCCAGCTGTGACGCAAGAAAAGCTCAGCGGTTAAAAAATTTGGACGCGGGCCGGAGCATTTGGATGCAGCGTTTGGCCGCAAGTGACTGCATCTATCAAACGAACACATCTTAGACGCAGCCGCAGTCGCAATAGACATGTGTCGGATAAACAAACATCAATATCCAATGTAGCCCTTTGCTATATTGCTTGGAGCTCTACCAGAAGTTTGAAATAGCACTCCAAAGTTTAATAGTTGTATCTTTTGGTAGGAGGTAACATGACATAACGTGTGTTGGTGCCGCTTGTGCCACTTATTTAATCTGAACTTCTTTTCCACCTTTATTGAGTAGCTTCGAGTTCCAGTTACTGACCCGTCCATTTAGACGATCTCTTACAAAAGCAAAGACCTTTCTCTTTGATCCACTAATTTGTTCTGGGATACCTAAGTATGCTCCCATCCCACCTTCATTTGTGATCTCTGTTGTCCTTCTAATCTCTCTTCGGGTATCCTGGTTCACTCTATTTCCAAATACGATTGACTATTTGGAGTTGTTGAGCCTTTGTCCTGATGCTTCTCCATAAACCTTTATAATCTTTGCTAACTCTGCATATTGCAGGGCATCTTCTTTGCAGAAGAATAGGCTATCATCCGCAAAAAAAACAGATGGGAGACGGTGGAACTTGCACGGGCTATTCTTAGTCCTGTAATACGATCCTCTGCTTCCGCTCTATTTAGGAGGGAGACAAGTGCTTTCGTACATAGAATAAAAAGGAACGGAAATTTAATTTGTACGTTTTGAATACCTATATATCATGTACATCTGGATAATTAAGGAAATGGAAGACTTAATTATGTACTGAAGCACTTGTCTCCCTCTTAAAAACGTATATGGAATTGGGAGACAAGTGCTTCCGGAAAATCTCATATGCCAGATTACGTTTTCAAAAGTTAAAAACTAATGTATATGTATTGTATGGTATTAAATCTCTTGTTTAACATTGAATCTAAATCATAACATTGTTTACATGACTATTTATATTACAATATTGATAGAATATAACATGAAATTGTGTAGTTGCATGTTAACAATTATGTAGATATTAAATTTTATTATATCTTACAAATTAGTTATGTAATACTATTATTAATTCGGTAATGATATAGATAACTATGTTTATTCTCCCATATGTATGTTTCTACAATGTTTTTTTAAATAAAAGGTTTTCTATTTAAATTATAAGAGAAATTAAATGTTTACAAGGCTTAGTCAAAGGGTTAAGCAACCTAAACCCAAAAAATTAGAAACATACTTGAATCAGCCCAAACGCATAGATAAAAACCCAAAAGGTAATTAAAAACAATGGGATTTGTCAGCCCAAATAATCAGACTTGTCGTTTTCCTTGGTATTGGATGATCAGTCGACAGAGGCAAGAGAAGTTGGAACCATGCATTGATGGAATGGATTAGGACGTTGGAGGTTTGATGTCTGAAACTAGAGATTATGTTTTTGACAGTGCTCATGATTTCAATATCAATTTTTGCTGTTGAAGAGAACTGACTCTTGTGTAGCATTTTGTTCATTTCCTTTCATAGCACGTAGTTAGTCGTTTTCCATGATAGGAGAGTAAGAGCTTTTGAAGCCTTCGAACCTGTCAACATTCGCAATTGATGGAGAATATCGTCCTAAAGCCTCAAAGAATGGAATTTCACCTTTGACGCAATCGCTGACCAGATTTACCATGCAATATTACAGCAAAAAATAATTGAGAGATCGATTCTGGGTCAGAATAGCAGTGGAGATAATTAACATCAGTTTGCAGCCTCCAATGGGTTAAGATCGCGTGTAGAAGATTTATTAAGGACCACCAACCAGGTTAGAAATTTTTGCATTGGTATACCTATTGAGAAGTAGATAACTTTGACCCAAGTTACTGATTGTTCCTCACCCAAGAGAATATTGTAGATGACACTGGTGTAGTAACGAGAACCATGGATACATGCTGGCCACCATTCAAAATAATCCAGATCTTCACCAATTGAGAGATATGAAAGGAAAGACAGAACCTCAAGCTGACGATCTGAGCGTGCATTTGGTAGGATTTAGGAATTCATTTCCCACAATTCCGCGATAGTAGAGTCAAGAGCAATTGGCAGATTATGGGAACCTTGGTTAGAGAGGTAGGAAGAGAGGTTACCAAAAGGAGACCAGTTTCCTCACAAGAAGTAAGTTGTTTCTCCATTTCCCCAAACATTGTTTTATCCATGGATAGACCAGATTTCTTAGATTGAGAAGATTTGTAGCAATCCATGAATGTTTTTGCCTTGTATGAATAACCCAAAATCTGCACATATTGCCTTGTAGGATTTCTACTGTGAACTACATAGCCCGAATGGATGATGGCCGAAAGAAGAGCAGCCAAATCATCTTAATGGCACAAGCCGTGTTCCATGCCAAAAGATTATGCATGTCTAGTCCACCCTCCAACTTCCTCATACAACAGGTACTCCACGCCACCTTAGCCGATCCATGAACATATAATCGGCCTTTCCAGAGGAATTTACCACATATGGCATCAATTTCCTTTAGTATTGTTTTAGGGAGGATGAATGTGCTCGACCAGAAATTGGTAATTCCATTAACTACCGAAGAAATAAGTTGTTTTCTCTCTGCATATGACAAAGATCCAGCAGTCCAAAAATGGCTCTTTGCTTTGATAGATTGGATCAATGGGGCAGATTCAATAGGGGAGATACACTTAGAAGATAACGGACCCCCAAATAGTGAATAAGTAAGATACCAGTAGATAACCCTGTTTAAGCTTTCAAATGATCAATTTCTCCTTGGCTCATACATGCAACAAAGAAGCTCCTCTTTTGTAAGTTGGCTGCTAATCCTGACATATCTTCAAAATCAGGTAGGACCTCTATAACGCTCGCAACAAAAGAGAAACTGCCATTTTTGAAAATCAATAAGTCATCTGCAAATGATAGGTGCGTTAGTTTCGTTTTTGAACATCTGTGATGGTAGTTAAATTTTCCCTCAATCGTTGCTTTATTGAGAGCTAGTGATAGGCAGTTCATAGTTAAGATAAACTAATAGGGAGATAGTGTATCTCCCTGCTGTAGGCCCCTTCTCCCTTTGAAGTATCCGTAAGTTTGACCATTGACACCAATAGAGAACGAAGCAGTGCAGAAACAAGCCTCCAACCATCTTAGAAAAATTCCTGGGATATTTAGACTTTAAAGGCATTGGAAGAGGAATTTCCATTTCACAGTATCAAAGGCTTTTGCGATGTCCACTTTCTCCTCCCTTTCTATTATACCCCTAGACTATATCAGAAGCAAGCATTTTATTCTCTATTAGAAGACTCCCTTGGATGAAAGTTGTCTAGTTGGAGAGAATAGTATAGGGTAGAATAAATTTGAGTCTCTTAATAAGCAGTCTTGAGATTGTCTTGTATACGGTATTATAGCAGGAGATGGGTCTGAAATCACAGAATAAAGTAGCTCCTGGTTTTTTCGGGATGAGAGTAAGGATAGGGGGATTTGTTTCTCTCGGTAAGAACCCAGTTGCGAAAACGTTACGGATGGCTAGAGACCTCCTCACTAACAACGGACCAAGAAGCTTTGAAGAAACCTGAGGACATCCTATATGGACTAGGCAACTTACTCGGATTGAGATTTCTAAGGACATTCGCTATTTTTGCGGTAGTGGGGATCAGCGACATCAAATTCTTGTGGTGAGCATTACAGACTGAGAATCTGCTTCTACGATTGTGGTGACCATTTGTTTCTACAATGTTATGACAATGTTAATTTTTAACAATGAAAACACATATTGTATTACTTCTAGTTGGTAGATAACATTTTTAGCTTGTAACACTAATAACATGTTCACTGTGCCATCACACCTACGAATAATTTATTGTATGGACATAAACTAGTGAGCAAAATCTTTGGTAAATCAAACATTATTCGGTTAAATAGACTATAGATACAAATCATTCCATTTTCTACAAAATTATGAGACAAAACTAAATATGAAAGATAAGATACCATATTAAGAATAAAACACTCAGGTCGCCCTAGTTTTTCTCTTAGACACTTTTATCGAGGTCAGTCGCTCAAGCCTACTTTTTCTCTGTCGTTGTCTCCCCGGTGTCCGGGCTTCTCTGCCGGTGTCGGGGCTTGTCGTCTTCTCCCTTCTTGTTATTTGGTGTTCGTGTCTGTTTCATGTTGGATCTAGATCTACGAAGGTATTGGCGGCCCGGTATCTCTGTTTTGTGAAGACGTATGTGGCGTGTGTGGTATCTGGCGTCGTGTATCGTGCGCGGGGTTCCGAGTGTGACTCTTCGGTCGCCGTTCTTCCTTTCCTCGCTCGCCGTGTGATATTCTCAGAGTTTAATCCCTAAAGTTACACTGCAAGTGCACAGAACGTGACTGTAGTATATAGGGATCGAATCCACAGAGACTCAAAAATCTTACGATAGATTAGAGAATGTCGAATTAAGCTAAGCAAAATAAAGAATAAGCAGTAAATAAGAAGGAACGTAAATCAAATTATTGTAATCAGTCAAGCAAAGCGTCAGGTCAAGGGAGTTCTCAGAAAATCAGTCAATCGGGATCAAATTAAGAACGGTTCTAGAACTAGAATCACAGAAGTATAAGAAACCAACTTTCGTTAGCAACCTAGCAAACCAACATTCGTTCCGAGTTCTAGATATCCTAAACATGCATTAATCTCAGGTTCTTTCGTTCACAATCTCCCTAAGCCAAATTTCTTTGCGAATAGACAAATTGCTCATCTAGGTTCTTTCTAGCTAATTAACCAACTGTCGGTGCGAAAAATCAACCTAACAACAATAATCTGGGTGCTAATTCAGATTTAGCATTAAGATCAACCTTAGATGAAGAACTAGAAGTTATGAATCCCTATAGATTGATTAACCTAATAATCCTTTAAATCCCTAATGAGAATCTCTAAACCTAACCGGAGAACTACTTAGATATGGCAGATGAAACACAAGGCATGATGAATAGAAAACCAAATAACATAAAAGGATAGAAAAATAGGGTTTCGAAATCTCTTCTCTCTCGAGTACAAGACCAGCCCCAAAATCTCTCAATCTCTAATAAAAAGTGTCGCCTAAAACAACGGCTTAATAACCCCAATATAATAGTCTAAACATGTTTTGCTTCTTCATAATTATGTGAAACTTCTATGCCAAGATGCAAATATCCAAAGTATTCATTAAATCGGCGAGATATGTCTGATCACGAACTGTGTCGATCGATGCCATAGCTATGTCGATCGACACAAGTCTTCAGTATCGTCTCTGACTACTTCTTTCTTGCACGCATTCTCTGAATAGCTCCAAAATGCGCCATAATGTCCAAATATACTCCAAACATACCTAAACCTATAATACACCTGAAAAGACTCGATAATAAAGACATATATCATGGTCAAAAACCCTAAAAACCATGATATATCAACTCCCCCACACTTAGCCTTTGCTTGCCCTCAAGCAAACAGAAAACCAAGATGAGGAGAAGAAGTTTGAAAACTTCAGAAACTCGTTTCATCGTTGAAGTACCATGCTCAGATTCTCCTTAGTAAACCACATGAAAAATGAACCTGCAGACATCAAGACCAACATGTACTTCCCCCACACTTAGGAATTGTCTTAATTAAACTTCACAACCAGGTTCAGAGCATTCAAATTCACCATATTGACTTCTAAAATCTAGTAAATTCGGTCTTACCTACGGAGTATCGATCATAGAACACATGGACTCTTACTCTGTTAGCTTGTAACCACCAAACTATCTTTTTGGTTTCTTTCTTCTCCCTTTCCTTCCTTAGCAACTGATTTTTCCCCACTGGGTATCATTTTGTTTTTCTATCAGTGCTCTTCCCGCATTGGGATGTACTTTGGACGCATTACATGAATGCACAGGAGGTAATAGGGGTTTCTACCACTACCTAGATCACTTCGAAGCTACTATCTTATCCGCAGTTTATCTCTCTTTTTTTTACTTTAAGGAAGGGGAGAAGGGAACCGTACTTATACAGGTTAACAAGCTGTGTCAGAACTAACAGAGGAATCCGACTCAAAGTACACCAAGCCCCTTGGTGAGAAAAATTAAGTCAAGTTAAAGGTGAAGTCAGTAGTGGATTCTATGAATACCTGAAGTGATATGGGTGTCCTCAGTAGGTGCATCTGCGTTGGGTTTCTAATAGTCAGAGATCATCTACAAACTCATCCAATGATCACTTAAGTTCTTGCAAGTGTAGTGATCTCCTCAAAAAGTCTTGGTTCCCTACTCAAATTTGACTCAATAAAACAGACTCAACTGACTCTAAGAAACAGAAAACGGTGCATCAGTAGCTACCTCCCCCACACTTAAACAACACTGTCCTCAGTGGAATCGAATCTTGGGGTCGGGAGAACAAGAATCAGATTGAAAAGATTGGAAAAAGTCAGAACACTTACCTGTCGCGGATGTGTGTCGACCGACACAAGGAGGTGTCGATCAATGCCACTCGTTCCTCGCGGTTTGAAATGAACCGCTGTCTGAACCGCAATACAGACGGCATTAGATCATTAATAACCCACGGTTGCACTCAATTTGCGAGTCAAACCGTATGTGACCTCGGTGTCGACCGACACTCAGGACCGTGTCGATCGACGCTACTCATATGGATTTGTTCTCACGCTTTAACACACCAAAATAAGAAAAAATCAAAGTACACAAAAACTAAAACGAAAAATAAAAATAAAAAGAAGAACAGACTCACCAGTGGGGTTCCTCCCACTCAACGCTTGTTTTAAGTCATTAGCTTGACTACGGTAAGGAGATCAGACTCATGGGGATTCAACAGAGGCAATGAGTACCTCTGTGAATGTCTCATCATCCAAGGTGGTGTATAGGCAGTAGGATCATGAGATTTTCCAAGGAGTGAGGAAGTGGAACGAAGGTGGGGGCGATGCGTGGGTGGGATACTGCATTTTCCTGCATTCATAGCAATGTGGTTAAGAGGTTTAAGTCTAGAGGAATCATACCTTTGCTTGGGTGGAGGAGAGATGTCTGGAGCTTTCTGCTTATGAGGAGTTGCAGGCTCTGAAGATGTTAGAGCAGGCGCAAGATGAACCGACATCTTCTCTTCTCTAATATCAATCTCTGGCTCCACCTCAACATAGAAGTTCTGTCCATCAATGGTGGATCTCTGCATCTTATCCATCTTGATGAACCGCCATCTTCTCTTCTTTAATCTCAATCTCTGGCTCCACCTCAACACGGAAGTTCTGTCCATCAATGGTGGATCTCTGCATCTTATCCATCTTGAACTGCAAAGTCTTATCTCCCAGGTGGAGATCAATCAGACCATGTCTCACATCAATCACTGCTCCAACAGTAGCTAAGAAGGATTTACCAAGCAGCAGAGGATCATCCGGTTCAATCTCATATTTCAGCACCACAAAGTTTGTTGGAATCATGCAGTTTCCAACTCTTATGGGAATGTCCTCTAGGACTACTTCTGGAATCCTCTTCAATCGATTAGCTAGGATAAAAGAGATCCTAGTAGGCTGGAAATCCATCAGTCCCAATCTCACAGCCACAGCGTATGGCATGAGATTCACACCAGATCCTGAATCACACAGAGAATGCTTAAAGCTGTCCTTAAATATGGAACAGTCTAGCACAAAGACTCTTGGGTCTGGAAGCTTCTCTGGAAACTGGTTCTGTAGCACTGCACTGACCTGCTTAGATAGCATCAACACCTCTTCTTTCAAATCTCCATCTGTAGAGATCATCTTCTTCGCATATATCTCCAGGGAAGGTTGTTTTTTCAGAGCATCAACCAATGAGATCTTAATCAGCTTTCTATCCATCACTGCCATGCATTGAGCTTCATCTAACTCCTGTTTGGACCTCTTAGAAGTCTTAAAATAGGGTAAAGGTGGATTATAGACTCGTTCCGGCACTTTTGCAAGTTTATGGTCTCGTCTGCGACTTGCGTCGACCGATGAAGACAGAGTGTCAGTCGACACTATCTTCTCGAAAGCACTTTCATCCTTCGTTTTGGGTGTATGTTGATAGACATCAAGGGTGTGTCGATCGAAACTTTCTGCGGACAGAAATTCGTCCAGAAACGCAGCTATGATGTCTTCTTCCTTATGTACTAGATCAACTTCATCTTCTACAATGACAGCATTGACGTACTGCTTCTGCTCAGTTTTTCCAGCTCCATTTTGCCTTTGCGCTGCTCCAACAGTCTGTTGAACCTGAACATCTAGCTTCTCCACATGAGTGCTTAGAGACTCAATCTTCCCATTCAAATCCAGGTACAGAGCATCTATCTTTCCACAGAAGTCTATTGTACTCTTCTGGTGACCTTCCAAAAGTTGTTTCAACAGACCCATCATCTTATCAGACTGTACATTTTGTGGAGGAGGAGTCTGATATGAAGAAGAACCATAGTCTCTAGAGAATGATTTGTTCTCCTGAAAGCCAGGGTCTCTGAAATGCAGACTTTGGTGTGTAACCAGAAGTTTGTCCCTGCTGATTTCCATACCTCTGACCTTGATAACCAGTTCCAGCTATGTAATTGAAATTCTCAGACTCATCAGCCTGTCCAAAAGTCTCCACATCTGCAGCAAAATGGACTTGCCTTTTCCCAAGTAAATTTCTATGGACAGAATCAGTCTTGTTCTTCATCTATGCCATATGTGAACTATCAACCTTTCCTCCAGATTTCTTCCTCTCGAGATCAGCATTCTTAGTGATATTGCTAAACACCAAGTTCTCTATCAGCTCCTTAGCTTGTTTTGGATATTTGGTATTAAAGTTTCCATTGCTAGCAGCATCCAAACCCATCTGATACCACAAATCAACTCCTCTGAAGAAAATGCCAAGCAGATGTACTTCATAGAAACCATGATGAGGGCAATCTCTCTGGCAGATCTTAAACCTTACCCACACTGCTTTCAAAGGCTCGGTAGGTCCCTGTTTGAACTGTAGAAGATCCTCTCTCAGCTGATCAGATCTAGCATCATCATAAAAGTGTTTAAGAAACTTCCTATTATATCTTAACTTGATTTAATTGTATTCTAACACATTAGATTAAACTTCTTCATGAAGTCTACTATTAATAAACTAAATTTACAATTAAACTAGAAAATAATTCATGAAAATGTATATGGAATAAACATGTCAAACCCATTCACAAGCAAGTATATTAGCTAAACAAAACATACAAAAAATATTTCGAACTTCTCTTGTATACAAAAGCCTTTTCTATAAACTCATGACGTCAACATGATGTCAGTATGACGTGTCGACAATAGACTTCACCACGAAGTCTACTATTAATGAGCTAATTTCTAAATTTCACTAGAAAAAATGATTTATGCATGTGTATATGGAATAAACATGTCAGACTCATTCACAAACAAGTATATTACCTGAACCAAACTTTCAAATAAAAACAGATCCAAATTCATTATATCTTGTATATAATATTTTTTTTATATAAATTCATGACGTAAAAATGATGTCAACATAATATGTGTACAACAAAATCATAAAATCACATAATCAATTAAACCTAAACTATAACAAATAATCTTATGAAACTTATACACAAATACACACAATACCTAACCAAAATTTCAAAAAATTGAAAATAAAAAAAAATATCAAAAATATACACTAAATGCATTTGGAAAAAAAAGAAGAAGGTAAAAGTAGACATCTCCATGAAATCTACCATAAATAAGCTAGTTTCACAGTTTCACTAAGAAAAAGATTCATACATGTTTATATAGAATAAACATGTCAAACTCATTCACAAGCAAGTATATTACCTAAGTAAAACATTTAAAAAAAAACTATCAAATACATTATATATTGTATACAAAAACCTTTTTAATAAATCAATGACCTGAAAATGATGTTCGTATGATGTGTCAGGAGTAGACTTCTAGTACAAATCTACCATGGGGATTTGTTCGCGAAGTTTGCAAAGGGATCTACTTTTGGAATTAAATCAACGTGTAACTTCGTAGAGAAGTTTGCAAAAAGTAAAGGGTCTAGTTTGCATTTGACCAAACTTTGACTATTTAGGAGTAGACTTCGTCGGATCAAGTAGACTTGGTGGGCAGTCTACCTGGGAAGTCTACTCCAAAAAGGTCTAGTTTTGCAATTGAAAAAATAGACTTTTATGCAAAGTCAACCCGGTTAGACTTCCTTCAGAAATCTATTGGGTCTAGTATTAGAGTTTACAAAAAAAAATTCAAAATTAATTGTAGATTTCGGGGAGGGAGTAACGAAGTTTACTACACTAGTCTACCTTCGAAGTCAAAGATTGGTCAAATACAAAACTAGACCCCTTTGACTGAGTCAAACTTAAAGAAAAATACTTTGACTAAGTCAAATGCAAACCTAGACCCTAAATTGACTAGAGACTACTACGAGAAGTCTACTATACTTTTTTGTTTTCAATGGGAAGCAGTAGACTTCCCGATACTAAAAAAAGAAGTCTAGTAACGAAATTTAAAAAAAAAAAATCAATTGCAAAACTAGACCACACGTTAACCAGTAAACTTCTGGATTGCTCAACAAAGTCTACTATCGCGACCCATATCGGAAAATTGAAAAAAAAACTACAGTGATACGATGTTTACCCTACTTCAACAACCCCAAAACTTTAGTTTCAACCACTAACAAAGAAAATCGGACACTGTGAATGAAAGAAACGCCGAGAACGGTAGAGTTCAAAGAGATCAAAAATTTTAAAACTAAATTTTAGAGTTTTTGAGATGAAAAGAGAGAAGATTGAAAGGAATATGAAGTTTGTAAAACAAATAATGAGTTACCCAAGGTTATTTAAGTGGTTGAAGCATTTACAGCTTCAAAATTGGTTGTTCATGGTGGTTGGAAGAATTGATGACGATGACATTGTGGTAAATACGAGGTACAAGAAAGGGTACTTAATTCATTTGAAACTGTACAAAATTATTCGTAGAGTTTTTAGAGAAGTCTCCTTCATAAATATTTGTCATATACGAGATCAATATCAGAAATAAATGGTAAAAATAGAGGAACCATAATTTGTGGTCCACTGTTTCATTTGATCAAGATTTGAGGTCTATTCTTGAAACCAGCTGTTTCATTAATAAGGGATTGAAAGAAAAAAAATACAACAAATAAGAAAAAGCCCAAAAACCCCAAAGGCCCGGCAAGGAGAAGGTGCAAACATAAAAGCCATAATAGAAGGCCCAAAAACATATGAAAACCCTAGATCCGCAAACGCCTCATCCGATGAATCAACGCAGCCACCATGGAGGCAAGATCCCCGGAAGTCATTGGGACCCCGAGCAGAAAGCCAAAAAAAGAAGCTGCCACCAGAAGAAACAGATCTAGACCGCTGAAAGAGTACTACGCCTGAGAGAGAGGTTGGACGAGAACCGAAGGTTGAAACGAGGTAGGAGCAAGTAGAACCTTGTCTTCCTGGAAGGGAAGTCGCCGTAATAACCAGCCGCCTAAGGCTACTTTTTGCGCACCCTTCACCGTCCTCCAAGTGACGATCTTACTTGGGATACCATCGGCAAATAGGAGACCCGCACAAACCGCCACTCAATCCACCGAACTCAGACACAACCACATGACTCTCATGGGAAAAGAATGGACCGCAGGAAACTGGAGATATCCGCCACGAAAGAACGACCGATAATCCCAGAGAAAGCTTTACTCGTCGTGACCTAATCTGCGAGATCCGTAAAGAGCCACCACCGCTGCCGTGAAGATCCACATAGACCAAACCACCGACTGCCACCAAAGATGCAAAGGATATCACCAAACCGAAGATGAAGAGTGAGGGCAAAAAAGGACGGAGACTCCTCACACAGACCGACATAGCTGACGAATATCGAAGAGGAAAGCCAAGCGAAGCAAGCGAGGAAAAATAATGAGGTTAGAAAGATTTGGGAGGTTTTCGAAGAACAATTTCTCTTTCTCATTTAGAGATTTATAAGTTCTAAAGATAATATATTTGAGTACTTTTAAAACGCAAAAATTATTCATGATGTACTAATTAAAATTGCTAAACTTGTTTTTGTCTTTTAACTTATATTCCGATATAATATGTTAAAAAACTAAAAATGAATTTTAGTTAATATCAATTTACTGGCCACAAATACTTAAATGCCATTGGTTCATTTAAAATATAATTTTAGTTAACATTAATATGATATTGTTTTAAAATTTAAGAATAGAAAAGACACCTTGTTTCTGATTTTAAACTTCTTAAAATAGTTTATAACTCTTCTATTATTGAAATCTCAAATGAACACACGAAAGAGATCAATTCAAATTCTTCTTTGGATTGTTCATATATGATATCAAATTAATGCATATTTTATTTATGTAATGTCAAAATTTTGGATCAAAGTGATGTATTAATCTGAAATTGTAATGATAGAAATATTATTTTTGAAAGTATTAAAATATAATTTTTATTTCCAAAGATCACAGCATAATATTCATTAAATTAGATAAAACAAAATGAAAAAGTATAAATACAAAATTATATAAAACACATGATTATACCTTTCAAAATGTGTCTCTTAAAAACCCTTAAATTTTTATATTAAATGAGAATTTATTTGAGTTCTCATTAAATCTGGGATTGATTGATTACTTCTTTGCCCTTAACAAAATTATATTCTTATCATATTAATTTTATTTAGATTAAAGTTTTTGTTATTTATTATATTTATTTTAATAATAAAAGATCTTTTTCTTTACTAAAATATATTTATTATTTGAAATTTAGATATCAATATGTTTGCTAAAAATAATTCGATTTTAGAATAATTTTGTTAATATTAACTTTGAAAATATATAATATAAGTTATTTTCATAGAAATTTAGATATATTGATATCTGAAATCTTGTGCCCGCATATGCTGCATGTAAATCTTACTACTATTATTATATATACGTAGTAGTATACCATTTATTGAGGTTTAAAAACATATTTACGTTTATAGCATAACATTTATTAAATTGTCCTACTTTAAGTTTTTTTTTAACGGCAAACGATTTTATTTATAAAATTTTAGTGGTAACGTACAACAAAAGGTAACTTCTTAGATCTGGCTAGTTTCGCTAGTTTATCTACAACCTGAAGAGAGTTACGAGTGCTAGTTTATCTACAACCTGAAGAGAGTTACGAGTACAGTACTTAAAACCATAACTTTGATGAGCTAAGAGTGCTAGGATGTCTTGTATATAGATGTTTACAGCGATTGGAACATCACTTTGGCCTTGAGGTTCGCCTTGAATACACTTGTTGAGACTATCAACAAGCACCTTGCAGTCGCTTAGATAGTCAACTTGTTGATAGTCAAGACGATTGATTTCTTTAACTGCCATGGATAGCGCTATTGCTTCTGCTTCCAAAGCCGAGTGTGTGGGAGCAATAGCTGACGATCCAGACCATATCACTTGTCCTGTGGGGGAGTGAAGGGACCAAGCAATTCCTGCAACATGTGTATTATTGATCCACGAAGCATCAGTATAGCAATAATGTGCATTGAGTTGGTCCAGAGTGGCTTCATGAGAGATACGATCATTTAGATTATGAGTTTCAATCGGCTCCATAGTTAAAGCAAGATGCCATTGCTTTAGCTGAGAGGTGGTGTGATGGATCATATGGACAATGCTTTCACGCAGTGGCGGACCCACGTGGAGAGATGGGGTGTCACCTGCACCCCTAAAATAATATATATTTGTTTTGTACCTCAATTAGAGTGAAACAAACTAGCTCAAATGGTCAAAAGTCTTCTTCTGACACCCCCAAATCTCAGTTCGATGCCACCTTTGCACCCACATATAATTTTTATTTTTTTTTCTTTTTGGGCCGAAAGCCCAATATATTTTCTTTTTTGGGTTTATGTCCGAAGCTTTTTTTGGACTATAGTGTTTTAGTTATTGTTTTTTTATTTATCTGGGCTTTTAAAACAAGAATTTTATTTTGGGCTTTTAACATGGATTTTTAGTGAAAATTTCTGACAATTTTAATACTATTTACATACTTTTACATAATATAATTCTTTTAAAGCTAAAAATATGTTATAATATAATATTCTATATAACAAATATTTTCAAAATTATTTAAATTTAAATTAATTATTTAAATTTAAATAATTAATTAATTTCAATTTTAATAATTAATTTAAGTATGACCCCGGTAAAAAAAAATTTTGGGTCCGCCATTGCTTTCACGTAAGGATGTTGTGGTGGGTAAAATTACTATACCCTACCCTAGTTTCATGGGTACTCTACCCATAAAAAACCTTAATTTAAAAACCATATATAGACTCTATACCCTAAAAGGTAACCCAAACAAAATTTTAGAGTTTTAGGGTTATCCACGGGTATCCTAACCTTTATTAATAATTATAATTATTGTTTCTAAACTAATTTTAGTTAAATATATGAATTAATTATGTTTTTGGCGGGAAAACAGTTTTGTCATGTTTTTTCGCGGAAAAACGGAATCTTAAGTTTTGGCGGAAAAACACAATCTTATGTTTTGGCGGGAAAACACAATCTACGTTTTTGGCAGGAAAACATAATCTTACGTTTTTTACGGAAAAAATTGAATTTTATGTTTTCGGCGGAAAATCGGAATCTTACGTTTTTGGCGGGAAAACGAAATCTTACGTTTTTACCACAAAAATGGAATTTCACGTTTTTGGCGGGTAAACACAATTTTACATTTTTGGCGGGAAAACAGTTTTGTTATGTTTTTTACGGGAAAACGGAATCTTACGTTTTGGCGGAAAAAACAGAATTTCACGTTTTTGATGGGAAACACAATCGTACGTTTTGGGCGGGAAACGGAATCTTACGTTTTTGGCGGGAAAACGGAATTTTAAGTTTTTGGCGGGAAAACGGAATTTAACGTTTTTGGCGGGAAAACAGAATTTTACGTTTTTGGCGGGAAAACGAAATTTTACGTTTTTGGCGGGAAAACAGAATTTGACGTTTTTGGCGGAAAAATGGAATTTTACGTTTTTGGCGGAAAAACATAATTTTATATTTTTTGCGGGAAAACGGAATTTCACGTTTTTGGCAGGAAAACATATTTTTACGTTTTTGGCGGGAAAACATAATCTTACATTTTTGGCGGGAAAATGGAATTTTACGTTTTTGGCGGAAAACATAATTTTACGTTTTTGGCGGGAAAACGAAATTTTATGTTTTTGGCGGGAAAACAGAATTTTACGTTTTTGGCGGGAAAATGGAATTTTACGTTTTTGGTGGAAAAACATAATTTTATATTTTTGGCTGGAAAACGGAATTTCACGTTTTTGGCGGGAAAACATATTTTTACGATTTTGGCGGGAAAACATAATCTTACATTTTTGGCGGGAAAACAGAATTTTACTTTTTTGGCGGAAAACATAATTTTACGTTTTGGCGGGAAACAAGTTTTTTACTTTTTTGGCGGAAAAACAGAATTTTACTTTTTTGATAGGAAAACACTATTTCATGTTTTGACGGAAAACATAATTTTTACGTTTTTACGAAAAAACTGTATTTTACATTTTTGGCGTGAACATAAAATCTTAAATTTATCGAATATTATTTTAAAATGAAAATAGTCAAATAATATTTTGTAGTTTTTAAATAATTAAAAATTATAAATAGTTTATTATAAAAATATTTTCTGAGTATTGATGTAATTGATAAAACTCATGGGTACCCTAAACCCTATAAGATAAACCCTTTTTAAACTTATACAAAGAGGGTATCCGCCCATTTTGAACCCTTTTCTTTTTTCACTAAAAGGATAGGGTTTTGGACTTGAATTTTGTTAAGGGTTTAGGGTACCTTATGGGTAATTACCTATTATTAACATCCCTACTTTCACGCTTATTTTCATATAGAAGTTTATTATGAGCTTTCCATAATACCCATCCCAAGAAAGGAAGAAGTGAAGGCTCTTGGTTGTTGGTGATACTGTACTGAAAAAGATAATGAAGATTACTATGTAAGGTTTGAGCCTGTAGTAAATCGCCTGAGAGACGAGAGAGCAGTGCTAAGGTCCACAACTCCCGAGCTACTTGACATTGAAAGAGAAAATGATTGGTGTCTTCATTCACATCCCCACACATGAGACAAGTGGAATCTGAAATGAGCCGTCTTCGCTTCATCTGTGTGGCAACAGAGAGACCATTATGAATAGCTTTCCACCAGAACAACTTAACACGAGGAGGAACATTTAGTTTCCAAACTTGACGATACAAAGTATATGCTCAGCGTTGACATCATGTGTAGGGATTTGTGGATGAGAGAGATTTTGGAGTTGATGATAGCTTGATTTAACAGAGTAAACTCCGTTTGAGGTATAAGTCCAATAGAGAAAGTCACTTACTCCTGAAAATGAGGGTCGGATCTTGAGAATTTCCTGAGCATCCTCCGGATGAAACCATTGTTATATCTTCCAGTAATCCCATTTTACAGTTCCCAGAAGAAAGAAGCCAGAAACTGTAGATTTAGGTACATATCCAGGCTTTTTAGGATGTGGAACTTTGCGAATGTTCGACGGTAACCAGAGGTCTTTCCACACATTAATCTGTGTTCCAAAACCTACTTTCCAAGCAATACCATGTCTAAGAAGGGACTCGGATTGCAAAATGCTATGCCATGCATAACTTTGATTCTGTTTCGGTTTGGCATGGAAAAATGTTTGCCTCGGATAATATTTAGCCCTGAAAATCTTTGGTATCAAAGTATGAGGTTAAGTAATAAGCCTCCATCCTTGTTTTGCCAATAGGGATATATTAAAGTCTCGCAAACCTCGAAATCTTAAACCTCTTTGCATTTTGTATATATTAAAGTCCTACTTAGTTTTTAATATTGACTGGTATATATAATTCATGTGTTTAAAATATACTTAGAAAATTATTACTTAAAGAAAACTTATAGTATTAGCATTTCGTGATTATTATACAGTTTCTTCAACTGAAAATCGTTATTCTATTTTTATACTTTCCTTTTTACATCTATTCATTTTAGTATTAATGTGACGACAAAAAAAATCATCAGCTCAAAAATATCAAATCAATACTATTAAAACAGGAAGGTTTGCCATGGTACATAAATGTTGTTCCCGGAATTTACCCTTGATATTATTATGATTTGTAACCTTCATTAAGGGTAATTAGGGAATATAACATTATCTCTACAATCCATGTTTCCAAACAAGACAATTATTAAACATGTAGCCAAACAACCAAAATCTAATGGGTCCCACTTTTCTAATTAATTAAAATCAAAACAAATTAATTGATAAATATAATGAATAATTTATACATCAACTATTATATATAAATTAAGATTCTCTAATTTATGATTTAATTTAAAATATATTTATAATATATTTTAATATCTTTTTATTTTGTTTCAAATATATATATATACACATATTACGATTGATGTTTTTACGATTGTACTTTTTAGCAGGTTTTTCCATCAAACTGAAAAATATTTAATTAATTAAACGGGTTGAAAAATTAATTAGCCAATCTCGATTATAAATTTTCTATAAAAAAATTCGCATATAGTAAATAATTCCAGCTGATATATTTTAAAATTAATAAAATATTAAAATGATTTCATACTTATATTATTCAAACATTTGAAGCGTCAAATTATGCTTTATGTTTGAATGAAGTTTTTAACGGATAGTTCCATCAAATTTGCAAATTATATATACGATTACAACATGTATTTTATAAAATAATATTTTAGATAAATAAAATAACAATTAAACATATACCACATAACTTTTACAATAGTTGTTTTCACATATATATATTTTTTCCAAATTATGATCTTACGATACAACACAGATTAAAATATATAATGCGAAATCCTTATTTTAATCTCTTAATCCTTACGATATATCTCCTCCAAATAACACATAATTCATTTTAAAAAAAACTAAATTGCTAACTCACTGTTTATAATGTTGGTTAAACAATTATAATCAAAATTAGATTACATAATTAAAAATCTAAATTACTATTAACAAAATGAATAAAAAGTAAAATTTGTAAAGAAAATTAAACCCGCATTTTCTAAGACAATTTGTAAAGTAAAATTTGTAAAGAAAATTTGTAAATTTGTAAAACAATTTATATTTGATTTATTCATAATATCTTATAATATCTTTTGTTTTTTTTTCTATCATAATCATATCTAACGAAAATCTTTTTCAAAAAATTAATAAATATAATAATTAATTTCGAAATTAATATTAAAATAAATATTATAAATTATTCTTAACTAAAATTTAACTTAAAGAAATAAAATCAAGCATAATTAAGTTACTAAATCAATTGGTACATATAATTATATAATTTAATACATAATTATTTTATAAATTATATAATCATTAAAATTAATAAATTATTATTAAAATAAGAAAGTAGTATATAATATTGTACTAGCGTGCGGGTATAAATTATTTATTTTGTAAGAAACGTTTTTTACGATTGTACTTCTTAACGGGTTGTTTCATCAAATTTTAAAATATTTAAATTATAATAAAATGGGCTAAAAATAAATTAACCAATTTCGATTTCTAAAAATAAAATTTGCACGAGTAACTAATTCCAATTGATATATTTTAAATTTAATATAAATATTTAAATTATTTAATATTTATATTATTCAAATATATGATGCGTCAAATTATAGTTCATGTTTGAATGCAATTTTTAACGGGTTGTTCCATCAAATTTATAAAATATTTGAAATCAACATAATTATTTTATAAATTATATAATCATTAAAATTAATAAATTATTATTAAAATAAGAAAGTAGTATATAATATTGTACTAGCGTGCGGGTATAAATTATTTATTTTGTAAGAAACGTTTTTACGATTGTACTTCTTAACGGGTTGTTTCATCAAATTTTAAAAAAATTAAATTATAATAAAATGGGCTAAAAATAAATTAACCAATTTCGATTTCTAAAAATAAAATTTGCACGAGTAACTAATTCCAATTGATATATTTAAAATTTAATATAAATATTTAAATTATTTAATATTTATATTATTCAAATATATGATGCGTCAAATTATAGTTCATGTTTGAATGCAATTTTTAACGGGTTGTTCCATCAAATTTTCAAATTATATATCATTACAACACGTGTTGAAAAATAGATTGACCAAGTTCAAGCATGACTAATCATATACTAAAAATAACAATAAAATACAACTACTAATATATAATAGACAAGTTAATAATATCAAAACAAAAACAAAATTTATTAAATTTCTTCTCACATTTAGCACTATATCATCTTATTTTCATTTGATATAGATTAGACGAAATAGGTAACGAAATTAATTTATAAAAATATAAATTTAAGATAAAAGTATATATTCTAAGAATGAAAACATAAACCCGCGTTTTTTTAGCGCGGGTCAAAATCTAGTTTGTGAATGTGGAACTTTGCGAATGTTCGACAGTAACCAGAGGTCTTTCCACACATTAATCTGTGTTCCAAAACCTACTTTCCAAGCAATACCATGTCTAAGAAGGGACTCGGATTGCAAAATGCTATGCCATGCATAACTTTGATTCTGTTTCGGTTTGGCATGGAAAAATGTTTGCCTCGGATAATATTTAGCCCTGAAAATCTTTGGTATCAAAGTATGAGGTTAAGTAATAAGCCTCCATCCTTGTTTTGCCAATAGGGATATATTAAAGTCTCGCAAACCTCGAAATCTTAAACCTCTTTGCATTTTGTATATATTAAAGTCCTACTTAGTTTTTAATATTGACTGGTATATATAATTCATGTGTTTAAAATATACTTAGAAAATTATTACTTAAAGAAAACTTATAGTATTAGCATTTCGTGATTATTATACAGTTTCTTCAACTGAAAATCGTTATTCTATTTTTATACTTTCCTTTTTACATCTATTCATTTTAGTATTAATGTGACGACAAAAAAAATCATCAGCTCAAAAATATCAAATAGATATTAATACCACATGTGGCCCCCCCAAAAATGTAAACCAACTAGTTATAATTCGATGAAAACTACCGGTGGTGACAAAAGATCATAAATACTCAATACTCATAATCTCAGACTACCTGTAGTAAGCGGGATTAGTGTCATAATTCCCGGAATATAAAGTTGCATTAACATAACTTTATATATTAAATTAAACTAGATTTTGACCCGCACTTCTAAGTGCGGGTATAATTTTCTTTACAAATTTTACTTTTTATTTATTTTGTTAATAGTAGTTTAGATTTTTAATTATGTAATCTAATTTTGATTATAATTGTTTAACCAACATTATAAACAGTGAGTTATCAATTTAGTTTTTTTAAATGAATTATGTGTTATTTGGAGGAGATATATCGTAAGGATTAAGAGATTAAAATAACGATTTCGCATTATATATTTTAATCTGTGTTGTATCGTAAGATCATAGTTTGGAAAAATATATATGTGAAAACAACTATTGTAAAAGTTATGTGGTATATGTTTAATTGTTATTTTATTTATCTAAAATATTATTTTATAAAATACATGTTGTAGTCGTATATATAATTTGCAAATTTGATGGAACTATCCGTTAAAAACTTCATTCAAACATAAAGCATAATTTGACGCTTCAAATATTTGAATAATATAAGTATGAAATCATTTTAATATTTTATTAATTTTAAAATATATCAACTGAAATTATTTACTATATGCGAATTTTTTTATAGAAAATTTATAATCGAGATTGGCTAATTAATTTTTCAACCCGTTTAATTAATTAAATATTTTTCAGTTTGATGGAAAAACCTGCTAAAAAGTACAATCGTAAAAACATCAATCGTAATATATATATATATATATATATATATATATATATATTTGAAACAAAATAAAGAGATATTAAAATATATTATAAATATATTTTGAATTAAATCATAAATTTTTGAATTAAATCATAAATTAGAGAATCTTAATTTATATATAATATTTGATGTATAAATTATTAATTATATTTATCAATTAATTTGTTTTGATTTTAATTAATTAGGAAAGTGGGACCCATTAGATTTTGGTTGTTTGGCTCCATGTTTAATAATTGTCTTGTTTGGAAACATGGATTGTAGAGATAATAAATCAAATATAAATTGTTTTACAGTTTTACCCTTAATGAAGGTTACAAATCCTAATAATATCAAGGGCAAATTTCGGGAACAACATTTATGTACCATGGCAAACCTTCCTGTTTTAATAGTATTGATGTCCATAAAACATAATTCATTTTTTTGAATTTTTTTACTCACTCCTTGGCACAATCTTCCACATTGTAAAGGGAGACAGAAAAAAGAGACACAGAGAGCATTTGCAGCCGACAGAAAGAACAATTTTGGTAGAAACACAAAAGCATATGTGCAGGTCTTTGCGATAATATTGGATTGCTAAATTGTCTGATAAGAAACAGCAAAACCAAAAAGAAAGTTTTGGATCTTTTTGGGAAGAAGAGATCAAATGGGTGTTGTTACTATTCCTGAGTCGAAGCAAAGTGTTTCTGGGAAAAGAGCATTTCGTCCAAGTCCCAGCATCAGACACACTCCTCCATGGTACTCATCTCTCACTTTCTTTCGAAAACAAACTACAAAGATGACAAGTTTCACCAAGTTGAATGTGTTTCCAGGCCGGTCTCGGACGTTACGAGTGACTTAACCATAGAAGTCGGCTCTGCAAGCTTTTTACTTCACAAGGTAACGAAATCCAAACTACGCTCGTCAATGGGATGACAAAATATTCATTATACAAAACCATTGTCTCTGTTTTCTGTTCAGTTTCCTCTCGTCTGTCGGAGTGGAAGAATCAGGAAACTTCTTATGGAGTCAAAAGACACGAAGAACACTTATCACCTGAACCTACCCGCAGTTCCCGGCGGCTCAGAGGCGTTTGAGCTCGCTGCGAAATTCTGCTACGGCGTCGTTCTCCAATTGACGTCGTCGAACATCGCCTCGTTGCGAAGCGTGGCTCATTACCTGGAAATGACAGAGGAGTTATCAGAGAAGAATCTCGAGGTGAGAACAGAGGCTTACCTGAAAGACTCCATCTTTAATGACATCTCCAACTCTATCACTGTTCTTCACTCCACCGAGAGGCTATTACCTGTAGCTGAAGAGATTAGCCTCGTCGGAAGGCTCGTGGACGCGATCGCTGTAAACGCTTGCAAAGAACAGCTCGTGTCTGGTTTGCTCAAGCTTGATCAGAAATTCGAGAAATTGGCGCCGGAGACGGAGAAACCTTCTGATTGGTGGGGAAGGTCGCTGCTCATCCTCAAGCTTGATTTCTTCCACAGAGTTGTCTCCGCCATGAAATCCAAAGGTCTAAATCATGAGATCATCAGCGAGATCATAATGAGCTACGCTAATAAGTCACTACAAATCATCAGAAAACCTAGTCTCGTCAAAGGAAATGTGATTCTTGATTCGGATCTGCAGAAGAAACAACGAATCATCCTCGAAGCAATCGTGGGTCTCTTCCCGACACAAGCCAACAAAAGCTCGATACCGATCTCGTTCCTGTCCACCTTGTTGAAAACAGCTATAGGATCGGGAAACTCCGTCTCCTGTAGATCGGATCTGGAGAGAAGGATAAGCCACCAGCTGGACCAAGCGATCCTTGAAGACATCTTGATTCCGGCTAACGTCGGCGGAGCCATGTACGACACTGACTCGGTGCAAAGAATCTTCTCCATGTTCCTGAATCTGGACTACGAAGACGACGACGGAGATGTGGCGGACGAGAGCGAGATGGCTATGTACGATTTCGAGGGGCCTAAGACTCCGAAACAGAGCTCTATTTTCAAGGTCTCGAAGCTGATGGATAGTTATCTCGCTGAGGTGGCTCTCGACTCGAACCTCCCTCCTTCCAAGTTCATAGATCTCGCTGAGCTTCTCCCGGACCATGGCCGTGTCGTCTGCGATAGCCTTTACAGAGCCATTGATATCTTCCTCAAGGTAAATCAAAAGCTAAGAGCATCTCCTTTTTTCTTTAAGGTTTTGGTTTTTATGTTTTTATTTGTTGAATTAGGTTCATCCAAACATGAAAGACTCAGAGCGTTACCGTCTTTGCAAGACAATCAGCTGTCAGAAACTGTCTCAAGACGCAAGCAGCCATGCGGCACAGAACGAGAGACTTCCGGTCCAGATCGCAGTTCAAATCTTGTTCTACGAACAGACGCGTCTCAAGAACACGATGACCAGTGGTGCTGGTAACGGTGCAGGTGGTTCGAATCAGAGCCAGTTCTTCTTGTTCCCAGGACAGTTTCCAAACCGTTCAGGAAGCGGGATGGCAAGCGGGGCGATTTCTCCGCGCGACAACTACGCGTCGGTGAGAAGAGAGAACAGAGAGCTTAGGCTTGAAGTGGCGAGGATGAGGATGAGACTGAGTGATCTCGAGAAGGATCATGTTTCGATGAAGAGAGAATTCGTGAAGCCGAGCGGGAGAACTCGTTATGGGCTGTTTAGGAAGCTCTCTAGAGGTCTGAGCAAGTTGAACGCAATCGTGTTGAGATTTAGAAGAAGCCAAAGTGTTACCGGTAACGGTAAGACTATGGAGGAGAAGACAAACTCGGAGAAACGATTCATGTTTCAGAAGAGAAGGTGTCACTCTGTTTCTTGAATTTGCAGTTTCTGATGCTTTTGTGTTGTATTCTTCAGTGGAGAGTGAAGTGAGTGTGTAAATTTGTAACTTACAGATTTTATAGGGAGAGAGTTCATCATAGTTTTTGGTCTTGCTAATGCTGAGATAAGCTCTTCTGAATCATTTTTTAAAATGAAAGCGAGCAGTAGTAACCTTCATTAGTGATGGATCAAGATTGAAGACAAAAAGGAAAAAAACATAAAACCGATTTTTCAGCTCTCTTGCTTTTTCTCAAACCCAAACCATGAGAACACAGTCACTACGCTTGGTTGATGAGATTCTCGTAAGATAACCAGTTACATATTAACTGAACTGGATGAATACTTTCTTTTGTCGTCAAAAGTTGGATTGATGGGCCCAAAAGGGCAGTTTACAAATGGAATAAAAGATTATTACAAGGGTAAAAGCGAAACGGAATAGGTGGCCCAAACAAAAGCCCAATCAACTCGAGAAGGCCCAGCGATGGCCACGCGTCAGTGAGAACGGATACGCGCCACTAACCTTGTGAGTCTGTCATGCAACAGTGGCGCCGGCAAATACGCGGACTCCGGCGACGACTCGATAACCTTGCAAGCCTCTAGATTTACTACGCCGATCCATTTCTTCGAAAAAAGAAGACGGGAAAACCTGCATAGAAAATCTGAAGGTTTGGGGAAGCTTGAGATGCGCGATGGTCCAATATATGGACCGGATTTGTGTTCTGACAAGACCGGCTCCATCTTTACTGCCGCGATATAGGTAGAGGAGTCATCGGGAACAGAACTGATACCCAACCGGTAGAAGATCGAGAAGCTTTGAACCGACATGGACACCACCGATAGAAATAGATCGATACCCGCCGTAACGAGGAGAAGGAAGAATCAGATCCAAGAGAATATGTATAAGCAGATATGAGTTCTTCGATTATTGGACAGCAAAACCGCAAACGAAAGTCGCCGATGGCGAAGCAAAGCCGGCACAGAACCAGAGCTAAAGTCGAACGATCTCTCATCATATAAACATGGGAAAATCGGGGAGAGAACGCCGAAGAAAGTAGCCACAAAATTAACCCGTACCGCCGACCTAGCGAAAGCCAAACCGACGGCCGGAGAAAGGCAGCGGTGGTACGACGAGAGTTTAGAGAGAAGCTAGAGAGAGAGAGTACTTAATATGGAATAATTCTTGTGGGTGAATCCCGTTGTTCACCCTCATTACTATAACCAATAAAAAATGCCATGCAATTTAACAATTAATCATAAAATAAGAAAATTAAAAATAAAGTTAAAACCCACAAAAAAAACAAGTTAGGAAAATAAAATCGTACTATGTTTGTTAACGCCGTCAAAATTCTCCTGTGGTAGAAACAAGGAAAGAAAATTCAAAGCTTTCATATTGTTACTAACTTTCACTGATAGAGAAAGAAAAACCGATTCCACGACCGACTAGAAAAAGCTTGAGGAGCTTTGTCTCCAGATCGTGTAGGAGAGGGAGCGTTCTAGGTTTAGCTCCTTGCATGAATAGGCCGGTTTCTTCCCGTAATTGGTTTCCTGGTCATTGCCAAGCTGCACAAACGAAAAGGCCGTTGGCTGAGAAATTTCCATTGTTTCTACCGAGCAATTTTTTTTAATAATATATTATATTTAATTTTCCAAACCGATCAAATCGGAATAAACCGGGTACAGACTCCAAATTAAATCAGAAGTAAAAAACCGATTAATTGGATCAAGAAAAATCTCTAAACCGAACCCCGAAACCCGGTTAGGTCAGACGCCTTTAGGTTCTTGTTTTGCAGAATCGAATCTTCATCGCCGGTGGCTATAACTCCGGTTTGACTCGCGGCGATCTCCGGCTCCGTCCTGGTGAACTAAGGAGCCGACCTCAGCCACCTCTCCAGAGACCGGAGAACCAACCCTCGCACCGTAATCCCGACTTTCCGACCTCAACCGCTCAACTTAATCCCACGGTCCCACCCGACGATTTCCGCTTTCACGAAATCCGTGTCTTCCCTCGCCGTACTCTCCGGACTTAGTCGAGACTCATCTCCTAAAATCCGCCTTCAAACTCACCTGACTCCGATCAAGGAGGAAGCGAAGATATCCCGGCGACAGGGCCACCACACTTATCGCCGAAGAATCTCTCTCCGAGCGCAGAAACCTCATCTAACATCGCCACACATCCTCCCCGAATCACCGCGCATGCCCTCCTAGACTCCCTGGAATCTACTGCATCTGCGCTTTCTTTGCCTTTCCGTCGTCCTCCAACGGCAATCCGGCGACTTACAAAGGACTGTAGTTCGCGATTGCCCAGATCCAGAAACTTCTCTCCCCCCTCCGCGCTTTCCTTGCCTTGACGCCGTCCTCTTAGCAGCAATAATCCAGCGTCTAACAAGGTCAGTCGATTAGCTCTGCGTGTACCACCGCTTACCCCTCCAGGAAGTCCTCCACTCCTCAGGCAATCGTACCCAAAAAATTCGAGGCATCTTCTGACCCTTCATTGCCGACCACAACTTCGATTGAGATCTACACAGCACCTGGAGACCTCTCACGCCACCGACGGGAACCGCCGAGCAACTGAGAGGCCTCAGAATCAACCATGAGATCGGTGTGAGATCCGGGATTCACATTAAGAATTTGTATTCGTGGATTTGGACTTTTGGATATAGAAATGGTATAGTTTCCTATGAATCAAAGACTTTATTGAGATTGATCGTCGAGATAGAACAAACACAGTCGAAAAGAGAGTACAAAGTATGGAATCGAGCTATCTAGTCGAAGTGTTCTTAGCCTAGGTTGGAATTGTCTTTGATGAGCCGCCACTTCTTCCTTTAAATAGTCTCCACTCTCATCTCTTCGTCCTGATACTTCGGCCTCGTCGTTGTAACGATCTCCGAGATTCGTGCGGATCAGTTGAACTGACAAAGACCGAGTTGCTCTATCTCCACGTCATCCTCAGCCGAGCTCGAGCTCGATCGTCTCCGGCTTCGGCGTCGTCTGGGCCTCTCTAAGGCGCTTGCTTTTCTTGGGCCCAACAAGAGAGTTGACTCTCCCGTTTATCTTTGATTCTGGAATGGGCTCGTAATTACGGGCCTTTGTCTTGTCTGTTAATGGGCCGGATTTCCTAGAGGGAAATCCAGTACCAACAATAGCCCCCCAGCCCATTGAATTCGAGAAGTCGAGGTTAATGGGCGGTGGACGTTCTCGGGAAGAGGCGCATGCCTCGGATGTGACAAATCTAATGATTATTTTTGCCCCATCTGTGGATCTTGTTTTAATCCGATGGTTAGGAGTGAGCGCGTGGAACGGACTGAACTGCTTTTCAGCGCGTCTGCAGTCGTTGCGTGTATTTGTTTGAGAATTTCATCTCCCACCGTAGATTTGGTTGGTAATCGACGGCTCAGGCTCGAAGGTCACGAAGAGTCTTTTCAGGCTTTCTCTTTTGATGATGTGACCTAATTACTGCATGCTTTGCAGCCGTTGATCTCAGATCAACGGCTTGGCGAGAGGGAAGCGAGGGGTCCAAGTCATCTCGATCCTACCAGCAATTAATGCGAGTAAGGAGTCGTACGGGCGATACTGTGCTCAATCTTTGATATAAATAATCATTCGCGTTGTTTGGAGGAAGTCCTTTGCTTTCCTACTCTTAACTTGTTCGGACTTTTTCTCCCTTCTTCCTTTGTCGTTAGAGAAAAAGTTTTTCTTTCGGAAACCTTCCTTTTTTATGGCTTCTAGGGATCCTGCGGGAGCGAGTACGAGTGCGGCGGCGGGGTCGTTTGGACCGCACCCGCCGTCTTCGTTAACCGTGGACCGTATCCAGCAATTGAGGGTGCTCTGCCGGATTCCGACGGAGGTCGAAATCGTCATCCCTTCTTCGGCGGTATCCCCCGAAACGGTCATAGAAGGCTACTGCTGTGCCTCCTATACGTATTTCGAAAAATGTGGGCTTTTATTTCCCATTCCTCGCCTCGTCTTCTTGGTGCTGGCCCAACTCCAGATGGCTTTCTACCAGATGACGCCGAATTTCGTTCGGTACGTTATCGGACTCGGAGTTAGGGCTGCGGAGGAAGGGGTTGAATTCGGTCCTGAGGAGTTAATGCGGGTTTGCTCGGTGAAGCAAGATTCCCGCTTTCCGGGGTCGTACCGTCTTTCTCCCCGGTTTGGGAGGATCCTGGACGGTCTCCCGCCGAGGGAAGAGTGGAGGGACAATTATTTTTTCTTTAGGACGACTCATCACTCGGTTGGAGAGTTTGATTGCTCGGTCGTTCCCTCGCGGTGGGCTTCCGACGTTGGTGAGGCTTTCTTACTGCTATTTTGGTTATTATTTCTTGTGTCAGTTTGATCTCTGACCTGCTTCGTTCTATATCGCAGAGTTCCCTGAGTCGCTTGACCTTAATCATGTCACGGAGGCCTTAATAGCCCGTTTGAGGAGAGGTTCCGTTAACTGGGACAGTTTCACGGCCGAGCGTGTACAGGCTGCCTTGAGGGTCAATCCAAGAGGGGTCCCACAGGGTCGGTCCCGGGCCTTTCGGGAAAAAGCCTTTCCTCTTGTACCTCGCGGGACTTCTCTGGGTCGAACCGTGCGACCTCCGCTTCGTATATTTGAGCGGGCAAGAGAAGGTGAGTTTCTGTCCATGACATTCGGCTTGTCATTATTTGGGAAGAATCTAAAGACTTCTCCCCTTTTTATTCTACAGGTCGTCCTTCCTCGGGCGTGGGTTCGGATGCCAGCACCCCATCTCACGAGAAGCTATCTCGTAGGTCGAGGAGTCGCCGAAACGGAAAAGACCCCGTAGATCTGGCAAAAAGGGTGGAGGATGGGAGTCTGAGCAATGCGCTCTTTTTCGCCATGTGTGATTCTCCTCTCCCTTTCACGGTTGTCCCCCCGAGCTCCGGAGCCTGTGACGCGACCGCGGAGGCAGGGGGGTCTCCTACCCTCCGGTTATTCGGAAGGCGGACTCGGTTCCATCCAGGGAGCCGGCTTTGCGCGATCCTTACCCCGGCGATCAGGACGTGGGCAGGGATCCTTTCCCCGTACCGAAACGCCGAAGGATCGATACGGAGACGAGCTCGAGTAGTTCGAGCGGGGGTGTCGGGATGCCCCGGGGCGCGGCCCGTTCATCGAGGCGCGTCGGACCTGCAGGGGTTCCGCTTCCAGTTACAGGGGACCCGGCCTTCGGCGATTTGTATGCCAGGATGGCCGAAGCCACTGGAAAGGTATCAACCATAGTTCTTGTTTTTGCCTTTCTTTGGTAAGAAAGATATTTGCAATTTGTGTCTTTGTGTAGTTTCTGGAGGCTACGAGCGGACTTGTGGCCCAGTCCGAACGTGAGCTTCGTGAGCAATCGCGGGAGGATGAGCTCGAGGCCGCTAAGAGGTCGGCTCGTATTTTGACCGCGGAGCTGCAGGATTCTTTTGCTCGGGAGGAGGAGCTCGAGAGGAAACTGGCTCGGTACGAGGGGATAGAAGCCCGGCTATTGGTTCTCGAGAATCGTGAGGAGGACCTTTCTCAGAGGCTTCGGGCGGCCGAAGGCCGGGCGTTGGCCGCCGAAGAAACGAGTCGAGTCGCCACAGTGCAAGCTGCCCAGGATCGGATCGACCTGAAGAGAGTCCTTGCGGGGAGAGACTTCGACATAAAGGTCGCGTCTCACGAGGCGAGGAAGAAGATGAGTGGGGAATACTTGGAGATCCTTAAAGGGATCAAGGAGAAGAGCGAGAAGCGGAAGCTTGAAACCAACGTTGAGATTCGCCTCCAAGAAACCCTGGCCAATATCGAACTCATCGCGGAGTTTGCTTCCGGCGAGCTTGACTTGACTCGGGAAGTTCTGAGGTTGGCCGACCAGAAGAGGACGGCCATGGAAGAGATGAACGTCGTGGCGGTCTCTGATTTCAGTGTCGGCAAGTTGAACTTGCCGGCCGTGTCGAGTGACTCGGTCATTTTGGCGCATGCTCCGCCACCGGTTACTCCCTGCCTTGATCAATATGGATTGAGCCTCCCGACTGGGATTGCATCTACCGGCGATCAGGCGGAGGATGGAGACGAGGCTTCTTCGCGCTCGCGACAATGATGTTGCCTCTAGGGGCTCTTTTTTTTTTTTTTGATAAACATTTATTCGCCCGAGCGGGCTTTGTTCGAGGACATTGTGTCCTTCTTTTAATGAATTTCTTTTGGAGTCTTACATGCCTTAGCATAGACTTTACTGTTTTAGTACCTTCACGATTTGGTCGTTCGTACTTGAGTTTGAGTCCCTTCGTAATGTGCAGTACGAGTTTAATGTTTTAACGGGAAAGATAAATCAAGTAAACTTACAAAGGCTCGTTGTGCGCGGAGGTCTTTCCGTGTGATCGGTTGCTTTGACTTCGACGTTTTCGTTTAACGGGAGAGGGTGGCCCTCTAGTTCTTTCGAGCTGTATCAGGTCGGGAGAATTGTCTTTGGGAGAGGCCATTTCAGGTCGCTCGGGAAGGATAATTTCATATCACTTGACTTAGAAGAGATAATTTCATATCTTTCGTTTCGGGAAGGGATAATTTCATATCACTTGTTTTGGGAGTGATAATTTCATATCGCTTTGCTTATAGAAGAGATAATTTCATATCACTTTGGTCTTTTGGGAGAGATAATTTCATATCAACGTAATGGCTCTAACAGGAAGAGACGTTTGATTAGAAGACTTATTTTGATTTCACAAAGATAAGTTAGTATGACTTCGTTAGAAGTTGTCGAGCTCAGTGAGAGCTTTGTGTTTGGGGGGTGGCTGCGCTCGAAGTCGAGCTGCCTACGTACCCTTTTAGGGGATCAAGCCATTTCGTAGTTCGATTATGTTGATGTACTTCTAGTGGAAATACTTTTTGAGGTTGATGATGTTCCAAGGTCGTAGTTCGGGCTTCTGGGTTTCCACCGACTTGAGTCGGTAGACCCCGTCCTTTACGATGTCGGTGACCTGGTAAGGACCTTCCCACTTCGCTCCTAATTTTCCAACGTGTTCTTCCTTTTTATGGTCGAAAACTTTCCTTAAGACGAGCTCTCCTACTTGAAACCTCCGAGTTTTGATTCGGGAATCATAGTAGCGAGCCGCGGCTTGTTGGTAGTTCTGGAGTCGAGCTAATGCGAGGTTCCTTCTTTCGTCGGCGAGGTCGAGCTCGTCAGTTATCATCTTGTTGTTAAGTTCCTCTTGTCGCGGGCATTCTTCTTTGCGAATGCTTGACACGAGAATTTCGGCTGGTACTACCGCCTCGATCCCGTAAGCTAGCGAGAAGGGAGTCTCGCCAGTGGATTTGCGGGGGGTAGTCCGGTAGGCCTAGAGTACGGCTGGGAGCTCGTCGCTCCAGGTTGTTTTGCACTCGTTGAGCCTTTTCTTGAGGCCGTTCATAATCGCTTTGTTGGCTGCTTCTGCTAGCCCGTTCCCTTGGGGGTAGCGTGGCGTTGAGTAAGTCAGCTTTATGTTCCGAGTTCTGCAGAACTCTTTGAATGTGTTTGATATGAACTGAGGTCCGTTATCGGTAACGATCTTGTGGGGTAGTCCATGTCTGCAAACGATGTTTCGCCAGACGAACTCCTTAACGTGAACGTCCTTAATTTTCTGGTACGACTCTGCTTCAATCCACTTGGTGAAGTAGTCTGTCTTCACCAATAGATGTGTGGCTTTCTTTTTGCCGGATGGGACCAGCGGTCCAACGATGTCCATTCCCCACCGCATGAATGGGTACGGCGATGAGATAGAGGAGAGTTTCTCCGACGCTTGGTGGATAATTGGGGCATGCTTTTGGCATTTATCGCACTTGGTGGAGAAAGATTCGCATTCGGTGGCCATTGTAGGCCAATAGTAGCCTTGCCTTTTGATTCGCACGGTCAATGCTCGTCCTCCGGAATGGCTTCTGCAGGATCCGTCATGTGTTTGTGTAATCACGGCTAGGGCTTGCTTTTTGTCAAGGCATTTAAGGTAAGGTCCGGAGAGGCTCCTTTTAAAGAGCTCTCCTTGTGTGACACAGTACCTCGCACTTTGCATTTTAAGTTTCCGCGCCTCCCATTTGCAATCGGGAACTTCGCCGTTTGTGATGTATCGAATGATCGGAGTTCTCCAATCCTCGTCATTGTTAGGCTCAGGTCCCTGGCTAGTGGATGCGGTTTGAATTGGTCCGTCGGGGACGTTCGCGACGTATATGGTGTTTCTAGGATCAGGATCATCATCAATCTCGATGATGTCGCTATTAGTGTCTCCGGGGCATTCTTTGCGTTTGACATCGTTTTCCACAGCGGGCCCGTCCTCTTTCAAGGACAGAGCTTTGAGAGCTATGTCGATGCTCGGTTTTTCTATCCCTTCGACTGGTATGATTCTTTTGAGGTTAGGATCTGATGTCGATGCTAACGCGGCTAGCGCGTCGGCTGCAGTGTTTTCACCTCGTGGGATTCGTGTTAGATCGAAGAATTCGATTGGTTCGGCCAATGTATGGACTACCCGTAGGTATGCTTCCATTCGTTCGTCTTTGGCCTCGTAGTCACCATGATATTGGCTTGTGACCAGTTAGGAATCGCTGAAGGCATTTACTTCTCGGGCTCCTATTGCTATCGCAAGTCTAAGCCCGGCTATCAGCGCTTCGTATTCTGCCTCGTTATTCGATGCGGCGAAGCCCAATCTAAACGATTGATCTAATACTTCACCCGTTGGGGAGATTAATTTCACTCCGACTCCGGACCCTTGTCTTGAGGAAGCTCCATCGATGTAGAGTTTCCATCTTTGGGTCGAAGTCGGGTCGAGTTCTATAGTCGGAGGGAGCTCGATTATGAAATCTGCCAGTACTTGTGCTTTTAGGCATGTTCGAGCTTTGTATTCAATGTCGTACTCGCTGAGTTCGATAGCCCATTTGACCAATCGACCTGATTGGCTTGGACTGTGAAGGATGGTTCTCAGCGGCTGAGAGGTCATCACTATTATCGAGTGCGATTGAAAATACGGTCGGAGTTTCCGAGCCGATGTTACTAGCGCTAAGGCGAGCTTTTCCATGGCGGGGTATCTGGTTTCAGCGTCGATCAAGGTCTTACTGATGTAATACACCGGCCGTTGTTCGTTCTGTTCTTCGCGAACCAGGACTCCACTTACTGCTGCCGTCGAGACAGCTAAGTAAAGATAAAGGGGTTCTCCTTCTACTGGTTTTGCCAGTATGGGTGGTTCACTTAAGTAAGTTTTGAGCTGAGTGAATGCCTCTTCACACTTTTCGTCCCAAAGGAACTTTTTGTTTGCTTTGAGCAAGTGATAAAAGGGTAGACATTTATCAGTCGACCTCGAGATGAAGCGATTCAGAGCAGCTATTTTGCCGGTTAGGCGCTGGACTTCTCGCGTTGTTCTGGGAGATTTCATCTCTATGAACGTTGAGATCTGTTTGGGGTTCGCTTCGATCCCTCTTTCGGTTACTAAGTAACCGAGGAACTCTCTTGAAGGGACCCCGAAGGTACATTTAGCTGGGTTGAGTTTCATCCCGTACTTATTGAGAATGGTAAAGCATTCTTTTAGTTGGGGGATGTGATCCTCGTACCTGGAAGATTTTACCAGCATATCATCGATGTAGACCTCCATGGTTTTGCCTAGGAGTCCTGAGAACATCTTGTTGACGAGGCGTTGGTAAGTTGCTCCTGCGTTTTTTAGTCCGAAGGGCATGACTTTGTAGCAGTACATGCCTCGATCAGTTATGAACGAGGTCTTTTCTTGGTCTTCAGGGTTCATCAATATTTGATTGTACCCTGAGAATGCGTCCATAAAGGATAGCAGCTGATGTCCAGCGGTGGCCTCGACCAGTCGGTCGATGTGCGGGAGTGGGAAGCTGTCCTTTGGACATGCTTTGTTGAGATCCGTGAAGTCTACACAGACCCTCCACTTTCCGTTCTTTTTCTTAACCACCACGGGGTTTGCGAGCCAGTCGGGGTACTTGACCTCTCTGATCGATCCGATTTTTAATAGCCGATCGACCTCGTCATTGACGGCTTTGGCCCGTTCAGGGCCTAGTTTTCGACGTTTCTGTCTTACCGGTTTGTAGGTCGGGTCGACATTCAGCTCGTGGCTGGTTACGTCGATGTTTATCCCTTTCATGTCTGCCGAAGACCAGGCGAAGGAGTCGACGTTCTTTTTGAGAAAAGAGACCAGTTCGTTCTTGACTGGCTCCGATAGGTCGATTCCTATGCCAACGAGTCTTTCGGGATGAGCCTCGTCTATGCAGACCTGAGTCGTGAGGTCCTTTGGGGGTCCTATTTGACTGGGGTCGTTCGACCTTTTGGTCTGCATGGTGGCGAGCTCGTCCTCTTTCTATAATTGCTACGCAGGGGATTTCTCGATCTGTTTGAATCCGTTCATGTAGCAATGGCGGGAAATCTTTTGACTTCCGTGAATGGTTTTGATCCCTTTGGGTATCGGGAACTTTACGCATTGGTGGTAGGTCGATGGTACCGCTTTCATGTCGTATATCCATGGTCGACCTAGGATTGCGTTATAGGGAGCTGGCCGATCTACTATGACGAACTCTGTCATTCTCCGAACTCCTCCAGCGATTACTGGGGCGAAGACAGAGCCCATCGAGTATGTCGTTTCACCAGCAAAACCTACTAGTGGCGTCTTTTCTTCTACAACCTCGGAGTCGTTGAAGTCCATCTTTTTGAACGCGTCGTAAAAGAGGACATCTACCGAACTCCCTGTGTCAATCATTATCCTTGAGAGTTTGACATTTCCCACTACTAGACAAACGAGGAGAGCGTCGTCGTGTGGTTTGTCGAGACTACTTATCTTGCTCTCGTGGAAAATGATCTCGTGGTCTGGACCCAACATTGGGGTCTTTCCCCTTCTGTCGGTCTCGACTCTTCTTTGAAGAGCTTTGATCGAATTGACCGAGTTGCGGCAAAGTTTGGAGCCACCGAAGATGAAGTCGATTCGTTTAGGGGGTATAGCCCGTACACCCCCCCCCCCCCCCCCCCGCAGAGACGAGGGAGATTGATTCTTGAGCGTAAACTTTTGGCAGAAGCCGGAGGCGGGGATAGTGCCGAACCTCCCGGGGTACCGCTCAGGTTAAGCTCACCGAGGATGAACTCGACTCGCTTCCGCGACCCTTGAGGGAGTGTTTCGGGAGATTCCGGCTCCTTTGACCGTTCCCATTTGTTTTGAGAGTGCTTTTTAGAGTTCGACTCCTTGGTCTGTTTGTTTTCCTTTTTGTCGGACAGAGTTTCCTCCTTGACTTCGGAGTCTTTTTTGCTTTCGGACTCTTGTTTTTGAGCCTCTGCTTTAGCTCGAGTATAGCAATCCTCGGTCGAGTGCCCTCTCTTATTGTGGAAATCACAGAATTTTTCCTTGTCGAACTCGAATTTCTTCGAGCTCTTTGGGCTCTCGACCGCGTTGACGTTCCCTGACTTACGGGAATCCTTTTTCGAGTTTGAATTCTGCGGACCCGATGGGTTCCTTTCTTTCCGGTGTTTTTCCCTGAGGGCCGTGGTTTCGTCCTCGAGGCGAGCAAAGGCCGATGCGCGATGGAGGGCGTCATCGAGCGTTTGGGGTTCGCGGACTGTTATTTCCTCGCGGAATCTGGTTGAGAACCATAGTCCTCGTCTTAACGCTTCTATAGCTACCTCATCTCGTGGGTTCGCGATTTTGTATTTTATTTCCTTGAATCGGTCGATGTATGAGCGAAGTGTTTCGTCGGGTTTTTGAGAGACGCCAAATAAGGCTGCCTCGGTAGTCTTTTCCTCGATGAAAACGGAGTATTGTTTGAGGAAAGCCGTCATGAACTGGGTGAAGTTGTCAATGGACCTTTCTTCCAGTCCGGCAAACCATTCTAGGGCAGAACCTGATAGGTTTTCCGCGAAGAGCCTGCAGAAGGCTGGCTCCCTCTCCTCATCGGTAAGGTACACCCTTGCCATCGCTAGTCGGAATGCCCTGATGTGGGCTTTCGGTTCCGATTTCCCAGAGAATTCTGGAAACTTAGTTTTCTTGATCTCTCGGATTCTTGCAAACGCAATCCGATCTGTGAACGGCGTTTGTTGTGTTTCTTCGATCACTCGATCGATGTCAGGAGCCGCGCTCGTCGCCATGTGAACTTTTGAGCTTAGACTGTTAAACTGGGCTTTAGCCTGTTCGATGTATTGTCTAAGCATATCGTGTTCATCGCCCTCTGCGGGTGCGAACTGGACTTGCGCCTGTCCTGACGCTTGTTCCGGAAAAATGGGGTCGAGGAGATTGATCGTTGGGATCGACCTCGCCTGATCGACCTGTGGCGTTCGGAACTGAACTGAGTTTGATCCATTAAGGAGTCCCGAGCTCGAGGCGAAGGCAGAACCTCCTAGTTGCCTCGGTCGGGTGTTAGAGTTACTCGGGAAAGGTGGTGGCCCAGGTAATGGTCGGTTTCTTGATCCGGTTGGATCTGCGACCATTGAACTCGAACCAAATGGGGTCGGTACCGCGATAGGGGTCATTGTTGGGCGGAAGCCGCTATTTGACGTATTATCGAAATGTCCCGACGTTCCCAGAGGAGTTACTACTTGGGAGAAGTCCAAGCGAGTACACGGTGGAGGACTTATGGGAGTTCGCGTTTGTCTGCCCCCTTGGCTTTGATTGGCGAGCTCTTCAAGACGGGCGTTCAGGCGCCGCTCTTGTTCTTCGAGCTGCGCTGCCAGGGAACGGTTTGCGACCTCTTGGGCCCTTGCGCTTGCCTCGTTGTTTCGCGTTCGATCTACCAACAGGCTCAACATCGAACGGATCTCGGCAAGATCACTTGGTCCTTGTCTCTGTGGAGCGGAAGGTAGTGGAGAATTGGGTCTGGTTACTCCAGATCCTCCTCCCGGGGTGGGTATTGAGTCGTTTCTCATCCACACCCAGTTTCTGCTCGGATCATTAGTTCCTGACAAAACGTTTGTCGGAGTCTGGCTTGTCGCGATTGTTTGAGCGACGGAGCCGGTTGGTGCCGCGGTCGTGGAGACTGAGGCGGAGCTCGTCAACACGCCGTCGGTCTGACCCATGTTCCTTACCCCGGTAGTGTTCTGAGGAACGTTGTCGACCGTTTGAGGGCGGTCAACCAGTGGTATGGCGCTGGGAGAGCCAGTTTGGTCGGGATTCATCTCGATCTATCGGATCTAGGATCTGATTCTTAAGATAGGAAAGGCTATAGAATGTCCCCACAGTCGGCGCCAAATGTGAGATCCGGGATTCACACTAAGAATTTGTATTCGTGGATTTGGACTTTTGGATATAGAAATGGTATAGTTTCCTATGAATCAAAGACTTTATTGAGATTGATCGTCGAGATAGAACAAACACAGTCGAAAAGAGAGTACAAAGTATGGAATCGAGCTATCTAGTCGAAGTGTTCTTAGCCTAGGTTGGAATTGTCTTTGATGAGCTGCCACTTCTTCCTTTAAATAGTCTCCACTCTCATCTCTTCGTCCTGATACTTCGGCCTCGTCGTTGTAACGATCTCCGAGATTCGTGCGGATCAGTTGAACTGACAAAGACCGAGTTGCTCTATCTCCACGTCATCCTCAGCCGAGCTCGAGCTCGATCGTCTCCGGCTTCGGCGTCGTCTGGGCCTCTCTAAGGCGCTTGCTTTGCTTGGGCCCAACAAGAGAGTTGACTCTCTCGTTTATCTTTGATTCTGGAATGGGCTCATAATTACGGGCCTTTGTCTTGTCTGTTAATGGGCCGGATTTCCTAGAGGGAAATCCAGTACCAACAATCGGGAGTCGACTCTCAACACCTAGAAAGCATTTAAGGTCGGGCGCGTGAAGCACACGCACGACTCCCTCAAATATCTCTACCGAGCAGTGTTGAGAGAATCAAGGACACATTTTCCCAAAAGCTCGCGACCATAATCGAGAATCTTCCCGTAAAAGTAATTTTCTTCTTCCATTTATATTTGTAACATGAAATTCAATATTTTTCAAAATCGTAAGTATGATACTTTCATGATGTTCGAAATTTTGAGCTTCTCACAACAATGTTTTACCTGGTCATGGCACATCTAAGTGAATTGACCTAATTTCACTTTTGGGGCTAATCATTCTTTCTTTCAAATGATTACAAACATATAATAGCACTCTAAGTAATCAGAAAATGTAGATGATCTTTTCTCATTGTCATGTAATGATGTTGTGGAATGTAATAGGTAAGGTTCACGGAAGATAGTATTAAGGGCAATTGCGTCACCCCCTGATGCGGAATGAGACAAGTCATGTGGTGCTTCTACACAGATTTGATAGGTATTAAAATGTCTGAGGTATCTTGATTTAGTTACTATCGTAAAACTCTTGTAAACAATTCTTGTTTAGAGTGGAAATACACTTATCCATTGCTCAAAGAAGCCGGTTTAGAAACTTGGGCATTTGATATCCTTGGTTGGGGCTTTTCTGATTTAGGGTTTTTCCTCTCTTATCTCTTAATTCCTTTCATTGCAAATGCTTTCTTACTTAAATACTTTTTTTGTGCTTCTCTTTCTTTGACGAAAAACGTAGCTTTTATGAATCTTTTTTATAGACGATTTCCTTTGCTTATATGCTTTTGAGGAGAACTGATTATGCCATTCTTGTATGATCTCATATTAAAAGGCTTGTGGCTTTGCTTGGGCCGAGCCTCGGTGCTGCTGTTGCAATAGACATCCATCCAGAAGCGGTAAAGTACTTATCGAAAACACTAACGAGCTTTCAGGTTTATTAGAAAACATGTTGAAGAAGATAAATGACTATGAGAAGGAAAAGTGAATATTCATGTTTTTCTCAACTAAAAGTGAATATTCAGGTTGATGCCTCACTGCAAGAAAAAAGCTCAAAATGACGGAAATATTTTTCCGTTGGAGTTTACCTATAGTTAACGCCTTGACGGAAAAAATTTGTCGGTTATATTCAGGTTGAATTCCGACGGATAACCGATGTTTTGGGAAATCGACGGTTTTCTAAGTTTTTGGGCTTTTGGATTCCTTTTACCAGTAATTCCATTTTGGATTCGGGCTAACCAACGGAAAACCGACGGTTTTCGGTTTCCATTATTTTAAATTATTAAATATTTTATTTAAAATTAAAATTAAAATAAAATAAAAATTACTAAAATTTAAAATATTCATAAAAAACTTTAAAACATTAAATATATGTTTTTATTCAAACGGACACTAAACCCGAGAAATCTACATCCCCGAGCCAATCCCCGAACCCATCCCTATCCCCATGTGCGACTTCAGCATGTAGTCAGCAAACCTCGCATCAATCTCGTCGAACTTTTCCATTATCTTATGTTGGTTTGCCACCAAGTTCGCGATTATATCGTCTTTAGCCTTCAATTGCGCCTCATATTCTGCCTGTGTCTGAATATACCGAGAAGACGTTACGGATTTCAGTTTTGGGCTCATATTGCCTAAACCGAACCAACGTCCTTTGGTCTTCGGTGTTTCCTGTAAAACAACCTAGAAAACAAACTTTAGAATTAAATTAAAATAAAATAAATATTTATAAAGTATTAAATTTATAACTTACCTCAACGACAATGTCATTGATCGCTTCGTCCAGGAGGAAAGTGGCAGTGGACCCAACTTCTGGCTGTTGGGAAAGAAGAAAATATGAAGCTCGCTTTTTCGAGACTTCGATGACTCGGCGAGCGATCGGATCTTGAATGGTGCCGTCTTTCTTACTTTTGTGGGTGAATTCCAAAACCTCAAGATAAGTGGATTTGCGTCTATGTTTCTTGGCGTGTAAAAATAACTTTATTAATCCATCATTAATTCGTCAATTTTCAGTTATTAAAAACTGACGGATTAAAATCCAAACTTGGCAACATTATCCGAAGCACCAGCTTATGATGGAGTAAGTTTTTATCAAATTGGAAACTCAACCAACATTTTGGTTTTTGGGGATAATTCCAAAATAGAATTTGCAAAACAAAAAGAAAAAATATTTAGTTATTTTAATGAATCATTTCCTCTTCAATGAAGAGTGCACAATGAATTATCGACATATGATTTCACATGCTTTTCAGATATTGCACTACATTGCAGTCGCCAAATTCCTTAACGCACGTGTTGTTGTGTCCAAAGCAATCACAGAAGTTTTCATCTCTGTTTAACTTGTTAATCTCTATTGTTACTTGGGAACATCGTGTTGGCGAGGTGTACGTTTGATCATATCCTTAATGAAGATGTTAATGCTTGGGATGCGATGATTTATGGGTGTGGCCGTTTAGGAAATTCTTTAGAATATCTGATGATTTTTATTATGGTTGATGTATTTAAGATAACAGGTTTCATGTGTTTTAACTTTATTTTAATTTTCTTATTTATGATCTATATTATAAAAACAGGTGACTATTTTTGAAATTAACTTTGGTTTTACGTGGTATATTACGAATTGTGCCACTGCATTTATTTGAAATTTTTGGATTTCATTAAGGACAGTTTTGGATTATTAAATTTTAGACTATATGTGAGACATATTTAATATTCTCCAATTAATGATTTTGTTCCAAAATATATTCATAATATATTTTAGTATCTTTTGATTTTAAATATATAGATATCATAAAAAGTATTTTTATTTTTCAATTTCTTAAACTAAATAAATATTAATTTCGAATTTTTATTGAATTTACTATAAAATAAATTTAATTATATTTTAATATAAATATTTTATAATTGATGATTTTATTCAAAAATATATTTTTATAATATCTTTTACTATCTTTTAATTGAAATAGAAATATGTATTTTATATTATACCATAATCTCACAAAAATATTTTAACTTTTTGATTTCTAAATAAAATAATTACTAAATTCATATTTATTATTAAAGTTTATTAAAAGTAATTCTAATTACATTTTGATATATTAAACTAACATAATATTTTTATTTAGACAATTATAAAACTTAAAACATATTAAAAATAGATTAACCGATTTCAGTTGTCTATACGATTAGAAACAAAATTTGATTACTGGAACGGGTTAAAAAAATGTATCAACCAATTTAAATTGATGTATTCTTAATTTGATAAAATATTAAAATTATTCAATATTTATATTATTAGAATATGTGATGATTTTTATTACAGTTGTTGTATTTAAGATAACAGGTTTTAAAGGATTGTTTCATCAGACTTTCAAAATACTTAAACTAATATAAGATGGTTGAAATATAGATTAATTTGTTTTTATTATAAAAAATATTTATAAATATTTATGTTCATTGGAATACAAGTTAAAAAATATAAATTAACCAATTTTAATTATAGAAACATTAAAATAAACTTAAATCAATATAAAAATATTAAATGAACAGATTATCATGTTTTAGTTACATTTTGATCAATAAAACAAACATAAAAAAATTATATTTAGATCATCATAAAATGGGTTGAAAAATAGATTAACCAATTTCAATTATCTATATTATTAAAACTAATTTTGACTATTGGAACAGGTTAAAAATATTTATTAACTAATTTCAATTGATATATTTTTGTTTGATAAAATATTAAAATTATTCAATATTTATATATTGGAATATATGATGAGTTTGATTACGATTGATGTTTTTACGATGACAATTTTAAATGATTGTTTTAGCAAAATTTCAAAAATATTTAAACTATTATAAAATAGATTGAAATATAGATTTTTTTTTTTTGATTATCTATATTGTTTTATTAAAGTTAAATATTTGTTTCAAGTATAATAGATGGATTTTCATACTTTAGTACATTTTGATCTATGAAATAAATATACAAATCTTTATATTTAAACCATTATAAAATGGGTTCAAAAATATATTAAACTATTTTAATTATCTATACTATTAATTTTTAATTAAAAATGGGTTAAAAATATCAATCAATTTCTATTGATATATAGATATAAAAATAATTTATAAATTTGTAATCACGCGTCAAAACTATACTATTTAAAACAAAATTATATACATAATTAAATAAAAAATTCGCAGATCGAATCTAACAACTTATATATTAGTAAAATTGCATTTTATACAAAAATTATTAATTTTAACAACTTTTTTTAATAGTGAAATCGCGAGTTGAACTAAGTTCATAAAAAATGTCAAATAAAATATATATGCAATTTTACAGTAATACGTTAAACTAATCATCTATTAAAAATGATAATAAGCCACAACTATTAAAAATATAATAAAACAATATTAAACACAAAAACAAAATTTATTATAAAATTTTCGACATTTAGCATTATGTCATCTTATTTTTTATTTAATATAAATTGAATTTGATATTTCATAAACAGTTTTAAAACTATAGATTTATGATAAAAAACATTTTTTAAAGAAAATAAATTCCCGTGCTTCTTTAGCGCGGGTCAAAATCTAGTTAATTGTTAAATTACACGATATTTTTTTATTGGTTATAATAATAAGGGTGAACAAATGGATTCACCGATAATTATTCATTAATATGGGTATTAAAAAGTTACTAGTTAAATTTTTAGACCAATTCAGTTTCAGTATAACTAGTTAATTAAATTGATATATTAGTTAGGTGTTAACTGAGTTGTAATTATGTTGTATGCTATTACCAAATTAACAACTGTGTAACTATGTTGATGCTATCTAATAGTTCATGAATTCTGTTTATTCATGTGTATTTGTTTACAACGTGGGTTATACCTAGTAATTTTGTTATCTTAATTCACGGTTATATTGGTATAAGATAATTACATGTTCATTGAATGTGATGATTAACACTGGTATTAACAAAGTTACAAAGTTAGGATAGACCAATTCAGTTTTAGTATAACTAGTTAATTGAATTCACTACAAGAAATTTGTGCATTAATAGCTGCCGGAAAACGATATATATTGATACGATAGCGTTATGTAAAACGCTATGTCATCAACCGCGATAAAAAGTCTGACACTTTAGATATCGTTTTTTGTAAATGCTATGAACTGTCTTTTTAAGATAACGTTTTTATTGTTTGCAATAGATTAAACTACAATTGCGTTTTAATATCTGCAATAGATTAAAATACAATAGCATTTATTCAGTATTATGAATTAGCTATATAATAGCATTATGTAAATATCACCTATACATATTTTTAATTGATGAGCTATTTATTACGAATATATATGAAATTAATAAAAAAAACTAAATTACACAATTTATTATAAAATCATAAATAGAATGAATTAATTAAAAATGAAAATAATATTAAAATAATTAAAATACTTTATTACTAAACTTAAACCGATTATCGGTTTTTTATTACAATTAAACCAATGACCCAAACCAAAGAAAAAAAAAACAGTTTCTCCAACCGACCATGGTCCCAGGGCGAGAAAACAGGAGTCCTCGATCATACATCCTTGAATCTCTCTCTGTATTCAGTCAGAGACTCATCAGGAATTGGTGGAGTCAGTTCCACCACATCACCCATGGACCACCTTGAGCTCCCAGGCCCTACCCGGCTCAGTAGATCTGAGACTGTTGAACTAGCTGGAAATTCTTGGACATGCATCTGCATTTTTTCCGGTATAATCTGCATTTTAGCTCATGTGCTTCATCTGGAACTAATCTGCCCACGAGGGATGCAAGATTAGGGTCCAACTCTATGCGGTATCTGTTTAGGTAGGTATTGAGTTCGTCTGTTCCAAGTACCTGCCGTAGTCATAAACAGTTGTTACCGTATCACTACAAAATTATGTGTATTTGTGGCTATAACTTGGAAAAACGTTACATCTGTTCAGTGGTAAAGGGACATGATGATTCATAGATAAAAACTTTTTATAAATCTTACCTTTGCAATTTTAACCAATTGATCATAGTCGTCACAACATCAGCGTTAGTCTTGTGGTTTCACTCACCAGTCAACACTGTCCTCATCTCATGAAATTATCATTAAACTCTCCATGAACAACTTCACCAGTCAAAATATCAACGCCAACAATGCCGACTCTAATATCAAAACTCGCTTCTAAACCACATCCTGTTGCCTCCGTGTTAACTCTCTCATCCACAACACAAACCAAGAAATTACTTTGTGAACCAAAACCTTCTTCGCCAACGCAGACACCACTTATATCCTCCGCGTACCTATAACCAACTTCCACCATCAAAATCACATCCGGGTACTTGCTCTTCAGCTCCACCACCTGCTGTTCCAATGACGTGTATTTCCTGGAGGATGTAATGGGGACAGATGAGACAGTTTAGGCTTCTTGGGTGACGCGGCGACGAGGTGGTCGGAGAGAAGCTTACGCTTGGATGGAGAGAAGATACGGTGACAGAAATCTTCGGAGAATCCAAACACAAAAGCGGATTATTGAAAAACTACACTCAGTTCAAAACTAAAAATCGCAAAATCAAAAACCAAAACACACAAAAGACTAAATATTAAATCAGAAAAAGTGAGACCTGGAAAGTGATGAGAAGGGGCTTTCGTGAAGCCATGGAGCCCTAATAGCAAATTTTGAAACCCTAAATCAGAAGCCATGGAAGAGATGGGCGACTGAATTAGCAGACCTAGAAAGTGACGAGAAAGAGCTTTCCTGGAAAAAAAAAAGTGAGAAGAGGAAATGAAGACAAGGAGTCATGTCCGTTGATTTTAATATGATCTAACGGTGGATAATGAAAAAAAGTATGATAAATAAGTCTTAACCAATGAAAAATCAGTTTTTTATTTGTTGTTTTTGTTAAGACCAGATTTTTTATTTACAATTTCAAGTTTAACATTTTTTATTTTTTTATTTTATTTCTTTTAACTTTTTGTCAATTTTTTTTTAATTAGTGTATTATTTTTACAATATGTGGTAACTCAATAAAAATAAATTATATATCTTAAAACTATTTACAAATGTTTTGATGGTATATCTTATTTATAATCAATTTCATTTGTCAATTATATTTTGATTATATATTATGTTTAGTTTTTAGAGTTTAAGATTTATAAATTTATTATACTTTTAAAAAGTGTTAAATTTTGTTATATTATTCGATGTTTAGAAAATTAGTGTTAATGATTAAGGGTTAAAAGTTAAGGTTTTAAAATTTAAAAAATCTAGTGTTTATGATTAAGGATTAAAAGTTTAGGGTTTAGGGTTTAGGATATAGAGATAAAGTTTTAAATTTTAAAAATCTAGTGTTTTGATTAAGGATTAGAATTTTAAGGTTTAGGGTATAGAGTTAAGGTTTTAAAATTTTAAATCTAGTGTTTATGATTAAGGATTAAAAATTTAGGGTTTAGGGTTTGTGTTTAGTGAAGAATTAAGGTTTGAGTTTATAGCCTAGATTTATGATTTGGGGTATAGGATTAGGGTTCAAACCCTAAACCTTATTTATATCTAAAAGAAATTATCACTAGTTTGTCTATACAACAAGTATAATAATACAAGTGAGAAATAAAAAGAAGTTTTGGGGTTGAGGGTATAGATGTAGTTTTGATTTCATACCCTAAACCCCGCTAAGTATTAATCCACACAACACACATAAACAAAAATTGGTTTACTTATACTAAGTTTCAATTAGTCTAGTTGATTTACTACTTAGTAATTCATTAGCAAATTGGACTTTTTAGGATGGGTATAAATCCTTAGTAGAATGTCTCATCTCATTTCTCCACTAAATTAAAAGTATAAATCTATTTAGACTCAAAACCAAGGTTAAAAAAACTTATATATACACACAATCCAATAGAAGACAACGGAATTCATACTCTTTTCAATATATTCAAGCATGGATTCATAAAAAATGAACATGTGCTTGAGTAGCAACATCCTTGGCCAAGTACAATTTTCCTGCTCTAGGTGGCACATACAAAAGAAAGCATATAATGGCATGAGTATAGAGTTAGCTATTCTCAAATCGCATGTAGTTTCCTTGTGCTTCTATCCTATGTTGGAGTCTCCGTTGCACCTGCCCATACTAAAAGACCAGTCAAAAGGTGTACGCACTATATCCTCCTCAACGAAGCTATATGGTCTGTGATGGTCTTGATTCTTCTGTATGGCATCCACCTGCAAGGGAACCACATTTCATATCCACATCTGAAGCCATAGAGCTAATTTGCATCCTCAACGAAGCTATCTGGCTCTCTAAAGATGATTGTTCTTGCACCAATGATACCAATGATAAGCGCCTTGAGTTCAACTACTGATAAGTGTCCGTCCTTGTTTGCATCGATTGTATCAAACAACCTTAATAAACACATAAAGTTAAGCACATGTTGAATGAAACTCAATACATTTGCAGATGGTGACTTACTTTCGGATGACATGCTCATCAGGCTGGCCTTCATCATCAAGAAGCCTTC
>CM058232.1:35035742-35240103 GCA_030180135.1 Orychophragmus violaceus
GAGATTATGGAGCCGAGAAGATCTAACAAGGAATATGAGCTTATCCTTTAGGCTCAAGTGGAGATCAAGGTCCAAGACATCTAGCTCAGCTCATCATCATCATGCCACTAAGAAGAGTCATCCCCAAAAGATGACACAAGAAGAAGATACTGAAAAGGAGCTAACCATATGTAGCATCACAACTAGCTCAGCGGATAACTCAACGACTAGCTCAGCAGACTTGCCATATATGGAAGCATTCACATTTGGAAGGTCAATTCAGCACCAAACGTTTACCTATCAAAACTACAGTATTTTGAGCTCCTTTCCATCAAGACTAGATGTCCTCAGCTGCACCAGACCACACAAGATTCTCCATAACTTCAACAAGTCACACTTACCATTTTTGGAGAAGAAAGAGATCAAACACCAACGGCTTCTTTCCAAGAATGAAAGCCACGAATTGTTTGTCAATCAAGCTGTCCCAAGGATCCTCACTTATCCCTTAAAACCATCCAGATACAAAGGAACAATCAAGAGCATGGATCCTTACCAAAATCGGCCTAACGGCTAGTTTCCTCTAAAATAGCGATTTCTTGTTCAAGGTCAATATGACCGTTAGTCTTAAGTCCTATAAAGTCTCATTGTATTGTTCATTTGTAAATCACCTTTCAATCAATTAATCAAAGTATTATTCAGTTCTTTCAAAGAGTTTCTTTGTTAAGATTTTATTCCTTCTCTTGAATAAGTGTGTGATTCACCTATTCTCTAGAAAACCTTGGATTAGGATTGCTTGTGTGATTCAAGCAGAACTGATTCAAGCACAGATTGAGAGAGTCAATCAGCCCATCGAACAAGTGAGTTGTTCATCATCATCCATCCTCTATCCATTCAATCATCTCAACGTTCATCCTAAGGAGTCTAGAGACCCAAAGGTTGGATTCATCTCACCATATCATCATTCACGATCTAGAAGAGAGTGACTTCAGTCCCTGTTCTACGTCAAACACGCTTCCATCTTGCATCATCTGGTATCAGAGCCGAAAGGTTCCTAATCAGGTGTACTCTATCCTTACCTTTCGGTTTCATTTCATTTAGTTGCTCAATTCTCTGATTTTTGTTTGCATCTCAAAGAAAAACCATAAAAATCGTTTTGTTTTGCATTCTTAATCAAAAGCCAAAAAAAAAAGAATCGTTTTGTTTTGCATCTTGAATCAAAAAAAAAAAGTTTGTTTTGTGTTCTTGTTTTGTTTTATAAAACCAGAAAAAGTTTTAAAAAGAAAGAGGAGAAGTTTTTGTTATTTGATTTGATTTTATTTCCTTTTGTTTTCCAAAGTTGTCTTCAAATTTCAAAAAAAAAAAAAAAGGATTTCGAAATATTTTAGATTTTTAGAGATTTTCTAGTTTCTATTTCTTTGGTCAAATCTAGTTTTCAAAAAAAAAAAAAAAGGAAAGATTTCAAAAGTTTTGATCAAGGATCCATCTGATTTGTAAAGAATTATATTTCCTATTTCAAAACAAGGAAAGTCGTGTGCCATTTTTAAAAATAGGAAAGAGTGATATCCTTTACCCAAAGTTTGAAAGTTTTCGAAATTTTACACAAAAAAAGAGAGAGAAAAGGTTAGAGGACCCATTGATACTCTTCTAGTTTGAATTGTTGCAGGAACTAACTCAAGACATGTATGAAGAGTACCACCCACCTAGGCGCAAGACTGGATTCAAGCACCATGGAGTTACTTCATATCATGTACCAGCTCAACGACAGCTCACTGGTACAAGGAATGCGATAGTCCAAAGAACCAACACAAGGTAGCCGACCACCAGCACAAGAGGTTCCCTAATGTTTTCAGGAAGAAGCAGTAACCCTGAAGCATACTTACAATGGGAAAATAACATGGAGGAGTGGTTACAAGTTAACAAAATTCCAGAAGAAAGGAGGTTAGCACTAGCTGTCTCAGCCTTCACAGGAAAGGCTTATGAATGGTGGCTAAAAGAGAACACACCAACCATCTTTAAGAAGCCAGTACTGGATTGGAGAGATCTCAAGTCCAGGATGAAAAAGGAATTTGTGGGAAAACTTCAAGCCACAACCAAGAGAGTGAAGATTGCATCTGAAGCACAAGCTGCTCCTAAGCCCAAGTCTGATTGTTATCAAGAATCTATGGCGACTCTTCAAGCAAGGCAGGATCAGCAATGGCAGAAGATCATGGATATGTTGCTCCCAAAGAAACCAGAAAAGAAGCAGAGTCACAAACCTTCACCCAATGCAACCGGACCTAGCTTTGATGCCTCACTCAAGTTGCGAGACGCGCCAACACAAGGTAAGTGTTCTAACCTTGTAAATTCCAAAGAGCCAACATGTTATAGGTGCCATAGGAGAGGGCATTTTGCTGCAAGTTGTCCATCTAAGAAGTTGTTCAAAGATATAATATCAGAGTTGAAATTGGAAGTAACTGACACAAATGATCATTTTGTGCAATCTGATATTTTAAATTCCAATTCAAGACTCATGCACTTGTCTTTGCCAAAGAGTTATGATCCAGGAATAAGACAAGAAGAAGAGCACACAAGTCAAGAAGACATCAAGCGTGAGGTGAAAGCAAACAAGGAGAATATCATGTTCCAATTCACCAAGGAAATCACTGTGAGTTTAAGTTTCAATAAATCTGTTCCTATAGTTCTAAACTCAGATATAATCCACTTGCTCTTTCCCTTAAGAGTTGACTTAGGTACAAGTCTGATAAAGATCAAGAAGCAAAAGGCAGAAGGAGTCTTGAAAGAGAGACCAAAACCGAGCCATGTTTCCACACATGAGCCACAAGCAAATCAAAGGCTTGAGTTATATCATGATTCAACCAAACATGAGGTTATTTCTGAACTTAAAGTGCCTAACACTGATTGTCAAGCCACTGGTATGATGCACTTGTTTCTTGAGTCAAGTGTTGAGACAGGAATTAGATCTAAAGATAAAGCCAAATGGGAGATCAAGGAAAATCCACCAGACCAAAGCAAGCACACTACATCTACTAGCATGGTAAGTCTTTCTTTGATCCACTTCATTTCCCATGACTCAACAGCTGTGTTAAAGGATTTGTTAAGCTTACAAGAGGATGAGATATCAGTAGAACATGAAGATGAATCTAAGGAAAATGATTCAAACCGATACTTATTTGATAAGAAGCCCATAATGCACTTGTCTCTTTGCCAAAATGTCGAACATATTTCAGGTCTTAAAGAGAGCATAAGCAAGATCAGCAAAGGAGACGTCACACCAGCTCAAAGAAGAGGAGCATTGCTATCCTATTTGCTCAAAGAAGAGCCACCGGATGCTCCACAACTCAACCGGAATCAAAATGATTCCCAAGGTAATCTTCTAAACCCTCATTCACTTCACTGGACTAACTTGACTTATCTATGTGCAGGTTATCAAGTTTTGAGGTCAAAACTTCTTGAAGAGGGAGGGTATGATGAGGTCATCAGAACCAAACCAAACCAGGCACTGACTGACTCAATCACTGACTCAACCACTACGTCAAGCAGCGCAAGGAGACTTAGAGAAATCAAAGCCACGCTGAGTGCTGATCCAAAACCAGGCATAGGACTAATTATACATCCAACAATCAATCCTAAGAAGACATATGACCCAGGAGGAATCATAACACATGGAGAAGAGATTATGGAGCCGAGAAGATCTAACAAGGAATATGAGCTTATCTTAGCTCAAGTGGAGATCAAGGTCAAGACATCTAGCTCAGCTCATCATCAGCATGCCACTAAGAAGAGTCATCCCCAAAAGATGACACAAGAAGAAGATACTGAAAAGGAGTTAACCATATGTAGCATCACAACTAGCTCAGCGGATAACTCAACGACTAGCTCAGCAGACTTGCCATATATGGAAAGCATTCACATTTGGAAGGTCAATTCAGCACCAAACATTTACCTATCAAAACTACAGTATTTTGAGCTCCTTTCCATCAAGACCAGACGTCCTCAGCTGCACCAGACCACACAAGATTCTCCATAACTTCAACAAGTCACACTTACCATTTTTGGAGAAGAAAGAGATCAAACACCAACGGCTTCTTTCCAAGAATGAAAGCCACAAATTTTTTGTCAATCAAGCTGTCCCAAGGATCCTCACTTATCCCTTAAAACCATCCAGATACAAAGGAACAATCAAGAGCATGGATCCTTACCAAAATCGGCCTAACGGCTAGTTTCCTCTAAAATAGCGATTTCTTGTTCAAGGTCAATATGACCGTTAGTCTTAAGTCCTATAAAGTCTCATTGTATTGTTCATTTGTAAATCACCTTTCAATCAATTAATCAAAGTATTATTCAGTTCTTTCAAAGAGTTTCTTTGTTAAGAGTTTATTCCTTCTCTTGAATAAGTGTGTGATTCACCTATTCTCTAGAAAACCTTGGATTAGGATTGCTTGTGTGATTCAAGCAGAACTGATTCAAGCACAGATTGAGAGAGTCAATCAGCCCATCGAACAAGTGAGTTGTTCATCATCATCCATCCTCTATCCATTCAATCATCTCATCAACGTTCATCCTAAGGAGTCTAGAGACCCGAAGGTTGGATCCATCTCACCATATCATCATTCACGATCTAGAAGAGAGTGACTTCAGTCCCTGTTCTACGTCAAACACGCTTCCATCTTGCATCAAAGGATATGAGTGACTTCAATCTTGTTGTGAAGTTCGTGAAATCGATACACACGATCTCAACAAAATTTGTCTCTAATACATCTTTCCACTTCCTCACATAGATTGTATGGCAGAAGTCAAAATTGGCCATCAAATCTTATCTTTTATGGAATTTTTTATGGGTATAATCTAATTTTGATGACCCCAAAAGACTAAGAAAAAATAGGTTTTATCACAGACTGAAACATCGACCGCTACAGAGTAATGCTCTTCGGACTAAAAATGCGGGTGCAACCTATTAGTGCCTAGTAAATAAGATGTTCGCACACCAGCTCGGTAAAACCATGGAGATTTATATTTTATACCGATCACATGCTGGTCAAATCTTCTCAGAAATGCGATCACGTTGCCCAGATAAAAGAATGATTCTTTATCCTAAATGAATATGTTATGAAACTAAACTCATCTAAATATGATTCCTTATCCTAAATGAATATGTGATGAAACTAAACTCATCTAAATGCTCATTTTGATTATTTTCCGACGAGTTCCCATTAATCTCAACGGTCATATATAAAATCCACTCAAGATTTCATTTTAGCAACAACTCTCAAGTTCGCAGGGATCTCTCACCTCCCGAGTATCTCAACCGTTGGATTCAAATCTTTTAAGTTCAAAATTGTGGCAGTCCCCCAATCGCACATATCAGTCAACCTGAAAGATCTCGACCGTCGAATAAGAAATCTTATAATGATTTCAAAGTTTGGCATTCGCGAGTTGACGTCAGCGGATTAAACCTCCACAATCAGAGGGATTGTTCATATTTCTTGCCAATTAATTATTATCTCTAAGAGAATTGATGAGTTTTGGTTAATTGTTGGTACCAAAATCCACACCTTGAATTTGGCCCGATAAGGCCCAGAGACCTTATCACTCAAACAAATTGATATTAAAGACATGAATCCGACCCATACCAAAGCCCATAGTATATTTGCCCTATTAACTGGAAAACGACTTCGTATTAAAGATGATGTGGTCGATAAAATCAATCAACAAGCTAATCTAGTCAAATGTTCACTCTGAAATCAGTTCAACTCACCGAAGATCACAGAGATCGTTCCAACAAGTGCACTACAAGATATGCAAGATGGATAGATCGATAAAGAGATTATAAAAGGAGTTCGGTTGCTTTAGATTATTGATCTTCTTTTTGACACATTTTTCATACACAAACATTTCTACAAATTTATTGCGAAAACTCTCACTTGAGACCCCTTTCTAATCTTTTTTCATTTGATAGTTTGTTTAAATGATCGTTTGATCTATGCACTGCTAGTCATTCGACGTTTTTCACTCCAAATTATAATTCTATAGTTTGAATTTTCGGATCCATAGGTTATCACAAGAAACTACCTGTGTAATTAGTTTTAGAAATCAGAATATATATTTGTAGTACATGTCAAATCAATACTATTAAAACAGGAAGGTTTGCCATGGTACATAAAAGTTGTTTCCGGAATTTGCCCTTGATATTATTAGAATTTGTAACCTTCATTAAGGGTAAAACTGTAAAACAATATATTTGATTTATTCATAATATTTATTCATAATATCTTATAATATCTTTTGGTTTCCTTTTCCAATTTTAATCATATCTAACAAAAATCTTTTTCAAAAATTAGTAAAAATAATAATTAATTTCGAAATTAATATTAAAATATATATTATAAATTATTATTAACTAAAATTTGATTTATAGAAATAAAATGAATAATTTAAAAATATTCAAATTACTATAAAAATATTCAAATTACTATTACCTAAACAATAATTTATATTAAAAATTAAGCTAAAATATTAAAAATAGATATATATTTAAATTTGATAAAAACGTAAAATATCAACAATAAGTAAATATTTATATTATTGAAATATATAACTGTCGGGTTAATTAATGATTATACTAAAACAATTTTTTGTGTTGAATTCTATAAAAATATTCAAATTACTATTACCTAAACAATAATTTATATTAAAAATTAAGCTAAAATATAAAAATAGATATATATTTAAATTTGATAAAAACGTAAAATATCAACAATAAGTAAATATTTATATTATTCAAATATATAATTGTCGGGTTAATTAATGATTATACTAAAACAATTTTTTAGCGGGTTGTTTTATACTTTTTATAATTTGAATACTATAAAAATGTACAACTTATTATTAATTAAACATTAATCTATAAACTAAAAAAATTTAAAGCTAAATATGAATATATATATTATTTTATACTATAATACAAATCATATTAGAACTTATAATGTGAATCGTTATTTTAATCTCTTTATATTTACGATATCTCCTCCCAAATAATACAAAATTCATTTTTTAAACCTAAATTATTAACTCACGTTTTTTAATATGGGTTAAACAATTATAAATAAATAAAAAATTACTAACAACAAAATAGCTAAATTTTAAAATTGTAAAGAAAAATATACCCGCGTTCTGAAAACGCGGGTCAAAATCTAGTCTAATCTATTAAAACAGGAAGGTTTGCCATGGTACATAAATGTTGTTTCCGGAATTTACCCTTGATATTATTAGGATTTGTAACCTTCATTAAGGGTAAAACTGTAAAACAATTTATATTTGATTTATTTATAATATCTTATAATATCTTTTGTTTTCTTTTTTCTATCATAATCATATCTAACGAATTTTTTTTCCAAAAATTTAATAAAAATAATAATTAATTTCGAAATTAATATTAAAATAAATATTATAAATTATTCTTAACTAAAATTTAACTTAAAGAAATAAAATCAAGCATAATTAAGTTACTAAATCAATTGGTACATATAATTATATAATTTAATACATAATTATTTTATAAATTATATAATCATTAAAATTAATAAATTATTATTAAAATAAGAAAGTAGTATATAATATTGTACTAGCGTGCAGGTATAAATTATTTATTTTGTAAGAAACATTTTTTACGATTGTACTTCTTAACGGGTTGTTTCATCAAATTTTAAAATATTTAAATTATAATAAAATGGGCTGAAAATAAATTAACCAATTCGATTTCTAAAAATAAAATTTGCACGAGTAACTAATTCCAATTGATATATTTTAAATTTAATATAAATATTTAAATTATTTAATATTTATATTATTCAAATATATGATGCGTCAAATCTAATCTATTAAAACAGGAAGGTTTGCCATGGTACATAAATGTTGTTTCCGGAATTTACCCTTGATATTATTAGGATTTGTAACCTTCATTAAGGGTAAAACTGTAAAACAATTTATATTTGATTTATTCATAATATCTTATAATATCTTTTGTTTTCTTTTTTCTATCATAATCATATCTAACGAATTTTTTTTTCAAAAATTTAATAAAAATAATAATTAATTTCGAAATTAATATTAAAATAAATATTATAAATTATTCTTAACTAAAATTTAACTTAAAGAAATAAAATCAAGCATAATTAAGTTACTAAATCAATTGGTACATATAATTATATAATTTAATACATAATTATTTTATAAATTATATAAACATTAAAATTAATAAATTATTATTAAAATAAGAAAGTAGTATATAATATTGTACTAGCGTGCGGATATAAATTATTTATTTTGTAAGAAACGTTTTTTACGATTGTACTTCTTAACGGGTTGTTTCATCAAATTTTAAAATATTTAAATTATAATAAAATGGGCTAAAAATAAATTAACCAATTCGATTTCTAAAAATAAAATTTGCACGAGTAACTAATTCCAATTGATATATTTTAAATTTAATATAAATATTTAAATTATTTAATATTTATATTATTCAAATATATGATGCGTCAAATTATAGTTCATGTTTGAATGCAATTTTTAACGGGTTGTTCCATCAAATTTTCAAATTATATATCATTACAACACGTGTTGAAAAATAGATTAATCAAGTTCAAACATGACTAATCATATACTAAAAATAACAATAAAATACAACTACTAATATATAATATACAAGTTAATAATATCAAAACAAAAACAAAATTTATAAAATTCCGGCTCACATTTAGCACTATATCATCTTATTTTCATTTGATATAGATTAGACGAAATAGGTAACGAAATTAATTTATAAAAATATAAATTTAAGATAAAAGTATATATTCTAAGAATGAAAACATAAATCCGCGCTTCTTTAGCGCGGGTCAAAATCTAGTTTTATAATTTCATTCTATGAATTGGGATTTTGAACTAGATCACAAAAATGTCTACTTTTGATTTTCTTTCTCGTATAATGAAACATTTGTTTTCATTCTGGTTGGTAAGCGAATCAGGAAGTGGACGAATAAATGGGTTAAAAGCCCAAAATAATTACAGAAATTCAAAATATCGTCAGATAAAACGCAGCGCATAGGAGGCTTCTCCTCTTAAACCCCCAATTTTCAGGAAATTGCATGTTTGCTTAAACCCTATCTTTAATCACATCGTGTGTCTTCCTCTCTTACTTCTTCAGTTGCAGCCATGTATAGATCAAAGGCAGCCCTGTCTTCTCTTCGAAAAGCTTACTCTAAGATCACGACTCGTTCGTATCTAAGCCGAGTTCAGGTGGGGTTTTCTCCAAACTCATCTTCGTCTTTCGATTCTCATGTAATCCTTAGTCGATTTCCATGGCAATTCCGCTCTTTTTCTTCAAAACCAGAGTCTATGCTTCAGTTAGTATTAGAAAATGATTGGTCAAAGGAAGTAGAGGAAGGATTGAGGAAACCGGATATGCCTTTAACCCACGAGACTGCAATTTACCTTCTCAGGAAATTAGATAAGCATCCAGAAAAAGCTTATTGCTTTCTCGATTGGGTTTTCAGAGAATCGGGACTTAGTCCAAGTTCTCCACTTTATAGCACGATGCTTAGGATTTTAGTGCAGCAGAGATCCATGAAACGATTTTGGATGACTCTGACTGATATGAAACATGGAGGGTTTTATATGGATGAGGAAACCTACAGGACTATCCATAGTTTGCTTAATAAGGAGAAATCAAAAGCTGACGCTGCGGCTTTGGCTCATTTCTATGAGAGAATGCTTAAGGAGAACGCAGTGTCTGTTGTTGCAGATAAAGTTTCTGCTTCTGTTTCGAAAGTGGATTGGAGCTGTGAGGTTGAGAGGGAATTGCAAGACATGAAACTCCCTTTGTCAGATAATTTCGTTATCAGGGTGTTAAAGGAACTTAGGGAACATCCCTTGAAAGCTTTGGCCTTTTTCCATTGGGTCGGTGGTAGTTCTTCTGGTTATAAACACAGTACCGTTACGTATAACGCAGCGTTGAGGGTTTTAGCAAGGCCTAATTCGGTCGCAGAGTTTTGGAGTGTTGTCGATGAGATGAAGGCCGCAGGGAATGAGGTTGATCTTGACACTTATATAAAGGTTTCAAGACAGTTTCAGAAATTTAGAATGATGATCGAGGCGGTAAAGCTTTACGAGTTTATGATGGATGGTCCGTTCCAGCCATCTGTTCAAGATTGTAGTCTTCTGTTGAGATCCTTATCGGCTGGTCCCAGCCCAGATTTGGATTTGGTATTTCGGGTTTCAAGAAAATATGAATCAACTGGGAAGTCTCTCTCAAAGGCTGTTTATGATGGAATCCACAGGTCTTTAACCAGTGTAGGGAGGTTTGAAGAAGCCGAAGAAATCATGAAGGCTATGAGAGATGCGGGTTATGTGCCGGATAACATCACGTACAGCCAACTCGTGTTTGGGCTTTGTAAAGCTAAGAGATTAGAAGAAGCGCGTGGTGTCTTAGATCAAATGGAAGCAGAAAGATGTTTCCCCGATATAAAAACTTGGACTATTCTGATCCAAGGGCACTGCAAGAACAATGAAGTGGATAAGGCCTTTGCGTGTTTTGCGAATATGCTAGAGAAAGGGTTTGATCTCGACTCTGATTTGCTTGATGTCTTAGTAGGTGGGTTTCTCAGCCAAAACAGGATCGAGGGGGCGTGCAAATTCCTTATGGAGATGGTGAGAAATGCCAATGTAAAGCCTTGGCAAACCACTTACAAGGGTCTTATAGACAAGCTGCTAGAAATCAAGAAGTGTGGGGAGGCGCTAGATCTTCTTCAGATGATGAAGAAGCAAAACTACCCTGCATATGCAGAGCCTTTTGATGGATACCTGGCAAAGTTTGGGACTTTGGAAGACGCTAAGAAGTTTTTGGATGTGCTAAGCACAAAGGATTCACCTTCTTTTGCAGCCTATTTTCATGTTATCGAAGCTTTCTACCGAGAAGGAAGACTCTCTGATGCGAAAAATCTTGTCTTCATATGTCCCCATCACTTTAAGACACACCCTAAAATCACTCAACTCTTTGGTGCAGCTTGAGGGGTAAATCCTCGAACCTCTCTAGAGTAAAATTATATTCTCGAATTATGACCATTCCTCTCTTCTACCTGTCTGCCACTGACCGCATGGTTATGAAGATGTAGTTTAGATCAAGTTGATTGGTACTGAAGGATGTTGTGGGATTGTTCATAAACAGTTTGCATCTTTCTTTCTTTTTTCAAAATTTTAAGATCTCTTCGTCGCTTTCTTGTTTTCTTTCATTCCTGAAAGGAATTTTTTTTTTTTTTTTCCATTCAGAGAACGCAGTTATGGGACTAATTTCTTCACCTCAAATGTATTGTTTTCTTAATTAATTTACAATGGAAGTTCTGAATACAAATTCTGAACCTTTTTTTGGACAAAAAAATTCTGAACCTAATATGTTAAATTGTAAGTATTAATTCAGGACATCTGGTAAGTAAGTACTAGAGAGCAAATGTACAGACTTTCTCTCTTCTTTCATCTCTGTTGAGGATCACAGATAAAAGTAACCAAGTTATATAGATCATAAAGAACAATCTAGTTTATGAGTTGGAGATTTTGTTTCTTGATTTAGAATGGAAATGCATATATACACGATAGATCATGGATAGTAAATTCCTACTTTATCTTAAATAAAAAACAAAAAGGTGGATTTTAGAGGACAGGAAAACTGAGAAAACTCTTATCCGAAGATTAAACTTCCCCACCTATGTCTATCTGTCTGTCTTGTCCATTACCCATGTGAAGTTTGTTGCAGAAATACGATAAGCTTACGTGTTTCTTCCTCACACATGGGACTGTCTGTCTGTCTGATTAATGGATAAAAGAAAAAAAGCTCACAAAGAGACATCATATCACTTTACTTATCAGCCAAGAGTTTCGGTCTCAGACATCTCTCTCTCTCTCTTTGGCTGTATTTTTCTGCGGTTGCATTTGCACATTGGAAAATGGATAATCTATATACTAAATACTTGTTGTATTTCAGTCTTGATTCAATATACTTCATCCATATTCTCTCATTTATATCAAAACATATATCAAAATTGATTGATTATTTTATTTTATTATACACAGAAAATGATGCAAAGAACCAACGTTTGACATGGAAGAAGTTTATTTGATGATGAGCTTTTTTTTGGTACGTATCTAATCTTGTATGTTATAGCGACCGTCAGTGATGATGACGTTTAACCAGATTATTCGCACCAAAGTTAGATTTATGTGTTCACTGTCCACTTTGGCCTTACCATTTTCTGTACATCTAATTTTATTACCTGAAAAGGGTTAGATGATTGCTTACCTTATGTGATACATTGACATGATTATGACATTTGTCTATTAATTAGATCCAACGATGTTGAGTAAATCGAATTCGTCAATAACTGGTCCAATCAAACTTTTATCAACAAAATAAAAGAATGGTTCTCTTCAGAGACAAGTCAGTCTCCCTCTGTTTAGTGGTCTTTGGCTCATGGAGAAGACTTGCATTTCTATTTGTTATTATTAAGAAATGTCTAAACCTAGAAAGATCATGGATTATAAATCATTTTTAAATTAGGACAATTTCTTTTTTCTCACGTATTGTTTGCGTTATTCTTATAGATGAGGCTGAGTGATTCTTTATTACAGGAAATACAAAATATTTATACATGAACACAAGTAGGTGTAGGTCAAAAGAGTATTCTAGAGTATTTACAAGAAGATCTCTATATTGTAATAGACATTCTTTTAACACATTCTTTTAATATGGAGGAGTTTTGATCATTCCAATCTAAGACTTGAGTTTTTGGAAATGTGTTCGCAAAAATAGTTTGGTAAGGCCATTAGCTAGCTGATATTTGGTAGAAAAATGAACAATATGCATTGATCCATTTTGAATTTAACCTCGAAGAAAGTGATAGTTAAGAGTGATATATTTCATACACGAATGAAACAACGAGTTAGCACACAAGTAAGTGACTCTCATATTGTCACAATATATCGTTCTTCGTTTGTGTGAAGATGCCAAGTTCTGCCATGAGAGAGATGATCCCCCAAAGCTCAGATGCAATATTTGCCACAACCATGTATTCGACCTCTGTAGATGAGAATGACACACCATATTTCTTTTTAGAGGACCAAGAGATGGGATGTTGACCGAGACAGATAACATACGCATTTTTCGATACATAATCATTTGAGTTTCATGTCCAGTCTCCGTCAGAGAATGCATGTAAAACATGTTAATGTTGTTTGTGTAGGAAGTTCTCATGGTCTGATGTTCCAGCCAAGTAACGAAGAACACACTTTACAATGTTCCAGTGACCTGTAGTCGATCTATGCATAAATTGTGATAGTCTATTCACCGCATATGACACATCTGGTTGGGTGAGAGCTATATATTGTAGACTACCAACTACTCTACGATATTCATGAGGCTCAGTTAGAGTTGTACCTAAATGTAAGGTGAGCTTTGGTGTAGACGCAAGTGGTGTTGCTACTGGTTTGCATTAACCAATTTGGTGCAATGTGAGCTTATTTCCTCTGCATCAAGTGGAGATGTTGTGCGTATGAAAAACTTCAATGACTAGAAAATCGTTGAGATAACTTGTATCCTTGATCGAGAACTTTTGAGCTTGATCATTACAAACTTTTTGAAACAGTGTTGTGCTTGTGACTATGACAAGTATATCACCGAAGTAAACAAGATGATAAACGAAGTCTTTGTTTTTCTTGTAGATGAACAATGAGCATCTACTAGAGAATTCGTGAAACCACCTGCTAGAAAGAACATTTTCAACTCAGAGTACCAAGCTATTGGTGTCTGTTTAAGGTAATAAATTTCTTTCCACAACTTGCAGAAATGAGATGGTTGATCACTGTCTATAAACCCAGGAAGTTGACACAAAAATAATTCACAATGTAGGCGTCATTGCAGAAAAGCATTATTGACATCCAATTGTTGAATTGGCCAATCATGTGGTACTGCAATGACAAGTACCAACCATATAAACCATATAGTAATATACTTAGTCAATGGATTAAAAGTTTATGTGAAATCTATGAAAATGCAAGGCTATGTGTTTTCATAGTAAAGATAAGTAACTCACACGTTCTTTCTAAAATTTTGTTTTTATTAGATTGACCTTTGTGATCTTACAAGAACACCTATTCTCAATCTAATCTCTCAGACTCAATGATCTATACCTAATCACTTGAGCTCTCACAAATTCTCTCTTTCAAAACGCTTGCCCTAATACACGGCGCAAGCTCTCCTATTTATACATAATAGGATCGCTAACCTAGTTAGTCGAAAACCCTCAAGAAGATAAACATTAATTTCTTAGAGATAAATACAAGATTCCTAATCCCCTAATATTTAGGAATCCCTTGAATCTTTATTAAATCTTTGTTTAGATTCTCTCCAAGATGCATGTCCAGCTCAACCATACTTCTTGGATCGTCCACATCAGCTCCAGCTTATGATCAAGTTATCCCATTCGTTCGTCGTGATGTGCTTCACACTCTGCTTGCGTGTGTCACTCCTTGAGCTACTTCTTGACTGATACACGAAGTGACTCAGCTACATCTTCAATCTCCCCCTTTTTAGGATTGTGTGTCTCCCAAGTATCTGCACAACACTGAGAACACTACACACAAAGAACAAGTCGTATTCTGAACATTTGTATTTCTGATTAGATTACTCAAACCTCAAATACTTGTTCCTTGAGCACAAACATGAGTTTATCAAAAGAGTTTTTGCAATCCACACCATAACCGAAATAATAAGATCATAGTACTACAAAAACAAACTCCCCCAGAATCCTAGACTTGTTCCCAAGTGAACCGATTTCCAAAAACAATCAAAAGGAAAAAAAACTTAATCGGCTTCACTCCCCCATAATCCTTGCACTAGCATTTAGCCACTATCCTCTTCTCCCCCTGCTTGGGAGCACACAATGTTAAAAACAAATTGTCAGTAGCTAAGGAATTTTTATAGGGAGATAGAACCTTACCTGGCATGGCTCGAAGCAGACGATGTATCACCTCAGAGAAGGTCTGTAGCGCCTTGGTAGTGTCTTCAACGGCTTTTCTAGCAGCACGTGGACTACAGTTCCCAACTGGTACACAGACTGATCCAAGACTCACTATCTCCTGCATTATCTGAGTCAAGGATCGTGGAGCGGATGAACTGGAGCTGGCAAGACGTGGTGTATGTGTCCTTGGACTGGCACGAACAACCTCCCTCTTAACAGATTTAGACTCCTCAGTCTTGACAAAAGCCTCGCCAGATCGAGAGTCTTTCTTGTAGAAGATAGGAGCAATGACCTTCTCTCCTTTGAGTACCGTTGCTTCATGCTGAGCCTTCATGAGCCCAGTGATGATCCTTGGAAACATCAGCCAGCGAGAGTTGGATTCCTTGACAACACCCAGAGACACGTTCGGCTTGAAGACCATCTTCCCAACATCAACTCTTATTCCTCTAGAAATCTTGTAGATTAGCTTTGCTCTGTCAGTAGAGAGGTGGTGCTTATGAGTGGATGGAATCCAATTGTAGGCGGAGAGAACACTTAAGGCAGCATAGCACGGTGGTAGTCCTGTGGCATTGAGATCCTTCCATCCGGTCTTTCCCTCACTGAGATACGCAAAAATGACCTCCATGCTTTCTGACTCAGTCTCTGTGTCAGCCTGAATTTCTTCCTAGCTCAGTTCTCGTAGTCCCAAAGACTCGTTAATCGTGCCAGGTGATAACTCATAGACGTGTCCTCTGAACCAGACATCGACCTTCTCCACTGATTCCTCTATCTTGACACATGGCAGAGCTGCATAAAACTCACTGATATGTTCTTTGATATACCCAGCTAGTCCAGTTATGGTTGACACTAAGTTCCCATCCTTAATTAGTTCCAAGTATCCCCTTCATCCACCTCTTCCATATCAACCAATCGTTCAGGCAATATTCCTCTAGTTCTAAAAAGTTTGTACGTTTCTTTATCTAAGGATCGGGATACTTTGGATTTCTTGACTAGTGATGGTCTCCCATAGGCTGTCTTGACTTTTGATTCCTTCTGCTCTGCTGCTTGCTTTCTTTTCCTTGACTGCAGTCGAGTTGCTCGTTCCGCCTGTTTGTGCACCGAGATTTGGGTTGCAGATTCATACTCGTCGAACTTGGGGTTTAAACTTTGGATCTTTCCATAGATACACAGGAGGTAATAGGGGTCTCTGTTAGATTATATGTGTGTTCATGGTTCAATTAACAGATTGCAACCTAGCACATATAACTCAGATCTAGGTTCTTGCAGAACGAATCACAAAACCAAACCTGATCATTACCTTTCAGATTGCAGCAGATTGATGGATGGTAATGATGAGATCAGCTAGAACAGATCAGATGCATGTTCCTCCTTCAGTATCCACACTCTTACAAGCCGGGATGGTTGCTAAACCAAAGCAATGGATTGATCAGAGAGAGAAGAGAGACGGCTCAGGTTTTAGGTCGCAGACTGTTGGAGTCGAAATTATAAGACGACTCATATAAATATCGACTCTGTCATAAACCTAAACCGATGTCTCGGTTTCGCAACTGTGTCGACCGACACATACACTTGTGTCGATCGACACAAGTCATTTGTCTCGATATGGGCCCAAGTGATTAAACTAACGGCCCAACTCTCTGCACAAATACAGTAAATGCCTTGCATCTTACCGTATTCATTCCATGTTAACTTTCCCGTTAGCTATGGTGTGTGACCCTTTGGGATCATACAATACTGGTAATAAGTCCTAAACTTATAGATCAAGAGCGGACTCTAGCAAGTCATCATGATCACCCAGTATTTATGACTTATGTCTGATCTCGACATTTATCATACTTTCTAGAGATAGTACGGTAGATTTCAGGACATTCCCAACAATCTCCCACTTGTACTGGAATCCTACAAAGGACATTCCCAACAATCTTCCGATTGTACTGGAATCCTACATTCCCTAGTCCTTTTGTCTTAATATCTCGATCTGGCATAAGGCAAGATGCGTGTCATCCTTATATAGCCAGACCATGTTTATCGGACCAGATTTGATACTGACAATGCAAACGACTTGGGCAAGTGCGTTTGGGAATGGCCATTCTCTTACCAGCTATCAAATCTCCGATTGGCCTAGAGATATTACCTCCGTTAAACGGCAGGGACAAATCCCATCTTGTTCCATCACTATGAACTACATACTTCATAATACACCCAACCAAGGTCCTTATAGCTCCCAGTTACGAAACAGCGTTAGACAATGATCAAAGCGCATTACTCCATGTGCAGCCACATGCATGCGAACTCAGGTCTAAGGACTATACTCTATAGTCGTATATGAGAACCTCTCATGACACAGATATTAATATCTTGTAGAGTTCTCATCAGCGGGCCATGTCCGGTCATATGCTCCCCTACATATACCTATGTGTCGACTTTGATGCCGCGCATCTATGACCCCTCGAAACTTGGTCATAAGTCTCAACACAATCTAGTCTCAAGTGGTTGTTGGTGTTCCAATTTCAACAACCTTCGACTATGGACACTATGATTTATGTCATTTCGTTAAATATGGGGTTTCAGGATCAAGTCTACTCATGTACTTCGATGGCCCATATATAATGACATGAATCATTTTGGAACGATTATTTATATCACAGTTAAAATAATCCAGAAATCATTAGATTTCATAAACATAAAATATTATGTTTACATGAACCTTTCAAAACAACTAAGTAAAGCCCTTTACAAACTCCCACTGAAATTAAGACTACATCTTAATTTCACTCATCCTACAGCTACAGTCCGCGACTCGTGCTTAGGCATAAGGAGTGGCTTCGTTAATAGATTAGCAACGTTCTCATTCGATGAAACTTGCTTATCTACTTAACACCTCTGTCATTTATCTCAAGGAATAGGTTATACCTATCCTCAAGGTGTTTGGACCTCTGATGTGCAGCTAGCCTCATCTATGCTGTGAATCACATCAAGTTCAGTGATGAACTCTTCTATCCAAACAACCTCTTTCGCCGCTTCTCAAGCTGCGAAATGTTCAGCTTAAGTCATGGAGTCAGCAACAGTGCCTTGCACCGCCAGTTAGACACAAGATATAGCCGGACTGTGACCAGGAATTATCTTTGTCTATTGGAAACTTGCCTTTCAGACTCTATCGACTTGTAGCACCTCACTTTCTCCGTAAATCAAGAACTTATCCTAAGTATTCCTCAAATACTTCAGAATATTCTTTACGGCAATCCAGTGATTCTTTGCTGGATTTGACTGGTCTTTACTTGTCTTGCTTAGCATTAAAGCAACATCAAAACAAGTATGTATCATGGCATACATGATAGATCCAATTGCCGTCGCATATGGAATCCTATCCATGCATTCAAGCTCAGCAGATATCGCAGGACACTGTATCTTGCTTAATGAATTGCCATGTGACATTGGCATAAAACCCTTCTTGGATTGCTGATTACGTGTAGGACTTTGTCAATTTAAGAATCCTGACTTTGTCCTACCAGCTCTTTTGGATCTCTATCTTTAGATCCAAAATCCAAGAACTACGTGGCTTTACCCATGTCAACCATAAAACCAACTCCCAAACCAGTCCTTTACCGACTGCAGCATTGGGACGTTATATTCGAGAATCAGTATGTCATCGACATACACTATGAGAAATGCAATATTGCTCCCACTTATCTTTTAGTAAACGCATAGTTCCACTTCGTTCCTGTTCAAGTCAAAACCTTGACTACTTTAACAGAACGAAGATTCCAACTCCGATATGTTTGCTTCCATCCATGAATGGATCGATGAAGCTAACTTACACACAGTGTAATTTTTTGGAGTCCGGGCTTACTTTCGCTTCTTTAAATTTCGCAGGTTCGTCGCTTTCAATGATCATCAGATCATGCGAACTTTCAATGATCATCAGGTTCAACTAATGACGAGAAATCACTCTCGGATTAGTGACTGATTCATTTTTATCTGCGAACTTCAGGCTCTACAGGTGTAGATTCTACAGAAATCTGTAAATCCATCCGTTGCTCTCCCTCAACAGGTTGAGCAGTCTCCTGTATTTCTCGAATTTCTTCGAGTTATACTTTTACTCCCACTGTTCTTCTTGGAAAGCAACTTCCCTTCTTAGAAAACAGAATGGACGTAAAAGTAACAAGCCTTGGTTTCCCTAGGACAACCAGCAAAGTAGCACAACTACAAATACTCAGTAAAGACGAATTTGGATCGATTCCAATCCACATTTACGTGGTGTCTTTCAACTGATATTGGTGGAACTATTTCAGCGTAAACTTAGATATTTCTTGAGCGCTATTTTAGAGAATATCATGGAAGATTCGTGTGACTCATCTTTAATCATTTCTTATAAGATCTGATTCATTCTCACAGAAACACCTCTAGGTTTTCAGGAGAAATGAGCTGTGAAACGACTTCACACTCATTCAGATGATCACACAATCAATGACTTAAGTATTCTCACTCGTGATCTAATCCAGAGTCTTAATACTTCTGTCATTCAGATTCTATACTTCATTCTGGAACTCTTTCGACCATGTCAAAGAATTCCGACTTGTGTCTCATCAAATGAACACAGTCACACTCACTGAAGTAATCAGTAGAGACAATGAAGTACAGGAAATTTTCTCTGGCATTACTGCTCATCGGACCACATACATGAGTATGTTCAATCTCCAATAAGCCTTTGGGCCTTTCTCTAGCTCGGCTAAGATGGGCCCTTTGTCTTTTGGTCCAGTAAGCAGAATTCAAGTCTCATAAGATATCCATTCAAATGAGCCCAAAAGTCCATAACTATGGGGTTTCTGAATCCGACTTACTCTTTGACCAAAACATTTATGCCAAGAAAAATCAGGTTTAATTCATCAGATTTAAACCAATTCGGTATTTATGTTACATTTAGGCACTCTTTGGTTTAATATATAAAACCCATTCCTTGAATAGGGTGCTACAATTATCATTTCATTAAGATCAAAAGAACAAAACTTGTCTTTTATCAAAACGAAAAACATTCAAATTCTTACAAGAAAATGAAAGACAACTCTGCTTAAAGCAGGTACATTGTAGCAATTACTTAATAAAACCAAGCCTCAAAGGCATCTACAAGTGAAAACCCTACGGCTGAGGCAGCATCCCAAGCTCCTTCCAGACACGCAGTTTCACTTGCCCTTCCTTCAACGTTCTACTGTTGCTCAGGCTCTGCATATTATAACAAATATCAGTGCCACAACCAGTATCCAATACCTTTAAGGTATAACTTGAAGTAATAACATGAATACCTGAGGAAGTAGTCTCATACATCGACTTCAACTCCTCATAATCTTCCATGAATTTAATGCAATCTCTTTTCCAATGCCCAGTCTCATTACAGTAGCAACACTTACCAACGTAAGAGGTATCTGACTCGGGCTCAGAAGACACACGCTTGCCATGATTCAAAATCTGGACAACTTTGTCTTCACCCTTGTCAGCATTAGGTTTAGTAAACCTACCCTTCTCATTCATGAGATTGTACAGGGTACTCTTCACGTTTGGCTCAACTGTCTTGAGCATATCATGCAGTTCAGTCAACGTCTTCGTTAAGCCTTTCTTGATATAGTCCCTTACGAACTTATCATAGCTTGACGGCAGTGACTGCAGAATGATATCAGTTGCCAATTCTTGGCTAACTGGATAATCCAGTTTCCTCAGGTTATCAATGTAACCCATCATTTTACTGATATGAGGACTTACTGGATGATCCATCGGTAGCTTGCAGCTAGTGAGAGATTTAACCAACTGGTATCTCTCCACTCTTACCTGCTCCTGAAATTTCAATTTCAGGCTGCTGATCATCTCTATTGGCGACTCCATGTTCTCATATTGCTTCCGCAAATCTGATTCCATGGTAGCCAATATCAGACCACGCACATCTACCGCATCATTATAATGCTTATTCCAAGCATTATATACTGCATGACTGGCTTTGGATCCGATCCTCTCGGGGAGAGCTTTCTCAAGGACATAGTCCTTTCTCTCATGCCTGAGGACTAGCCTCAGGTTCCGTGACCAAGTCAAGAAATTTGATCCGTTCAGTTTGTCCATCTCAAGGACAGACCGGATCGAGAAAGTGTTTTGATTGTTTGTGCTTGTCATAGCTGAAATTTAGAGATAAATAGAATTTTAGTTATTAAGTTCATAAAAGAGTAATCTTAACAACTTATAAGAAAACTCGCATTGCATTCAAAATTTCTTTGTTTAACCTCATAAGAATGCAATGATTCCGAGACCCATGTTCAGCTAAATCCAAAGTGGGCCACTGGCCGTCACCCGGAATTAGCTTTACTTGGTAAGCATACACACAGCTAGTTATAACCAATAACTCTCGGTTGTGAATTGGACCCGAGGCCCAAATTCACCAGATGTCTCAAGGCCCGGGACTCCCGATGGCCCAGTCAAGGAAACCAATCTCTTACAGCCAAATAATCACTGAAATCTGGGACTCCCAATGAAATCAGTGACTATATACTACTTTACTTACGCGAAAACAGACACCTTACACTGTAAGCCATGTCTGTAATCAAATAAGCGTTAAGTAGCTGACAAGATTGGAAAGACATCCAAGCTTGATATTGTTTTTGAGGATTTTAAGTTTTATTTCCAAAAATAGAAGATTACTATTTTGGGAAACTTTCTTATTTTAGAAACTTTCTAAATTTAGTAACTTATTAAAGTTTTCGGTTGGGTCACAAATTATAGGCCCAATTCTTGGCCCGAGACCACAGAATTCCAATTGGCCCAATAATTTGACATAACCGATCCGGTTTATTAATTCTGGTCCAAGACCAAATTAACTATCAAAACCATCAGTTATTTACTAAACCAGACCAGCTCTAAATTATTTGGTCCAACCAAATCAAACTTAGACCAGCCTTCGGTTTAGGTTAAAATTCAATTTTATAAATTTCAATCCGGTTTAACCAGAAATAAAATTATTTCCAGCAAACCGCGATTTGGGTTAACCGCTTGAACCACCCCTTAAATTGGATCGGTTCAGTTAAGTCCAAAACCGGGAAGAAACACCTTGTGTTTTAGCCAATTTTGACCTAACTTGCGGTTCTGGCTAAAGTAGACAATGAACCACAATCGGATTGATCGGTTCATTGTCTCGGTTTAGGGAAAGATGAACCACGAAGCTCGGCTGAACCGATTGGCTACTTGCGGATCATCTGCATCGCCTTCGTATCGATCGATATGAGTCTTTCATGTCGATCGATACTAGCGAGTATCAGCTCGGGTCAATCGGGTCATCAGGACCGCGAGATGTCAATCGGATCGATCGATATCGACCGATACCTCGCTCCCTCGTCGATCGACACGGGCGACCAGATCGCACACCAATGGCTTTCAATCGGATTGATGCGATCTAATTCTTAGGTTTTCATGTTTTCTGATCAAATTTCTTAACCAAATTCGATTTTAAACAGTAAGAACAACCTAAATCAGATTCATAAAGCAAAAACCAATAACCTGGCTCTGGTACCACTGTAGGATTATATGTGTGTTCATGGTTCAATTAACAGATTGCAACCTAGCACATATAACTCAGATCTAGGTTCTTGCAGAACGAATCACAAAACCAAACCTGATCATTACCTTTCAGATTGCAGCGGATTGATGGATGGTAATGATGAGATCAGCTAGAACAGATCAGATGCCTGTTCCTCCTTCAGTATCCACACTCTTACAAGCCGGGATGGTTGCTAGACCAAAGCAATGGATTGATCAGAGAGAGAAGAGAGACGGCTCAGGTTTTAGGTCGCAGACTGTTGGAGTCGAAATTATAAGACGACTCATATAAATATCGACTCTGTCATAAACCTAAACCGATGTCTCGGTTTCGCAACTGTGTCGACCGACACATACACTTGTGTCGATCGACACAAGTCATTTGTCTCGATATGGGCCCAAGTGATTAAACTAACGGCCCAACTCTCTGCACAAATACAGTAAATGCCTTGCATCTTACCGTATTCATTCCATGTTAACTTTCCCGTTAGCTATGGTGTGTGACCCTTTGGGATCATACAATACTGGTAATAAGTCCTAAACTTATAGATCAAGAGCGGACTCTAGCAAGTCATCATGATCACCCAGTATTTATGACTTATGTCTGATCTCGACATTTATCATACTTTCTAGAGATAGTACGGTAGATTTCAGGACATTCCCAACAGTCTCTACCACTCCCGTGACCACTTAGAAGCTACTAGCTTATCCTCGGTTTTTATCTCTTTTTTTTTTTACTTTCAAGGGAGGGGAAAATTAGAAACCATACTTTAGAACATGATTATAGGCTGTGCCAAACACATCAAAGGAATCCGACCCAAATATTACCAAGCCCATAAGTGAGAAATTAAAGTCAAGATTAGAAGTGAGACTAGTAGTGGATCCTCTGAATACCTGGTTAAATATGGGTGTCCTTGGTAAGTTGATATGTATGGTGTTTTCTAATAGTCATAGGGCTCCTGCAAGTCTGTCCAATGGTCACTTAGTTCTTGTTCAAGCGAAAAATCATAGTTTCATACTGATTTTGACTCAATAAAACAATTTGAAAACCAAAGAAAACAGAGGGACTGACACTAAGAAAAGCAAACGGTGGTCAGTAACTACCTCCCCCACACTTAAACAACACTACCCTCAGTGTTATCGCAGCTTGGGTTCGGGAGAACAAGGTATAAATCAACGAAAACGTCGGAAAATCAGAAACCTTACCTGCTAGCGTGGTTGGTGTCGACCGACACACAGCCAGTGTCGAACGACACGAGGCTTAGGTCAACACTAATCTGATCTAAATAGAGTGTCCTCGATTATGGTCCGTGTTTTTGAGTTTGATGTCGACCGACACTAGTTCGGTGTCGATCGACACTGCTGTCTGCAAACCTGTTCATCACGTTCTGAAACACCAAAAACAAAAAAAATCAAAGAAACAAAATCCTAAAACCAAAAAGAAAATAAAAACTGACCCAACAGTGGGTTGACTCCCACTCAACGCTTGTTTTTAGTCATTGACTATTGGTCGGAGAATCAGACTCATGGCGGTTTCAACAGAGACTTTGAGTGCCTCTGCGAAAATCTCATCATCCATGGCGGTGTGTAAGCGGTAGCAGCATGAGAACGTCCAAGGAATGAGGGAATCGCAGCAAGGCCAGGTGGAACATTTCGTTTCCTGACTCTATTCCCTACAAAATCAGCATCAAAGTTAGTATACTTATAGGCAGAGAGTGCATACATTGGCTTTGTCACATGTGATGTAGGTGTAATGTTTGGAGCTTTCTGCTTAATAGCAGATATAGGCTTTGAAGATGTTAGAGCAGGCTCTGCATAAACCGCCATCTTCTCCTCTCCAATCTCAGTCTCTGGTTCTATCTCAACACTGAAGCTATGTCCATCAATGGTGGATCTCTGCAACCTATCCATCTTAAACCGCAAATGCTTATCTCCCAGATGTAGATCAATCAGACCATGCCTCACATCAATGACAGCTCCAACAGTAGCTAAGAATGATCTTCCAAGCAGAATAGGATCATCTGGCTCAACATTATACTTCAGCACAACAAAGTCCGTTGGAATCAAGTAGTTTCCAACTCTGATAGGTATGTCCTCAAGAACTCCTTCTGGATACCTCTTTGATCTATCAGCTAGGATAAGAGAGATCATAGTAGGCTTGAAATCCAATAGTCCTAGTCTCTTAGCCACAGAGTATGACATGATATTTACTCCATAACCAAAATCACAAAGAGAATGCTCGAATCTGTCCTTAGAGATGAAACAGTCTAGCACAAAGACTTCTGGGTCTGGAATCTTCTCTGAAATCTGAATCAACTTCTTATACATCTCTCTCATGCATTTGACCACATTCTTCTCATTTTTAGACCTTATATGAACTCTTGGGAATGGTATAGGAGGTTTGTAGACCTTCTCCTTAGCAAAAACATCAGATTTGGGCGAAATTGGGTCTGCCTGACCATCGGGTCGACCGACGCAGAAGTGGTGTCGGTCGACATTGAATTCATGTCGACCTTCAGTGTCGACCATGGTAGATTTTCGTTCGTCATGAGGACTCAAAATTGCCATCAGAACTGCGTGTCGACCGACACTAAGAGGGGTGTCGACCGACACTAAATCTGCAGTTTCAAAAACGTGTTTCTCATCTCTGCAGCTCACGAATCCAGCCTCCAAATTTCCTCCAATCAGCTGGACATGGATAGCATTGGCATGTAGCCTTGGGTTCTGCTCAGTTCTCCCTGGAAGGAATCCATCCTCTCTTTTCACAGCTGCAGTAGTCTGAGCAACTTGAACATCTAGCTGCTTCACATGAGTGTTCAGATACTCAAATTTCCTATTCAGATCTTCATATAATGCATCTATCTTCTTGTTGAAGTCCACAGTGACCTTCGTCTGGCCCTCCAGAAACCGCTATATCATGGCTTCCATCTTGCTCTCATGAGCATTAACAGCAGGAGGTGTCTGATAGGAGGAAGCACCATAGTTCTTTGTGAAGGAGTTGTTCTGTTGCTGGAAGGGTTTCTGAAAAGCAGATTTCTGACTGTAGAATCCATTCTCTCCAACGTAGTTAATAGCTTATTGCGCATACTTTCCAAGTACAAGACTATGCAGAGAGTCAATTTCGTTCTTCAGCCCAGCTATCTGCGAGCTGTCAATCCATGAGCTGAAAAAACCATTGGGATACATCATCCTTACAGATCTCTTAGTCTTATTGGTTGCTTCCGCGAAAGGTGTCGACCGACACTAGGTTGCTGTCGATCAACACTAAGTTCTCTTGTTCGCTGTTTCCCTGTAGAAACAAGAAAAACGCGAAAAGAGGTTAGTAAACAAGAAAAGAAAACACTTAGACTAAATTCTAGTATAAAATCTATCGGCGAACTCAAAGAGTCCTATTCTACTGCAAGTGCACAGTTATGTGATTGTAGTATAAAAGGTATCGAATCCCACAGAGACTCTAGTTTCACGCGATAGACTATATGTAATTGAATTAAGCTAATCGAATAGATTGAAAGCAGTAAAGAAAACAGTAAATCAGAGTAGCAAGTGAACGGTGTGTAAGAAATTAATGAAGGTGTCAGGTTCAGGGAAGTTCTCAGGAAATCAAGGAATCAGATCAATCAATTAACAAGATTCAGATATCGATGTTCTAGAACTAGAATCACATAAATATAGCAAACCAGCTCTCGCTGTGAATACTAACTATGTCTAACAACCTAGAAATCCAACTCTCGTTGCGAATCCTAGAGTTCTAAACAAGCATTAAGAACAGGTTCTATCGGTTCACAATTCTTCTAAACCAAATCTCTTTGTATCTAGTCAAATTGCTCACACTAAGTTTATTCAGATTATAACTCACACTCTCGCGCTATTGTTATTTATCTCAGATCTAAACCCTAGGTGATCAGTCTAGAATTCAGCATTAAGAACAACCTAGATGAAGAACTAGATGTTAAGAATCCAAATTAATCAATTAAACTAATAATCCATGAAATCCCTAACGAGAATCTCTAAACCTAACAAGGAGTCTACTCACACATGGCAATTAAAACAACATACATGATGAATAGAAAACCAAATAGCATAAAAGAGATATAAAAATTGGGGTTCGATCAAGTCTCTCTCGAGTACAAGATCAGCCCCAAAACTCAATATCTGATAAAACCTAGCGTATCAAAAGCGTAGCCTAACAAGTGGCTGTAAAACCTAATTAAATAGCCTAAAACACGAATTGGGCCTTCTTTGTAAATATGATAAACTTCTGGGCCTTTCTGAAAATTTTCAAAAGTCATTAACTCGCGAGAATATGTCTGTCCACGATCAGTGTCGATCGACACTAAGGTCTGTATCGATCGACACTCACTCCAAGTGTTGACTTCGACTTCTTCTTTTCTGCACAGATTCACAATAGGCTCCAAAATGCACTAATATCTCCAAATAAGCTCCAGACGTGCATAAACCTATAAAGGACACAAAAGACTACAAAAACACCTAAAAGACTTTAAGTAAAGACTTATATCATGGCCTGAAAACCAGTAAAAACCATGATATATCAATTAGCCTGACTCTTCATCTTCTTCTTGCCCTTCGATTTTCCAGATCTAGCGAGATTGACCAGCTTCTCTTCTTCCAGAACATATTCGTGAGCTCCTTGAGTAGAATCAGCGACTGGCTCACGATGTATCATTTTCTCTAGTCTCGGTCTCTTGAGTGTCGAGATTATCGGCTTCCTTGGCAGTTTCTGTCTCGGTTTTCTCATTCACCGGATCATCACGATTCTCCATTGACTCCTTCTTATCACTTCTGTCGACCTTGCCTTGATATACAACCATGGTAAGTGGGTTAATCTCGTCAACACTTCCGACCGGTTTTTCTTGGGCTTCGTTTTCAGTTGCATGTTCCATCGGAGGCTTGATTTGAGCGAAATCGTTCTTCACGGAACTCATGGTGGTTCGGCTAAGTCGTACTTTTAATCGTTTCTTAGGGTTTTTCGGAGATGAACAAGAAGTGAATAGTCCTTTCTTTCTTTTACCGCGAACTTATATTCGTGACTCTCTAACATCCCATCATTTTTCTTTTAGTGCATTCCCGGTTTAGCAATGGACCAACCTGTTTCAATTTGAAATTGATTTCCTGTACCAATCTGGTTAACTGCGACATGCCATATTATTCTTTCACAGGAGTTAAAGGAGTCTAACACATAACTCAACCACATCCACAGCCAAATTATGAGTTTAATGGGAATCTTTACAACTAATAATGAACACCACTTACACAGGCGTCAACTGGCTTTTGAAAATATTGAAGTTACAGATTTAAAGTCTTTCTTTGTACCTCCTAACACATTGCTTGTACTAGAATGTATCCTCAGCTCATGTTGATTCATGCATTTGGCCATCCAGATTTCCATGGCTAGCTTTCACACTCCCATTCCTTCATCTTGTCTTTGTCAGTTTTCAACCTGTATCCTGTAGGAGAGAGCATAATCCTTTTTTTTTCCTCTTGACTTACTTTTTGAGCTAGTTTTATCACTTGACTTCTCAAAAACTAGCTCCAGTCTTATTTTTCTTGTCTTTTGCTCTCTCTTTCTACGAAACATGTACTGGACTTAGACAAGACAGAATGGTAGGCAGCTCTTTTCCACTTCATCATACGACTCCAAACTAAATCTGAGCTTAATATAAATCCTGTGTCACTGCCTGTATCAGTTATGCACACTTTCACAAACCGTCACATTTCACAAATACCAAGTGCATTTCTCAGAGTGACAAAACGATTAAAGTCAAGAGGTTTCGTAAAGAAATCAGCCAGTTGAGACTCAGTGACAATGTGTTCTATTATTACATTTTGTTCCTCCACTAACTCACGAATGAAGTGGTGTCTTATGTCAATGTACTTGGTCCTAGAGTGTTGTACCGGGTTCTTTGAAATACTTTTGGCACTTTTGTTGTCACAGTATACTATTAGTACCTCTGAATCCATTCCAAAATCCGCAGACATTTGCTTCATCCATAAGAGTTGTGCACAACAACTTCCCATTGCAATGTATTCGGCTTTTGCTGTAGAGAGAGACACTAAATTTTTCTTCTTGCTCATCCATGCAATGAGATTGTTCCCCAAGAAGAAAAACCTACACTGGTGCTTTTCCGATCATTAATACTTCCTGCCCAATCAACATCACAGTAACCCACCAGATTCTTGTTTGATCCCTTAGAATACCAGATTCCCAAGCCAACTGACCATTTAACATATCTGATGATGCGTTTGACAGCTTATAGATGTGACTGCTTGGGCTTAGATTGAAACCATGCACATACTCCAACACTGAACGTTAGGTCTGGCCTACTTGCAGTTAAATATAGGAGACTTCCTATCATTCCTATGTAAGTCTTGATATCCACATCCTTTCCTTCATCATCTTTTGTCATCTTGACGGTAGTGCTCATAGGTGTCTTAGCCTCTTTGCAATGTTCCATCTTGAATCTAGTGAGGAGATTCTTTGCATATGTTGTTTGAGAGATAAATATCCCATCTCTTGACTGCGTGATCTGAAGGCCTAGGAAATACTTCAACTCACCAACCATGCTCATCTCAAAATCATTTGTCATGCTCGATACGAATTCATCAACAAGTTTATGTGATGTGCCTCCAAAGATGATATCATCTACATATATTTGCACAATGAAAATCTCCTTGCTCTGCTCAAGAATTAACAGAGTCTTGTCTACACTTCCCCTGTTGTAGCCTTGATCCAACAAAAACCATGTCAGTCTTTCATACCATGCCCTAGGCGCTTGTTTGAGACCATAAAGAGCTTTGTTTAGCTTATACACGTGCTTAGGGTTTAGTGCATCTTCAAACCCTTTTGGCTGCTCCACATACACTTCTTCTTGAAGAAATCCGTTCGGAAATGCACTTTTCACGTCCATGTGATAGACTGTGAAGTTCATGATGCATGCCATTCCCAAAAACAGCCTAACTGACTCAAGTGTTGCGACAGGAGAAAATGTTTCTTCAAATTCCACACCTTTGATTTTAGAATATACCTGAGCAACTAGTCCTGCTTTTTTCCTGATCACACCCCTTCTTCATCAATCTTGTTCTTGAAGATCCACTTGGTTCCAACGATGTTTCCTTGTTCTGGTCTTGGAACCAGTTCCCACACATCATTGCGGACGAATTATTCCAGCTCTTGTTGCATGGCCACGATCCAAAACTCATCATCGATTGTCTGCACATGTGTTTTAGGTTCAATAGTGGATACAAAACATGCAAATCTTACCATCTCTATGAAGTTGAGTTGAACTCCTCTGGTCTTTCTTTCTTCTTCAGATTCTCCAATGATATCTTTGGCAGAATGATTGCGAGGGACATGCAACTCTTTGTTTGTCTTTTTCGGCTCTTGAGCTTGTTCTTTGGCTTTCTCGTTTTTCTTGTTTTTGAAATTCATCAAAACCCCTCGAGTTTTCCTTTCTTCTCCTACTTCTCCAATAATATCTTTGGCAGAATGGTTTCGAGGAACTCACAACTCTTTCTTGGGTTGAGCTATGTCCTGAGTCAGATCCGTCTGAGTCAAATATCTCATATCTCTGGATATTTCATTCCTTCCTTCATTGTCAGAATCACCCTCAGAATTTACATCTTCCCATTGTGTGAATGAATAATCATCAAACACCACATTCACTGACTCCATTATGAGGCATGTCATGTTGTTGTACACCCTAAACGCTTTATTATTCCTTGAGTGGCCCAGAAATATCCCTTCATCGCTCTTTGAGTCAAACTTCCAAAGGTGATCTTTATCATTGAGAATGTAGCATTTGCAACTAAACACATGGAAATAGCTCAGGTTAGGCGTTTTCCCTTCCATAGTTCATACGGTGTCTTTAGGGACCCTTTCCTAATGTACACCCTATTGATGATGTAACATGCAGTGTTGATTGCTTCAGCCCAGAATTTGGTTGGTACGTTGTTCCCATGTATCATTGCTCTAGCCATCTCTTGAAGTGTCTTGTTCTTCCTTTCTACCACACCATTATGTTGCGGAGTTCTGGGTGCGGAAAACTGATGACTTATCCCATGATTCTCACAGAACATCCTCATTGTATCATTTTGGAATTCTCCTCCATGATCACTTCTAATTCGTTTCACACTTCCTCGCTCATTGATCAGCTGAAGTGCCCAGATCCTGAAGCTGCTAGCTGTATCAGACTTTTCTCTGATGAACCTTACCCATGTAAATCTTTTGTAGTCATCCACAAGCACAAAGACATATCTTTTTCCTGCTACACTCTCGATCTGCATTGGTCCCATTAAGTCCATGTGAAGTAAATAAAGAGCTGACTTAGACTGTACGTCAGGAACCCTTTTGTGTTGCACCTTGACTTGTCTTCCTTGATTGCAAGGTCCGCATATCATCTTGTCACTTCCTTTTATATGAGGAACTCCACGGACAATCTCTTTATTCACCAGAGTGCTCAGATTTCGAACATTCATGTGTCTCAGCCTTTGATGCCACAGATTCAGCTCATCCTTTGCATTAAAGAACTTCATTGTGTTTCTCCACATGTAGCAGTTGTTGCCTGTCCTGACTCCTTGAATGACAGTTTCTTGGCGCTCATTGATTCCCTTACATTCAGTGCGCGTAAACATAACCATCAATCCTTCGTCACACAACTGACTTACGCTGATGAGATTTGTCTTGAGTCTCTGCACCAAGTAAACATTCATTAGTTTTGGTATTTAAATTTTGCTCGTTTGTCCCTTACCAAGAATGTTTCCATGTCCTCCCTCTCCAAAGGTAACTTTCCCTCCTTTAATTGATTTAACCCCTTGAAGATTTTTCTGATCTCCACTCATGTGTCTGGAGCATCCACTGTCAAAATACCAAGGGACTGTTTCTTCCAGCTCGTGTGAGACTAAGGCCATGCTACATCTGAATCCAAGACCGGCTTTTGTTTTCATGGGCCCATTCCTTGCCGTTTGGTGTAGGTAAGATGTCTTTTATCCAGATTTGATTCTTAAAACCATTCCAGTAATACATACCTTGTCTTCTCAGCCAGTTTACCTTCTCTCTGAACCTCTTGCAGTATGCTTTGATATGTCCTTGATTTCCACAAAACCAACATGCATCCGTTCTTCTGTAGGAGTCTTTGAAATCTTGATCAGCAATCCCCTGACACAAAGTTGGTATTGTCGACTTCCTGCATTCCCCTTCATGAGTATCCAAGACCTCTATACCCTCTTTCAGTTCTTCCAGTACTTAAGATTTTGTCCAGTTGCTTACTTCCGGTGAGCATGTGAATTTTCTTGTGATGTTGTGTTAGTTCTTCTTGTAGTCGTGCTGATGTTTCTTTTTCTGCCTTTAGCTCTTGTTTCAGCCTGTCAGCCCTAACAACAAGATTCATCTTGTCTTTCATTAGTGTCACGCTCTCATCACTTAACCTTTTTATGGTCATGAGTTCCAGATTTAGTAACTCAATTATTGCCTCAAGCTGTGAATTCTCCTTAGCCAACTCCACATTCTCTTTTCCTATCTTGATTAAGGTGTCTCTTACCTCTTCTACATCCAAATCAGGTTCTGATTCAGAGTCTGACTCATCTTATTCTCCTTCGAACTCGGTGATACCAACGAATGCCACAAATTTGTTTAGGTCTTCTTCACTTTCAGTGTTGTCCTCATCAGTATCTTCTTCAGCAAGTAGAGATTTCTCCTTTCTCCTCTTTTGATCATTGACACACTCTAATTGGGTATGTCCAAGACCTTGACAGCCAAAGCACTTGATTTCCCTTCTCTTGACTGTTGGCCACTCAGTTCGGTAATGTTCAAAACCTTTGCATTCATGACACTGGATTTCTGTACGTTTAGCAGACTTATCTCCTTAATTTTGTTTCTTGGAGACATTCGGTTTATTTTGAGCTGATCCATATCCTTGTTCAATTCTTCTCAATGCTCGATCGAACCTTCTAACCAACAAGCTTAGTGGATCATCTTCATTAGTAACATTCTTGCTTGTTTCACTAACCGCTAGCGCTAAGCTTCGTGGTTTCTTAATGCCTTCCAATTCCAGTACATGAGCTTGCAGCATACCTACAACTTCCCCGAAGGTGAGTTCATCTGTGTTCTGAGACACACTTAAAGCATACTTGTATGGCATGTATTTGGCTGGCAAACACCTCAGAAATTTCTTCACAAGTTTCTTCTCTTTGTAATTTTTCCCAAGAGTTGCAGCTTCATGAGAGAGTGAACTCAGCTTCGCACTAAAGTCAGCAATAAACTCATGCTCATCCATCTTTAGATTCTCAAACCGTGAGGCCAGAAGATCCTTCCTAGAGTTCTGAAGTTTTTGAGTTCCCTCGAAGTGTGTTTGCAGTATATCCCATGCATCTTTAACTGTTTCACACCCTTGAATCAACTCAAAGGTCTTCTTAGAGACGCTGCAGTGAATAGCACTTAGAGCCTTGGAGTTGTATTTTGATCTTTTTGTCTCTTCTTCTGTCCAAGTCTCTTCTGGTTTAGGCGTCTCCACACCTTTTACATCCTTGATCATGGGCTCCTTCCATGTTTCCATGACTGCCTTCCATGCAAGTGGATTGATTCCCCTGATATGCGATCTCATCCTTGACTTCCTGAACCCGTAGTTTCCTGCATCAAGAATGATTTTGTGCTGTTCAAGAGTTCTTGATAGACTTCCATCTTTATCAGCAGGATCTCACCCGAATTAAAAGCTACGAGTGGTAGCTCTGATACCAATTGAAAATGCAAGGCTATGTGTTTTTAGAGTAAAGACAAGTAACACACATGTTCTTTCTGAAAACTTGCTTTTATTAGATTGACCTTTGTTATCTTACAAGAACACCTATTCTCAATCTAATCTCTCAGACTCAATGATCTATACCTAATCACTTGAGCTCTCACAAATTCTCTCTTTCAAAACGATTGCCCTAATACACGACGCAAGCTCTCCTATTTATACATAATAGGATTGCTAACCTAGTTAGTCGAAAACCCTCAAGAAGATAAACATTATCTTCTTAGAGATAAACACAAGATTCCTAATCCCCTAAGATTTAGGAATCCCATGAATTTTTATTAAATCTTCGTTTAGATTCTCTCCAAGATGCATGTCCAGCTCAGCCATACTTCTTGGATCGTCCACATCAGCTCCAGCTCATGATCAAGTCATCCCATTCGTTCGTCGTGATGTGCTTCACACTCTGCTTGCGTGTGTCACTCCTTGAGCTACTTCTTGACTGATACACGAAGTGACTCAACTACATCTTCAGTCTATACCCAATTTTTGATGAAAACGTTTCACAACTAAATATGCATTATATCGATCGGTCTTGCTGTCAGGGTGATACTTAATAGTGAATACCCAGCGACATCATACCACAGTCATTTTCGTCGTTATTTCACTAAAAGAAAAAAGTGAATTAGCAATTGCATGTTACAACTGGTTTTTAGCCACAAAATGTTGTGACTGAATTACGACTTTTTGACTACTTATTTACGACAAAAAATCATCGAAGGTCAGTCGATATTTTGCAACTGGTAACTTTAGTCGCCAAAAAGTAGCTAGTTTGCAATTGTTTTGCGACGAAAATGTATTCGTTATTAATCAGTCGCCACATAGTTTCGAAGTAATCTCTAATTTGCGACCATTTTGCGATTAATTATTGGATTATCAAAGTTTTGAAATTGTAAGTATACATTGAGAGTAAAGATGAAACCCCCATTGATGCTCCCAAAGTTTTGATATTTTGATGATATATTGAAGAATTGATTGAATCCTTCTATCTAATTATCAGAGTGATGAATCTGAATAGATTCAATTCGTGCATAGACAAATTTCTTCACTCACTGATCAAAACATGTTAATTTATTTTGTTATATGTCCTTCTTCTGGTGTTTAAAAGTAGTTAAAATGTAAACTTCATCAACTTTCTCATTCATATGTAAGTAGCAACTTTTAGCTAATTTATACATATGAACATCTAGATGTGTGGATTATCTAAAGGAATTAAGAGAGTACTTGATCATGAAAGTGGTCTAGTCTTATATTGAGAACAGATCGGAGGATGAAACAATGAAATTTGAACGAAAGGCGTTTGTGGGTTTTCATGTGAGAACGTGTGTGAACTCTATTACGCTTTTATTATGTTTGTGTGAAATACGCAGAAGTTAAAAGGTATTGAATATTTTTTTTTGGTTTTGGAATTCTTCCATGTGTGATACTTTCTTAATATGTATGTTTTGTTATGTTTAAGCTATAACTCTTACAGTATTTAATATTATAGTTCACATATAATATATACATAACAATTTTAAAATTTTGTCATTTTTATATTTCCATAATATATAACATATAATTTATGTGACACATTGTACAAGAAATAATGCACTTAATTTAAAATCAAAATTAAACATATACACTTATAAAAGGTTTAAGGATAAAGATTCAAATTAAAAATGGGCATTTGGGTTCGAGTCGAGTGTTTTGGGTTTTCAGGTTTTGGGTAAATACCTTGTTCGGTATTTCTATATATTGGGTTGGGTTCGATTCAAGACTTATTGGCTTGCGTATCCGAAATTATCAAAAATTTATGAATTCAAAATCGGTTCGGATCGGATTCGAGTACCCATTCAAATATTTTTGTAGAATCGATTCAAATTGGGATCGATTTTTTTCGAATTGGGTTCCTATTCGAATTTGGGATTTTGAGTAAATTCCTTGGCCTAATTCAAATCATGAATTGAAAAAAAAACATATAAACAACAACAATTTATTGAGAATATTACGTTGTTTTCAGAAAATAACACAATTTAATTAACCCTCCAAATTGAAAATGTCGAATATGTTAACCCTCCCAATTAAATTACTTTCTCCCTTAAACCCAATAATTTTAGGCCTAAAATTATTTCATCCTCTCAATTAAATTATTTCCCGGCCAAATCCAATTGGTTGACGAGAAAGCAAATCTCTAACCCTAAATCCATCCCAATTAATTTTGCCCCTTTCACTTTCTCATCTCAATTTTTCAAACCCTAAACGAGAAATCAAAACTGAAATCTCTGGATTTTTTTTTTTGGATGGCTGTCCGTGGAGGAGGAAGGAGAAGAGGAGGAATGGTTGCAACAAACGCCTCAAATCGATCAAGAAAAATTGCTCCAGTTGACTCGAAAATGTCGAATCAAAGTAGACCCACTTCTCCAGGTGATTCATGGATGTCAAATCGTAAAATGACATTGACAACGACACCGCTTCTTCCTATCCAGTATACCTTCACGCCGGAAAACCCTCAAGCCACCGAGTCTCAACGTAGTCCTATAACGGGTCATGACGTCAGAGATTTTCCACCTCCGAAGTCTCTTTTCCAGACTGTGAGGAGCCATCCTGGAGCATATCCAACCTCCGAAAGAAGAACACCTTCTGTGGGCGAAGCTCGATTCGATTCTCTATCGCCTCAAGATCGAGCCTCCGCATTGCCTCAACCTCGAAACTCTGTATCGAATCAAACTTTCCACTCTCCTCCTCATAGTTCTCAAGCGAGAAACTCACACAAGGAAGAATATGAGGAAGCTTATTATGACAAAGACTCTCAAAGGGAAACAACACTTGCAAAAGACTTGCTCGCTGCTTTAAACGAGATGCTTGTCCAGCCAAGCCATGACTTATACACAACTGTCCTCTCTCCCACATTGGATCCTGGAACCACATGGTAAGCCATTAGGTTTCGAATAATTGTGATACTGATACCGTTTTTTGAGCTATACTGATAATGTTTTGCTGAATTTGAAAAAAAATTTCCTACTTCTGTTTCTTAAAGAATTAGGATTGTGCGTGTGCTAGCCTGAAACTATGTTTTTACTTTGTGCACCTTGAATGGCTCATGTTAAGTAGTGTATTGATAGGTCTAGTTTTATTCCCTATACTAACTGCAAGTGCACAGTAATATCAATGTAGTACTTAGGGTATCGAATCCACGAGGACTCTAGGCAACGATAGAATTAGAAGAGTCAAGATTAAACTAGGAGAAGGCGGATGTATTGAGAAACTAAAAGTAATGCAAGAAAGTAAATCAGTAGCGAATTTGTAAACAAGGAGGCAAAGCGTTAAGTCTAGGGAGTTCTCAGGAAATCAGGAAGATAAGCTAATCAATCAATCGGGATCTAATATCATAAATATGTTCTAGAACTGGAATCACGGAAGTATAAGAAACCAACTTTCGTTGTGAATCCTATCTATGTCTAACAACCTAGCCAACCAACTTTCGTTGTGCATTCTAGAGTTCTAAACAAGCATTAATCACGAGTTCGTTTGTTCACAATTTCCCTAAACCAAATTTCTTTGCGAGTAGATCAAATTGCTCATCTAGGCTCTTTCTAGCTAATTAACCAATTGTCGTTGTATCAATCAACCTAACATCAATAATCTAAGTGGCCAATTCAAATTAAGCATTAAGAACAATCCTAGATGAAGAACTAACAAATATAAATCCCTACAGATAAATCAACCTATAATTCCATGAAATCCCTAATGAGAATCTCTAAACCTAACTGGTAAACTACTCAGACATGATCATTGAAACAGAAGACATCATGAATAGAAAACCAAATAGCATATAATAGAATAAAGAACTAGGGTTCGAAATCCTCTCTCTTTCAAGAACAAGATCAGCCCCTAACTCTCTCTCTGAATGTAAAATAATGCGTGGCCTAAACAAGTGGCTAAAAACCATAATATATAGTTTAAAACATGTTTGGGGCCTTTTTGCAAATCTGGGAAGTTTCTGGTCAAAAACTGTAATTTCGGGATTTTTGTGCGCAGGAATCACCTTGCATCGACCGATGCACTGTATCGACCGATGCACACACTGCATCGACCGATGCAGGGCGATTTCACAGCCAGTGAACTCTGTGAAACCTCTAAACAGTGCAGAAATGCTCCCAATGCTCCCAGAACGTCCAATTAGGCTCCAAATGTCCTTAAACCTGTAAAACACCTGAAAAGACTCCAAAACATACTAAAAGACTCGATAAATAAGACATATACCATGGCTAAAATCCCTAAAATCAATGGTATATCAACTCCCTCACACTTAGCCTTTGCTTGCCCTCAAGAAAAACATAGAACTAGAATATGGTGAAGAGGTTTGAAAACTTTCAGAAACTCTTTTCATCTTAGAAGCAACAACACTCAGATTCCCCTTAGTAAGCCACTGAAAGAATCACCTGCAAGACATCAAGACCAACATATACTTCCCCCACACTTAGCAACTGTCCTGAGTAAACTCCACAATCAATCCAAGCAATTCAAATTCACCCTACTGACTTCTTAACATAATTAAGTGCGGTCTCACCTAAGGATTATCGATCAAAGGGCACATGGATTCTTACTTTGTCAGCTCTAGACCACCATACTATCTTTTTCTGGTTCCTTTCTTCTCTTTTCCCTTCCTTAGCATTCTGATTTTTTCCCCATTGGGTATCATTTTATTTTTTTTATCAGTGCTCTTCCCGTTAAGGGGTGTACTTTGGACACATTCCATGGATCGCACAGGAGGTAATAGTGTTTGCTACCACTCCTGTGACCACTTCGGAGTTACTAACTCATCCTCAGTTTATTACTCTCTTTTTTTACTTTATGGAAGGGGAGAAGGGAACCATATTCGGACAGGTTGACAAGTTGTGTCAGAACTAACAAAGGAATCCGACTCAAGGTATACCAAGCCCTTAGGTGAGAAAATTAAGTCAGGTTTACAAGGGTGAAGTCAGTAAAGGATCCTATGAATACCTGAATTGATATGGGTGTCCTCAGTAGGCTGATCCGCTTTGGGTTTTCTAATAGTCATAGATTGATCCTGCAACTTCATCCCAATGGTCACTTAAGTTCCTGCAAGTGATGTTAACTTCCCAAAAATTCAATGTTTCCTACTTAAACTATTTTGACTCAATAAAAAAAAAAAATTTGAAAACCGGACTGACTCTAAGAAAACAGAAGCGTGCGTCAGTAGCTACCTCCCCCCACACTTGAAACACACTGTCCCCAGTAGTGTCAAGCTCAGGATCGGCGAGAAAAATCAAATTGAAGAACAATCCGAAAAGTTGCAGAATATGTACATGTTGTCGTCATGTGTCGATCGATGCCACAAGGGTGTCGATCGATGCAAAGCGAATATGCTCGCAGTTATTTAGATAACCGATGTCTGAATCACAATCGAATCGGCTAACCAGAAATCGCAGCTATGTCGACCGATGCACTAGTGTGTCGATCGACGCAGTGCGATTCTGCCTGTTTCTCACGCCTCTGAACACACTTAAACAGAAAAATCAAAACACCAAAATCAATACGAAAAATAAAAACGAAAACGAACCTAACAGTGGGTTGCCTCCCACTCAGCGCTTGTTTAAAGTCAGTAGCTTGACTATGGAAAGGAGATCGGACTTATGGGGGATTCAACAGAGACTTTTAGTGTCTCTGCGAATATCTCTTCATCCAAGGTGGCGTATAAGCATTCAGATCATGAGATCTCCCAAGGAACGAAGGAGTAGAACCAGGGCGGGAGCGAAGCTTGGGTGGGATTCTGCGTTTTCTTGCATTCAAAGCTGAGGGATTAGGAGGTTTAAGCTCAGATGATTTGTTCCTTACCTTTGGTGGAAATGAGATGTTTGGAGCTTTATGCTTATGAGCAGTTGCAGGCACTGAAGATGTTAGAGCAGGTTCAAGAGGAACCACCATCTTCTTCTCTCTAATCGGACTCTCTGGTTCAACTACAACACTGAAACTCTGTCCATCAATGTTGGATTTCTGCAGCTTATCCATCTTGAACTGCAAAGGCTTGTCTCCCAGATGGAGATCAATCAGTCCATGTCTCACATCAATAACTGCTCCAGCAGTGGCTAAGAATGATCTACCAAGTAACAGAGGATCATAAGGCTCAATATCATACTTCAGCACCATAAAGTCTGTTGGAATCAAGTAGTTCTCAACTCTCATATGAACGTCCTCAAGAATTCCTTCTGGATATCTCTTTGATTGATCAGCTAGGATAAGAGAGATCATAGTAGGCTGGAAATCCATCAGTCCTAATCTCACAACCACAGAGTATGGCATGAGATTCACACTAGATCCTAAATCACACAGAGAACGCTTGAACCTGTCCTTAGAGATGGAACAGTCTAGCACAAAGGCTCCTGGATCTAGAAGCTTCTTTGAAATCTGAATCAGTCGCTTCTCCATCACTCTTATGCATTTAGCTTCGTCTAGCTCCTGTTTAGACAATTTAGGAGCCTTACGATATGGCACAGAGGGCTTATAGACTCGTTCTGGGACTGTTACAGGTCTCTGGTCACGTCTGCGTTCTGTGTCGACCGATGCACGATGTGTGTCGATCGACACAAGGCGATTTTGAGCAATTTCATCAGACGTGTCGGGACTGTGTCGATCGATGCAAGAGTTGTGTAGATCGATGCTTGTCTCAGGCAGATATAATTCATCCAGAAAATCCGAGATTATGCTCTCTTCTTCTCCTAGCAAGTCAATCCCATATCTTGTGATCATAGCATTGACGTGTTGCCTCTGTTCAGCTTTTACAGCTTCATTCTGCCTCTGTATTGCTCCAGATGTTTGTTGAATTTTGATATCTAGCTCCTTCGCATGTGTGCTCAAAGATTAAAACTTCACGTTCATATTTTCATACAATGCATCTATCTTTGAGTTTAAGGACACATAGATCTGTTTTTGTCCCTCAAGAAACTGCTCCATCATAGCTTCCAATATGCTCTTATGTGTAGGTGCAGGCGGTGCTTGGTAAGAAGAAACACCATAGTTCCTTGAGAAGGAGTTACTCTGTTGATGGAAGGGCTTCTGAAAAGCAGATCTCTGACTGTAGAATCCAGTTCCTCTAACGCAGTTGATAGCTTCTTGCGCATACTTTCCAAGTAGAATACTATGCAGAGAGTCAACTTGGTTCTTCAACCCAGCTATCTGTGAACTGTCAATCCATGAGCTGAAAATATCATTTCGACACATCGTCCTTACGGATCTCTTAGTTTTCTTGGTGATTCCGTGAAATGTGTCGACCGATGCAAGAAGAGCGTCGATCGATGCAATGCGAAATCTATGTCGATCGACACACAGGAACGTGTCGATCGATGCAAGACGATTCTTGCGAATCTGACCTGCAAAACAGAGAAAAACAGAAAATAAATCAGTAAAATAAAAAAAAACGAAAAACCTAGTTTAAACCCTAAGTTCAAATCTATCGAAGACTCAAAAGAGTCCCTGGCAACGGCGCCAAAAACTTGATAGGTCTAGTTTTATTCCCTATACTAACTGCAAGTGCACAGTAATATCAATGTAGTACTTAGGGTATCGAATCCACGAGGACTCTAGGCAACGATAGAATTAGAAGAGTCAAGATTAAACTAGGAGAAGGCAGATGTATTGAGAAACTAAAAGTAATGCAAGAAAGTAAATCAGTAGCGAATTTGTAACAAGGAGGCAAAGCGTTAAGTCTAGGGAGTTCTCAGGAAATCAGGAAGATAAGCTAATCAATCAATCGGGATCTAATATCATAAATATGTTCTAGAACTGGAATCACGGAAGTATAAGAAACCAACTTTCGTTGTGAATCCTATCTATGTCTAACAACCTAGCCAACCAACTTTCGTTGTGAATTCTAGAGTTCTAAACAAGCATTAATCACGAGTTCGTTTGTTCACAATTCCCCTAAACCAAATTTCTTTGTGAGTAGATCAAATTGCTCATCTAGGCTCTTTCTAGCTAATTAACCAATTGTCGTTGTATCAATCAACCTAACATCAATAATCTAAGTGGCCAATTCAAATTAAGCATTAAGAACAATCCTAGATGAAGAACTAACAAATATAAATCCCTACAGATAAATCAACCTATAATTCCATGAAATCCCTAATGAGAATCCCTAAACCTAACTGGTAAACTACTCAGACATGATCATTGAAACAGAAGACATCATGAATAGAAAACCAAATAGCATATAATAGAATAAAGAACTGGGGTTCGAAATCCTCTCTCTTTCAAGAACAAGATCAGCCCCTAACTCTCTCTGAATGTAAAATAATGCGTGGCCTAAACAAGTGGCTAAAAACCCTAATATATAGTTTAAAACACGTCTGGGGCCTTTTTGCAAATCTGAAAAGTTTCTAGGCAAAAACTGTAATTTCTGGATTTTTGTGCGCAGGAATCACCTTGCATCGACCGATGCACTGTATCGACCGATGCAGGGCGATTTCGCAGCCAGTGAACTCTGTGAAACCTCTAAACAGTGCAGAAATGCTCCCAATGCTCCCAGAACGTCCAATTAGGCTTCAAATGTCTTTAAACCTGTAAAACACCTGAAAAGACTCCAAAATATACTAAAAGACTCGATAAATAAGACATATACCATGGCTAAAATCCCTAAAATCCATGGTATATCATGTATGTATCTTAAGACACATGGGTTTTGAGCATTTGATATTTAGGAAAAGCTACATTCCGATGTTTTGTTTGATTGGATAAAAGTTTTGGTAAATACGACTTTAGCAGTTCTTTTTTTTTTGGTGTTTGCGATGGTGTTGACTTGTTATTCGAAACATAATTGTTCAACTAAGTGGTTGGTTTTGGAATGTAACATGTTGGTGGTTTTCCTTCTCATTTCCATCAGCTTGAATACGATTACTCCTCTCAATACTAATTTTAGTGATACTGATACCATTTTGTTTGTGTTTGTAGGTTTGGTAAGGACAAATCTGCACTGACCCGGAAAATTACAAAGGTTTTTTTACAAACATGGTTGATGCGGCATATTACAGTAGGAGATTTGTATGTTCTAAGAAGAGAAATATACTTTCTGGAATTCATGGTAAACTTCTATAGTAGGAGATGCCTCTTTTTTTACTGTCTGATGGTAGTCGCCAAAACAGATAATATGATTTGATTGTATATCTGTCATATTATATAAAATGCCAACCCATCGAGTGAGTCAGGTCTATTTAGCCAACTAAACATAATACTCATGATCATATCTACCTCAGCATGTTCCATAATTATCTCCATCAATTGTTTATTCCAGATCTGATTTTGATGATCAACCAGTTGGTTAATTGTATCCAAGTGGTGAATTGCATTTGATTTTTGTATTGTTAGTCTCGGGCGATAGACTTGTATCCACGGGTAATTCCAAATTGAAATAGACACTCTTGTTCACACCCTCTTGATAAGTCCTTTTTTTAACCAGAGAGCTAGTTGAGGTAATACTCCTCCATCCATAGGATGATGAATATGACCTTATAAGATCTAAAGGATATGTATTCTTGAAGTATCTTTAAAAAAAAACGCTTGAGAAGAGGATATCCGATTTATCTATTAGTCTCCACAATTGCTTTGTTAGAAAAGATGTATTCACAATTCGAAAGTCCCAAAATCTAATCCCACCGTTTTCTTTACCTCTGCATAGTTTGTCCCATGCCATCCAAATTCATGCATGTACTTGTACCCCCGGTGCTCCACCAGAAATTAGATACAACACTCGTTAATTTCTTAGTGACTGTTTTTGGTAACCGATAACACGACATGACATGATTTGGTAAAGCCGTAGCAACTGAATTTATAAAAACCTATTTTCCTCCTCGTGACAGAAGCTTCGTTTTCCAACCATTTACTCTCTCGTGAAGCCTATCCTAGAGGAAACTAAATACGTGAGTCTTTGATCCACTCAAGTTTTCTGGTATACCCAAATATGATCTCATTCCCACCATCGCTAAAATGTTTTTCATCTCTTCTCGAACTCCAGTTTCCACCTTATGGGCAAATTGGAGTGATGATTTCTAGAAATTGATTTGTTGACCCGAAACTCTCTCATAGTCTTTAAGAATCCGTAAATTTTTCAGACATACTTCCTTCTAGCTTTGTAGAAAAACAAGTTGTCATCCGCAAAAAGAAAGTGTGAAATTGGAGGACAAGATCTTGCCACCTTCAGTCCCGATCATTGTTTCTCTCTCTCCGCTCTCTTTATATTTGTTATTTGTGCTTCAGTACACAATATAAATAAATATGGAGATAGGGGACCGCCTTACCGGAGTCCCCTCTGTGGTTCTATGAATCCGCGAGACTGAACATTAATTAAGACTCTGTATTGGACTGAAGTATTGCATCGCATTATCCAATTAACCCAATCATACGCTTTACTCATATCCATCTTTATTTTCATAAATTACTTTTGCATGATGGATTTGTCCTTAAACCATGGAACATCTCCTGGGCAATAAGAATATTAATTAAAATCAATCTCCCTGCAACAAAAGCCGATTGTGTTTCCAAAACAATTTTTGGTAGTAGCCCTATTGACTTTGACACATGACCTTGGAAATTATATTATACCCCACATTACATAAGCTAATTGGCATTTATTTCCTCATCCTACTCGGTCTTTCCGTTTTTTTACTAAGAAAAATATTCATCGTGAGTGACATCATTTTTCACAATCGGCCAGAATTGTTGGAAAAATAATGCAGTCATGCCATCTGGCCTTGGAACCTTCTCTTGATGCATCATAAAGAGTGATCTCCTAACCTCCAGCTCTCATTCATTTGTTCTGTTATTGAAACATGAACCCCATGTAAAAACTCCTCAAAAGCCTACGGATTAATAAAGTAAACAAATTCTCAAAATATTTAAATTACTTATGTCTTTAATTGTAAAATAAAGGACTATTTCATCTTAGTCAAGTCACTTCACAAAGTTGACAACGCCTTTGTAACCTCTTGGCGCGTTATGCTCGTTTCTTGTAGTGAATCTCTATGGTTGCCAAGTTTGATTATTGTGGCATCCCCTTCGGTTAATGTTATTATGATTGTTGTGGTTGTTGTTCACATGCATGACCATTGTATGTTGCAGCATTGGCAGAGACCGGTGTTGATAGAGAAATAACCATCGCAGTTTGAAGTTTTAACTCATAGTTGACTAGTTTCTCATGCACTTATGTGAGAGACGGAGAGACGTCGCAACTTTTTAATTGGTCAATCACGATTTTGTTTTCTTTAGGGAGACCAACAAGGAGATTCTCGATTTTTTTTTCCTTCTTGATCCACAGCTCTGCCAAGCAATGCAAGTTGATCAAAGTGTATGGTAAGACTTTCGAAGTAGTTATTGATGGACTTGTTATTTTAGTTTATTGTTTTAGTTTGATCTGTTGGATATGACCACAAGTTGGTTTCATTTAGGTGGAATAAAGAATTTTCAGATCCCAGCAGCACCAACACCAACACTAACACAAAGCGATCCATTCAAATAGTCTGTTAGATCGTATCCATCAAGCAACTAATGTGTTATTGTTGTGTTAATATTATATACTATGAGTCTATAAACATGTGCAAGTTGGTTAACAATTTTTCAATTTTACGTTTTGGTCCTCTTAAGACTGTTGCTTATTAGTAAATACAATGTTTCTAAAAAAAAATTTATAACCGTGAAAATTTCAGAGTAAATAATTAGTTTTACTTAACCCATAAAAATCTGATTTTTTTTAGGAATCGATTTTCTTTAAGCATAAAATTATCTAATTTATTAAAAAATCTAAACAAAAATAATTAGATAATTTTATATTTAAAGAAAATCGATCTCTAATTTAGTTGAATAAATTTTTTGTGTGTCAACGATACGATTTTATTTATAAAGGTCCAGTACACTAAATACATGCCAAATCAAAAATACAAAGCGGCGAAATTAAACGGGAAAATGGGCCCAATTGGCCAAACCGTTCAGCTCGAAAGGTTCGGGTACAAACCACGTGGAGGATGACTCCCGGACACGCGTCATCTCCATAAGAACCCTGTCATGCACACCAACGCATGAGACAGTCGCGAGCCACAACCGCTAATGAATAACCCTATATATCCTATGATTTGTACTGCCGATCTTTCTTCCTTCACGAGATTTGCTAGGTAGAGCCGAAGGAGAAGTAGAACCAGCTTATGAGCGCCGCCGAGAAGATCGAGAGATCCGTGGAGATCTGTCGCCGGTCATAACCACAACTGGGTTAGCATATTTCCACCAATGCCTCGCCGCGATTCGAGCAGGAGATGAAGCTACAGATGAATTAGAGATCTTCATAACCACAACTTGGTCTTCACTTTGGATCTTCATTTCAACACTCCCCCTCAAGTTGGCTGATGGAGATCCAACAGACCCATCTTGCCATAAAGATCATCACATACTTAAGAGGTTGTTGTTTTTGTGAAGACACATCAACTAATTAATCACTGCTTTTTACCAAAAGAAAGAGCTTAGCCTTACCATTTATCAAGAAAAATCTCCTAAGTGCTTAAAAGAGAAGCAAGTGATTGTGTTTTGTAGTTTGAGAAAGCAAAATAACAGGATTGGAATTTTTTGGTCTTAGGAATTTTAGTCGATTCTCAACAAAGCCCGAAGAAAACAGATGCCTGACAATAATAAACAGAGGAAGAGGATCGAGAAAAATCGTCGAAGCAAACTATTCTGGACCAATCCAGAGAAAGCAAAAACCCGGTAGATCACCGGGGAATCAAAACTCGACAACAGATCGGGATTATTAGCAAAATAGAAAAAAAAACTATATTACAATAAAAGTAATCCGGCCATGAGAACACGATCGCCGAATAATGGTCGGAAACAGAAATCGCACTAGATCGTTCGACAAGTAAGAAAGCAAAGAGAAGAGAGAAACTGATTTACTTTATAGATGAATTAGTTGATTCCTCCCCAAATGAACATCTCTAATTCATGTAGTCAAATACGAAAACTTGATATTAAAACTGATAATTGTTCGGCATCTCTTGCTTAGCCACATACTTAAATTACTCATGGATCTATTTGTAGAATAAAGGACTATTTCATCTTAGTCAAGTCGTTTCACAGAAGTAATTAATATTTTTTTCCTACTTTGGTCCTTCCACTAGGCTACTATTTACTCCATCATCGAATTTATTTTAGTTTGAGGTTTTATTTGCGTGCGTCTTAGGACCTTGGTCAAGTTGTTTGAACATTTATTGGTTTTTGGTCATTTGGATTCGAGATAAAACGGCAGTTAGTGTTTTTTTTTTAACAGTAGATTCCATATAGTTCAGAAAAAAAAACAAAGAGTTTTACATTGGGATCAGAAATAAACGAAATAACAACACCAGTAGGTGTCTAGAAAACACATTAAACATAGGATGTTATCCTCCAGGGAGGCTTGTTTGCAATCCTACAGCAAAGCCGGAATTCCCGGATTGTATTATGGGTTAGGACCCTCTTGCTTCTTCCTCAAGTAGGCTACGTAACCATGTGGGCCCATCTCTCGCAACATAGGATCTATGTTTACGAAAATCTTGGGCTACACTTCTAGCAATGGCCGAGGCAGCTTCATTGTTCTGCTCAATAGTATGGTCAAGAGACCAGATCCTTATGTTCTGCAGAAAATTCTTGAGAGAGGATATCAGATCATGGATGGGAGCAAGTGAAGGAGGACGGAGGATAGCTTCTCTCGTGAACGGTAATGAAGCTTCAAAGATAACCCTGTTAAGACGCAAGCTACTCATTGATTCGGCAGCCCAGACGAGGCTTAGCAGTTCTGCGTCGAGCTGAGAGTGTACTCCTGAAAAGGCACGTCTGTTGTGATGCAGCACCTTGCCCGTATGATCCCTCGTGATCCAAGAAGCACCAGCCAGGGAGTCCGTATTGGACCATGCAGCCCCGACGTTGCATTTGATAGCTCCGGGTAGGGGTTTAGACCATTGAGACCTGTGTTCAGACCGGACAAATTGCAATGTTTCAGAAGGAACTGCCGTACCGTTGACGTTGAACCATATATCTGCATCTTCGACAGCCCTGTTTGCAATGTCTCTTGGATTACATCTAATCCTGTCAAAGGTGAAACCATTTCGTGCCTTCCAAATTTGCCAAAGCACCCAAGGAAAGGATCGTTGCACTCTCTCTGAGGCGGTTTTGTTGCTGCAACTTTGCAAGAGGAAATAGATATTAAGAAAAACATAGGAATTTGAGAAACCGTGAGGTGGAAGTTTTAGACCAGAGGAAACCCAGGTTTCAGAAGCAAGTTGACAAGTGAAGAGAGTATGGCAGATCGTTTCCGCACCCTCCCCACAGAGCCCACAAGTAGTGTCCACTGCTATTCTGCGAGATGCGAGACGTTCTTTGACAGCTAATGCACCAGATAGCGATCTCCATAGGAAGTGTCTGAGCTTGGAAGGGGCTTTTATCTTCCATAAGTTCTTCCATAGAGCCTTCTCAACCGGCGTCATGGTTGTCTGCACAGGTTGGGAACTGTCTCTGATCGAGTTTAGAAGCTTGTAACCGCTTTTGGTGGAGTACTGGCCATCTTTTGTGAACCCCCAAACCAAGCTGTCCGTTGCATTGCGATTACGACGCATGTTAAGAATCATGGTAGCATCCTCTTCTGTGAACAATCGTCTTACCATTGCGAAGTTCCAACACCCAGAGGACGGATCAATAAGATCTGATACTGTTAAAGTGAGATCGACGTCAGCATCCTGTCTAAACCGTGGAGGTCGAGGAGGCGTGTCCATTATCCAGTTGTCAGTCCAGACCTTAGTTAAGCAACCATCACCAATTGATTTTATCATACCTCTTGCCATAATGTCACGGCCATGGAGTATGCTCCGCCAAGCGTAAGATGGTCTTGTACCAACACCACAGTCCAGAAACGATCCACGTCGGAAGTAACGGTGTCGGAGGATTTGAGATAGCAAGGAATTGGGTCTACTCCAGATTCTAAAAGCCTGTTTACCAAGCAGAGCCTGATTAAAAAGCTCGATATCATGGAAACCAAGCCCCCCAAACTCTTTGTCACGGCAGAGATTTTTCCATGCGACCCATGGGATTTTGTTTCGGTTGTTTCCGCTGATCCACCAGAACTTGGTGAGTACACTTGTAATCTTCTCGCACACCTCTTTAGGTAATTTGAAGCATGACATTGCGTATATTGGCATAGCCAAACCCACTGCTTTTATAAGAACATCTTTACCTCCATGTGACAGTGACTTTGCGAACCACCCATTAACTCGACCTTGCAGTTTTTCTTGGACGAAGCTGAGAAGTTGTCTCTTAGATCCGCTGAAACACTCTGGCAGGCCCAGATAAGTTCCTTCACCCCCTTCTTTATCAATCCCAAGCACTGTTTTCACATTAGTTTTACTCTCATTGTTGACTTTAGCACCAAAGATGATAGAAGACTTAGCATGGTTAATCATTTGCCCGGAAGCATCACCATAGAGGCGTAGGCAGTCCCTGATGGCACAAGCTTCTTCCTCGTTGGCTTTACACATGAGAAGGCTGTCATCTGCGAATAAGAGATGATGCACCGAAGGTCCAGGGGAACTCACAGCAATGACATGAAGTCTACCTTCTCGTTCTGCATTGTTCAAGCAATTTACCAGTGCTTCAGCCGCCAAGATGAACAAGAAAGGAGATAGAGGATCTCCTTGTCTAATACCACGCTCTGGTTTAATGAACCCATGAGAACGACCGTTGAGTAATACTGAGTACGAGACTGATTTAACACACGCCATGGTCCATCGAACCCAAACTCTATCAAAACCCATTCTATCCAAAAGAGTTTCCAAGAAAGACCATTCCACACGGTCGTATGCTTTGGACATATCCGTTTTGATTGCCATAAAGTCTTGAGAAACCTTATCATTTGTTCGCAATCCATGGACCATCTCATGCGCTATGAGGATATTTTCCGAGATTAGTCTACCCGAAACAAAGGCTCCTTGAGTTTCAGAGATCAAATCAAGCAGGAACCTTTTCAGCCTTTCACAAAGGATCTTGGAAATGATTTTGTATTGGACCGAGCACAAGCTGATTGGTCTCATATCGGACATTCGGGTTGGATTTGTTACCTTGGGAAGCAAGCTGATGTGAGTGTGGTTCCACCCTGGAGGAATCCTCGCAGAGCTAAAGAAACCCTGAATTTCAGAAATAAGAGTAGGACCAACAATGTGCCAACACTTCTGATAAAAGAGTCCAGTGAGGCCATCTTCCCCCGGAGCACTGCTACTCTTTACCGCAAAGGCAGCAGCCTTGATTTCCTCCGGTGTAATGGGTGAGGTTAGAGCAGTGTTCATGTCTCCTGTAACCCTTGGTTGGAAGTTTTGAAACAGAGTTTCCAAATCAGATGGGTTAGAGCTCATAAAGAGGTCTCTGTAGTATTCCACAGCAACATGGCCCTTCGCTCCTTCCGAATATTATTCCTGTCCTAGATCATCGATGAGCATAAGGACTTTATTTTTGATTTTCCTCCCTTTTACACTGTTATGAAAGAATGGCGTATTACAATCGCCTTCTTTCAGCCACTGCTCTTGGCTACGCTGCCTCCAGAATGCCTCTTCTTCTCTATACGCTAACGTCAGCTCTAGCTTTAAGTCTCTCATACGTGCTCGGTCAGGTCGATTCCTAGAGTTCTCGGCCTCGAAAGCCAGCTGAAGTCTATGTATACGGTCTTTAGAGTTAAAATCAGAGCGCTTCTCCCACTTAGCTAACTCGCGATGACAGTTTGCTATGCAATCCATAACCATACCACCATCAGACTGCATAGATGACCAACCCTTGCGAACAACCTCCTCAAAGCCTTCTTTGGCGATCATCCTTTTATCAAAATAGAAGCGACCCTTGTTCAGATCTTCATTATCCAGAGCAAAGGAGAGTTTGATTGGTTTGTGATCAGATCCCCACTTCTTCAAATAATCCAAATGCGAGCTTGGGAAGAGGCGAAACCAAGCATCGTTGCCGAAGCTTCGATCCAAACGACACTGAATCCATACTCTGTCTCTCCACCCAGACCAGGAGTAACTGTTGCCAGAGCTGTGAATCTCTCTGATTTTACAATTCACAGCCATGTTACGAAAGTCCCAGAAAGTTGATTCTCTCCGAGCAGGACCCCAAGCTTTTCTTCATTACACATTAGTTCATTAAAATCTCATAAGAGTAGCCAAGCTTCATCACGATTCAGACCAATTTGAACTAATTGTTCCCAGACTATATGGCGACGATCACGAACATGATCACCGTAGACACAACTTATAAAAAAAGACAGTGATCCCAAGCTGACTTTCAAGTCAATCAGCCGAGAGTTCTTAGACACCAAACCAACATTGTAACTGCTCTTCCACATTACAGCAAGCCCCCCACTTAATCCACGAGGCTCAACCGTAACCAACTCATCATAACCCAAAGAAACTTTCATATCATTAATGTAACCAAACTTTTGTTTTATCTCACAAAGAAATATAAAATCCGGAAAGTACAAACGACGTAACTCCCGAATACGCTGAACTGTCTCCGTGCTACTAGCACCTTGACAGTTCCAACTCAGCACGCTCATTGGGACGGCAGTGGCTTCAATACGGAAGCCACCGAAGAATTGTTGTTTTTTTATCCTTTCTTGTTCAGGTGAGGCTGTGGATCGTCAGCCTTGCTTTCACGGCACATTCTTTAGCTTGTGAGGTCGCAGCATCAGTTGAGGTTGGAACTGAATAAGTCTGCTCGAGAGATCTGACTTTCCTCCTCCATGAAGGAGGTCTCTTCCTGCTCTTCTTCCCAGTCACAGAGGCGCCGGCAGTAGAGGGATGTAATGCCCCCACACTGAAACCCGTAGACCCCATGAAGTGAAAGGAAGAAGAGGCACTGTCAGAAGGCGAGCTTGGTTCCTCCCTAGTTCTCCGAGCTGAGAACACAGGTTCAGATGCAGCTTGTTGCTCAGTCCGAGATGGGGGAAACTGGAGGCGCCTAGGAAGCGTGTTGTAGTCATAGACATGGCCCTTGCTCTTATCCAAATCCGTGGTGATTTTCAATAAACTCATTGATAGATTAGACTTCGCCTCAATGATAGACTGTTGCACACGTTGAATGCGTGCCTTCCTCTCTGTCTCATTTGAATGAGATACATACTGGACAGCCATTCTCTGTTCCTGAGCCGACAATTCAGGAAACAAGGGAGGAAAGCCTGGTGGGGCATCGAGGAGTTTTGGAGCATCCGGGATCTCCCTTGCGGATTCAAAGTGTGGCTTGATCTGAAGGCTTGGATCAGAACCTGATGAAACAGAACCTTTGCCCTTCTTCAACCATGTGCATGCTAGTTTCTCATGGGTAAGACGCTGACAATGGAAGCAGCGCTTGTGGATCTTCTCATATTCATACTCAATGACGACAATTTCTCCAGATGGTAAGATGAGTTGTTTCGCTGCTATGGCAGGGTTGGCAACATTGAGAGTGATTCGCGCTCGGATGTAGTCTCTAACCTGTGAGACCTTCGGGTCGTATGCAATCTCTTCCACGTGACCAACTTTCGACGCAAGCGTATTCATCGTGTCCAGAGTGAAATGGTTCACTGGTATGTGTTTGATTCTTACCCACACTTCAACAGTAGTCAGGAAATCCTCCGGTAATGATGGAGACCACCTTTCGAGAAGCATGGTCCAACGACTATAGGACCAGGGTCTGTCCTTTAGTACTCTTTCAAGGTCTTCCTCGCGCTGGAAGATGAACTGGAACCGATCCTTAGATAGCGCGATTCCACGCACTCTGTCATAGACACGCCAGCCAGTTGGCATGTATTCAATCATCCTCTGCATCGATTGACAATCTGGGTTCAGAAGTCGGCCAAGCAAACTGGTTGTATTCTCGTCAACGACACGGAATTCAGGACTGTCTGGAAGAACAATGGGGTCATCATCGATGATGGACATGGAGCGCAGGGCGTTGTGAAGGTTCTCTACCATGGTGGAAAGAACTTCCGATGAGTTGAAACGTTTACGGAGCTGGTGAGATGCCGCAGTTAATGGCTGGGAGCCAGATATAGATAGTCTGAGAGTCTGAGATGCGTGATCAACGGGCACATAATACATACTTCCCATAATTTACAGAACTTGATGAAAAAATAAATTCAAGAATGGGAAATTCGATGGAGGGAAAGGAAAGAAGATGATATGAAAAAGGTGTTGATTGCTCAAGAAACAGAGACTTTCCAAAAAAGGTTTATCGTCACAATAAAACCGGTAGATTTATCCCACCACAGCTGTGAAGGAGAGAAATAAATTAAGGAAAGTGAAATCCTCTGACACTCTCAGAAGGGGCTAAGCGAAAACCCTCTAACCAATCCAAAAAAGCTCTGAATTTCAATCCGAAAAGGTTTGTCGTCCTTTCCTTTCTCCGACAGTTAGTGTTTAGGACGCGTATTCTAAAGTCCAAACTTCAATAGCCTATTGTTTTTAAATAGTTAATATGTAGTTTTTCCGTTAACTTTATGTCTCTGGGGGTTTATGTAACTCGCCGGTTTTGTCTTCAATCATTGTATGTAACTTCGAATAATTTCTAGTGAAAAAAAAATATGTTTTGTATCGGATGTATCCCCTATTTATGGTTTTTTCTGCCTTTGAGAAAAGTATAACTGAATTGAGGAAAAAGGTAATTATCTTACGCCATTCTGACTAGACATGGGTGGAGTACGACAAATACCAAGTTAAATTTACAAAATATAATGAATTTATAAACAAAAAATGAATGGAGAGCAAAACCTTGACAAGGGAATAAAATAAAGAAATATAAACCTCAGTATCATACATACACGTGTGAGGAAACACAGCCACTGACCCACGAGACACACACGTGTACTCGTGTCTGACTTCGACACGTTTCTCATCTGAAACGGTCCCAACGTAGCGTACCACCACGTATTGAAAAAAAGCTGATGTTTTACGTTTTTCCCACGTATCTTAACGACAAAGGTAACAGAAGATAAACAGGTCCGTTAAAAATTTGCTGTCTTCTTCTCCGTTGCATTTTTAGTAATTTCCTTAATTTCTCATCACAACCAAACAGACCATCATCGACCTTATAAAAACCCTAAGATTTCATTCATAATACCAAAATTATTTATTTAAGGCATTTCGATTTTCGGACCGTCAACGTCATTGCCATATGAGCTTTGAGTCTCTGTTGTGGTGCACACGGCATTTGCAGCAGTGAGAATATTCCTCCGCTCTCTGACGGAATATTCTACTGTGAAGATTCTCCGCCGGAGCTACACAATACTGAGGTTGTATAAACTTTCTGTATGCTGGCGATTTCGGCAGAGAAGAAGAACTCACGGCGGAGAAAGACAACTTCGGCGATAGTTCGCCGCCGCTTGATCGTGGCGACATGTGTTTAGGAGACGACAAAATGGCTCGGATCTTACCTCCGCAAACGCGGTCGTATTCTTCCACTATGTTGGCTAGATCTTCGTCTGATTTGACAGAAATCAGTGTCTCCAGATCTCCATCTGGTAATTGACACTTCAAATCAACGGAGTAACCACAGAACTCCTCCAATTTCACCATTAGCTCTGAAAAAATAAAACTCAAATCAATTTCTATTTTCTTCTAGAAACTGAAATTGGATTTGAGAAAATTTTAAACAGACCTGAGAAAGAGATAGAAGGATGGACAGAGAGTACTCTGGTGAAACCCCCTACGTAACGAAGCTTTCCATCCATGAAACGAGGATGTATTCTGCCACCGTAACTACATAGGAACTTGAGACTGATTCCACCGTTCTTCGTTCTCTGACTCTCAGCCACGGCCACCATTTTTAGGGTTTTTTTCTTCTGAGTAGTAATTCCTGGAATTTAGAAGTTTCCGAGAGTGTTTTTTTTTTTTTGGTTTCTTTGTCCTTAAAACCGAGAATTACGAGGGTCGACGGGAGCGTATTTATAAGTAGAAATGACGTCATTGTGGGCCCCAAACCGTAATCCTATATATAAAAGATGAAGAGGGGGCTCTCTCAAGCTGCCACATCAGCCCCCTTTTCATTGGTCAATTTTAAACAAAATTTTCCACATAATCATTTAAACTAAAATAAATATATTATTTAATGTACACTCATTTAATTAACATGTAATTAGTTAAAACTATTAAAACATAAATTCTAAATTTTAATTTAATTTGGAATATCATGAATATACAAATATTATAAATTTTAAATACATCTTTCATATTTTTATGCAAAAATATACAAAATAAAAAAATATCAATACAAGTGAAATATCAAATTATAAAACTAGAAGTAAAGATAATCATTTAAAATAAAATTTTAAACAAAATTTTCCACATAATCATTTAAACTAAAATAAATATATTATTTAATGTACACTCATTTAATTAACATGTAATTAGTTAAAACTATTAAAACATAAATTCTAAATTTTAATTTAATTTGGAATATCATGAATATACAAATATTATAAATTTTAAATACATCTTTCATATTTTTATGCAAAAATATACAAAATAAAAAAATATCAATACAAGTAAAATATCAAATTATAAAACTAGAAGTAAAGATAACATTATTAAAAAGTTTTAAATAATGGAAAACTTGAAGTAAAGAACCACTGAACTAAAAATTATAAATAATATAAATAATTATTATTAAGAATAGAAATAAAATATTATAAAATGAGATACAATGACAATAAAAAATACAAAATATCAAAACATAAGAAATAAAAAAAAATCAATGAAATATATATAAAATTTAAAAAATCTAAAACGATAACTAAAAATATTAAAATATATAAATAATAATTATTAAGAAAAGAAAAATGTTACAAAATGAGATAAAATGATAACAAAAAAAGAAATTATATAAAATATAATAACATAAGAAAGAAAATAAAATTAATGAAATATAAATAAATAAATAAATATATATATATATATATATATATATATATATATAAAATTAACAAAATTTAAATAATAACTGAAAATATTAAAATACTATGAATGAAAATTAAAAATTTAAGAGTGATGAATATAAATAACAAGTATAAATATTTTAATAGTTTATAAAAATGAAAAGGATGATAAAAAAGGTTGAAGGAAATAATTTTTTAAAAGCTCATTAAAAATTGATAATAAAAACATTTATTTTTTTAAAAAGTAAATTAATAATCATATATTATCGTATACTTTTTCATAAAAATCATTATAATCATAAAATGAAAAAAAAAAAATATAAATTTGTAAATTAAAAACATATAAAATATCGATATTCAAAATAAATATTAAACATATTAAATATTAACAAATTTAACCAAAACCCGCGCATTTGCGCGGGTTCTCTCCTAGTGTAATGAAAATGAGAAGAGATTCGTTGCATTTTACATGGGGTGTTTTGGACAATTTAATTCCCAACCAATCGAATATTCTTGTTTTTCTTTCATTGCATTAAGCAAAGAAATCGATTTGGTGTATTTCTCAAGTCATTTAATGTGGGCTCGTTATTAACTAATGTCGATTCTTTCGTACAAACTCAAAATCTTTCCATGTGAATGAATCATGTGTTTTTCCTTTTTCTTTTATGTTATACTTAGACCATCTCCAATGTATAACTCCATTTTTCACTCTAAAATGGAGTAACTCCAAAATGGAGTAGTGTTTTGCTCCAATGTATTACTCCATTTTCTACTCCATAAATGGAATATTCTATATAAATTCTTTTATATTTTGCTTTTCGTACATTTTAATTATAAAATTTACAAATTGATCTCTACATATTTTATTTTTCGTAATTTTTTTTTTATAATTTATAAAATAATTCCACTTTTATAATTTTTATGAATAATAAAAAAGTATTAAAATAATAAAATTTTATTTTATAATGATAAAAAAATATTTATAACTGTCACTAAACAATATAAACATATTTTTTAATAGTATTTATTATTATATTCATAGAATAGAGAAGTTTTAAAAAAATTAATACTTAAAAGGACTATTTTGTAAATAAAAAAGTTCCACTCCAAAATGGAGTGGAAAATGGAGTTACTCCAAATATGGAGTAATCTCACCCATTACTCCATTTTGTAGTGGAAAATGGAGTGGGGTTGGAGAGGATTTTACTTCAAATCCCATTTTGGAGTGGGCAATGGAGTAGGGTTGGAGATGCCCTTATAACAAAGATAATCGACTGTTCATAACTGCATATCATGCTAATGAATTGTTTAGTCTTTTCTTAGAATTTCACTCGTTTTCAATACTCAGTAATCTAATATATATTATTTGCGAATCTAATATATATTATTTGCGAAGTGACATTATTAAAATCGATGATGTGGATGAATCTTGAATCAATCAAAACTATGATGTTATTGATGATATGACTTTAATGAAATATTTTGATTGGTCGAGAGCATTTTTGACATTAAAAATAAATCAAAATTCTTTTTAGAAACTTTTGGATTAAAAATAAAACCAAATTCGAGAATTAATCTAATTTTAAAAATTAAATGTGGTTTCCTAAACTAAGTAAATGTAATCTTAACTTCTTCACATAAATTTAGATTACAGTTTATTTTTTTCAATTTTTATTTTTTTTATTTTTCAAATTCAAACTAATGTCGAGCTTAAAATGTAGCAACTAATAAATATTGACATTAAATGTCAAATTTGAAGAAAAAAATATCTCAAAGAATATATTAATCTTCTAATAGAAGATTTTGATAATCAAGTGCAACCTTAAATATGACGATCTTTATAAATAGAGCCTCTACCAGACTAATATCACACACATCTCGAACCATTCTTTTGTTTACAAAATAATATTGTTCTAATTTTGTTTATTTTTTTATGATTTTGTAGGTATGTAACATACCAAACAAAACGATAGGTAACTTTTCACTTACTATTAACATGTTTATAATTTTATTATGTGGTTTTGATCATTTTGCAGGTATGTAACATAACAAGCCAAACGATAGGTAACTATATCGCATCCTATTAACATGCTTATTATTTGCTCTGATCTTTTTATGCATTTGCAGGTATGTAACATACAAAGTCAAACAATAGGTAACTATTTTCTTACAATTTACACTGTAAGAATCATTTTGTGTTTTTTATGAATCGGCAGGTATATTTCAAACCAAGTCAAACGATAGGTATCCATTTCTGTAGTTTTTACATTGTTCCAATCATTTTATTTGGTTTTGTATGAATTTGCAGCTTGGATTGATATGAAACCAAACGATATGTATGTATCAGCTAATCTTTATTTGTCACTAATCTTTATTTGCTAGATAACTACTCACCAATCGGTGTTGGTTACTTTTCACACGGAAAGAAGATTAAGCACTAAGTCAATGATGTATTCAAGAGAAGGCTAATATATACAAGATATTGTTTTGTATGTTCTTTACAGTTCACATTTGTATAATTTTATTATTGTAGTACGCAAGCATTTTTGAATAATAAAAACATTTTTTTCTTCTTTATCGCTCCATTTAATCATTTACATTTGTTTTCTCGATTCTTCTTAATTGAATAAAATTGAAGTAGAAGATAATTAGAACCATGTTTGTGAACATCTACTTTTGTGTTTAAATATTGACACGGTGATTTTGTGGTCACAAACGTGGATTGCAACATCTGCTGGTGATTTTCTTCAGTTTGTTATGGATGGTGCTCTTCTTATTGAGTATATCTACTTTATACTTGGTTGTTAATCCATATATTGAAGTTGTACATATAATTGACTCGCTGGTGAAGCTTTATAAGATTTTGTGAGTCATTGATTTCCTTATTTATCAAATATTAAATATCACGCACATCATAATATCTTAACTATTAACAATCTAGACTAATAATCAAATTTACTTCACGCAATTACGACTCAATTGTATGCAACTTTCTATAATATAATCATAAAGCTAATTAATCTTTAATATTCCAATTTACTCGAGACGCAATATTTTTTGGTCACTATTAATATTGGGAAGATTATGTATAAGGAAAAAAATACATTAATATGTCGCAATCAATCAAAAGATATTTCCTATAAAATCTAATGAATATTCTTACCTAAAATTCTGATTTGTAATCTTAACTTCTTCCCTAAATTATAGATTACATCAAATATTTTCTCCCTCAGTGATTTTCGTAAATTCAGATGCAAAATAACACTATATCGAAAATTAGGAAACTAATAAAATGGTTTTAATTCACTAATTTTCATTTTAACAAATTCCACAAAATGTATATAGAAATATCTTAGAATGTGTAACTGCAAATCTTTAAATCTCCAAATTAGTTGTAACAAAATATTCATTATATTATAGTGTGCGCTGATCCTTTAGGTCTCCGAAATACTATATATATTCATCGGTATTTAACTTATTTATCATTCACTCTAAAAACTATATAGAGATTTTAAGAAATGACAGAATTAGTTGACACCAGTAAGAACCTCCAACGCAGACGGCGTTTGACCTATGTTTTGCTGGAAAACATATATACTAGCCTTGAAACCGAGAAGGTCCAGGTTAGGGTATTAGCACAATGGACTTTGTTTAACTCTAAGTCTGGAAACTTGATAGAAATGATTTGGTCTGGCATAAAGGTACAAGAAAGACATGTGTTTTGGTTTAACTTCGGTATAAAGTTGTGATGTTCGTGTTGGGAATGTCCTGAAATCACACTTGTAGTCACTCTAGAGATAGTTGTGTTGTCGAGATTAGACATTCATACAATACTAGATGGTCATAATGTTTTGCTAGAAACCACTTGTGAAATGTGAGTTGTGAACTCATTACTAGTATTATATGATCCTACAGGGTCACACACCTAAGCAAACTGAATATACTCCATGTGGGAATGATCATTAATGTAATGATCAATTAATGTGTATTTGATACACATTTATGTATGTGTTTTGAGAATGTGTCGACCGACGCTAACAGTAGTATCGATCGACACAAGAGTCTAATCGGTGTGTGTCGATCGTCACATACCTGTGTCGATCGACACAAGAGTTGATCGGTTAATGACTTAATTAGGTTTTACTCGTGCTTATATATATGTGATATATGAGACACGAGTTGCATGAGCCGTCAGCTGAAAAAGAAAACCTAAAACTCAGAAACAAACACGTGTATCCCAGAGAGATCCGATCTCCCGGCACTAGCATCCCGGCGGATTCCAGTTTGTGTGCGTGTGGATACCAGTAGAGGCGCAGCACTTGAGGCGCTTGAGAATCTCGAATATCTGATCATCTTCCGCTGCTAAACTCCAGGTAATTCGAGATCTGATGTAGATTCAATATACCTAGACCCTGGATCCTAGGCTTGGAATTATACCTAGGGTTGTTAATCGGATTAGGAACTGCTAGAAATTCCTTCAGTGGTATCAAAGCCTTAGGGTTCTATTGAATCAATAGCATGTTGATTAGATTAGTTGAATCTGAATCTCTGTATAGTTGATACAAGCATGCTAAAACTCGTTTTCATCAAAGTAATCTAGTTTTAGGTTTTTGCTTGAAAACGATTAGGGTTTATCGCACTGTGTCGATCGACACCAATCCGGTGTCGGTCGACACATAAGGATAACCCGAATAAGATACAAGTTTAACCTAACTGTGACGATCGACACAAGAGTTGTGTCGGTCGACACAGACCTCGCGATCAGGATAGTCGGTTCAATTGGATTGGACCGATCATCGAGCTTGGTTAAAATTGGTTAAAATGCTAAACGGTTTAAAGCGATTAATTTGATAAGGTTAGCATCGACCGACACTAATGTAGTGTCGATCGACACTGACCGGTTATCATAAAACCGGATCAATTGGATTGATCGGTTATCGCAAATTGGTTTTGGTTAACCTGCATCGATCGACAATAAAGTTGTGTCGGTCGACACAAGGTCTGATGATTTAGGTTATTGAACCTGAAATCACAGAACCAAACCAAAATGAACCACTTTAATTAGAAGAATTAAAACTTAATAAAACTGAACTTTTTAAATGGTTCCGTTCCTCAACCAAATATCAAGTAATCCTTGATGTCTTCCCGATCTTGTCAACTGTCAAGACTCGTTTCATTGTGCGATAGATTTGCAGTGCAAGGTGTCCAAAATTACATGAGTAAGACAAGAGGTAATCGTGTTGATGGACTTGCAGTGCAAGACATCAACAATTACATGACTTAAGAGATTGGTTTACTTGACTGGGCCATCAAAATCGTTTTGGGCTTAGAGACATCAGGTGGATTGGACATTAGATGTCAATCCACAACCAAGAGTTATATTGGATATAACTAGCAAAGTTGTTGCTTACCTAGATAGCTAAAATTTGGGTGATAGCCAGTGGCTCGCTCAAGTTTAGTGAAGTATGGGTCTTGGATCATTATATTCATTTGAGGAAACATTGTTTGATTATAATGCGAGTTTTCTTAATAGTTAAGACTTCTCATTTCTTGAACATCATAACTAAACCTCCCTTGTTTTTCAGCTATGTCTAGCACAAACCATCATAACAATTTCTCCCTGCGATCCGTCCTTGAGAAGGACAAGTTAAATGGATCCAATTTTCTTGAATGGTATCAGAACTTGAGAATTGTTCTCAAACAGGAGAAAAAGGACTATGTCCTTGAGAAAGTTCTCCCCAAGAAGTACTGAGTCAATGCCTGGCAGTCAGATAAGGATGCTTGGGATAAGCATTCTAATGATGTGGTCGATGTGAGTTGTCTCATGTTGGCTACCATGAACTCGGAATTGCAGAAGCAATATGAGTACGTGGAGTCACCAATAGAGATGATCACTGGCCTGAAAAGTATGTTTCAGGAACAGGCGCGAACTCAGAGATACCAGACGGTTAATTCTCTGATTGAGTGCAAGCTACCAAAGGACGAACCAGTGAGTCCTCATGTCATTAAGATGATGGGTTATATTGATAACCTGGGGAAACTGGATTGTCCCATTAGCCAAGAGTTGGATACTGACATCATTTTACAGTCATTGCCGTCAAGATATGATCAGTTTGTTATGAACTATAACATGAACAACTTGACAAAAACTTTGACTGAGTTGCATGAGATGCTCAAGACTGCTGAACCTAACATCAAGAAGGACACCCCAAATGTCCTTATGGTACAAAAGGGTAAAAAGTTTAAGAAACTTGGTAAGAACAAAGGTAATGGCAAGACGAGCTTGATTGTGAATCCAAGCGAGTCCAACCATGTTCCTAAGGTTAAAACCAATCCTTCTGAAGATGTTAAGTGCCGTTATTGTAATGGTTATGGGCATTTGAAAAGAAACTGCAATAAATTCTTGGAAGATTATGAGAAGCTGAAGAAGACGTACGAGACTTCTTCTTCAGGTATTATGTTATAGAAGTAAATGTTACTTCTTATGGTCCTACTTATTGGGTATTAGATACCAGCTGTGGTACTCATATTTTGTGAAAATGTGCAGGGCCTGAGCAAAAGTAGGACTATGGAAAAAGGACAAGTGGATCTACGCATGGGAAATGGAGCAAGAGTTGCTGCATTAGCCGTAGGAGTATTTAATTTGTTTTCTTTATAGCATGGTTTTAGAACTTAAGAACTGCTACTATGTATCTGCTATGAGCAGAAATATTATTTCTATTCCTTGTTTGGATATGGAAGGATATCAGTTTTCAAATTAAGAATAAGTGTTATTCATTTGATTACAATGATATATTTATAAGTAGCAATCCATTAGAGAATGGATTTTATGTTCTAAACCAAAACGTGCCTAACTATAACATTAGTACCAAGAGATTCGAGTCAAATGATACGAATCAAACTTTTCTCTGGCATTGTCGTTTGGGCCACATAAATGAGAGCGGATTCAGAAGCTCCATAGTGATGGACTTTTGGGCTCATTTGATTATGAATCATATGAGAAAAGCGAATCTTGTTTATTAAGCAAAATGACTGAGGCCCCTTTCAACAAAAGGTAGTGTCGATCGATACAAAAGGTGCGTCGGTCGACAAAGTTCGCGAACGAGCAAAATGAAAGGGCCAGAGACTTATTGGGCTTTATACATACGGATGTGTATGGCCCGATGAGCAAAAGTGCTAGAGGAAACTTTCAGTACTTCATTACCTTTACTGATATTTCAGTAGGTACAGTTATGTCTTATTAATGAAACATAAGTCGGAATCTTTTGAAAAGTTCAAGGAATTCCAGAATGAAGTACATAATCAATTTGGCAAAAGTATCAAAACTCTACGATGGGATCATGGAGGTGAATACTTAAGTCAAGAATTTAGTGATCATCTGAGAGATTGTGAAATTGTTTCACAAGTCACCCTTCCTGAATCGGACTTTATTAGATATGGTTCGATCAATGATGAGTCACTTAGATCTTCCATTATCCTTCTAAGAACAAGCTCTAGAAACGTCTGCGTTTACACTAAATAGGGTTCCATAAAATTAAATGCAAAGACACCACATGAGATGTGGACTGGAAATGTTCCTAAATTGTCTTTCATGAAGATTTGGGGTTGTGAGGCTTATGTAAAACGTTTAATCTCTAATAAGCTCTCATCCAAATCTGATAAGTGCTACTTCATTGGTTGTCCTAACGAAACCAAGGCAAGTTACTTTTACAACCGGTCCGAGAACAAATTGTTTGTTGCTCGGAACTATGTTTTCTTGAGAAGGATTTTCCTTCCAAGAAGAACAGTGGGAGTAAAAGTACAACTCGAAGAAATTCGAAAATCACAGGAGACTGCTCAACCTGATGAGGAAGAACAGCAGTTGGATCTACAAAGAGTTGTAGAACCTGCACCTGTGGTGCCTGAAGTTTTCAAAGGATCTGGTGAATGTATATTCGATATACATTCAAATGGCGAGTTTCTGAGGAAGTGTCGATCGACACAAAGGTGTATCGATCGACACAGATCGCGGACCAAAATAGCGATTTTGGTATATGACTTAATTAACTACGGTTTAAACCTTGGTTAATTAGGTCATAGTAAAAGTTTACATATGAGATATGTGCGCGACTTTTACGCAAAACTGAAGCTCGCAGATCCGAAAGGATCCGTCACGAACCCGAGAAATGTGGATTTCTCGTAACCAATTTCCGTGATCTGCTGATCATTGAAAGTGACGAGCCTGCAAATTATGAAGGAGCAGTGTTGGGCCCCGACTCCGAAAATGGCTGAAAGCCGCTGCCGCCAATCATAATGGTTATGAGAACAGGCAGATGGATGTGAAAACAGTTTTCCTTAATGGAACTCTGGAAAGGGATGTGTACATGACACAACCTGAAATTTTCATTGATCCTAATGAAACTAGGAAGGTATGCAAGCTTCATCGATCCATTTATGGATTAAAGCAAGCATCTCGGAGTTGGAATTTTCGTTTTGATGAAGCAGTCAAAAGGTTTGCCTTCATCAGGAATGAAGAGGAACCGTGTGTTTACAAGATGACTAATGAGAGCGCAGTTGCAATTCTAGTATTGTATGTTGATAAAATACTACTTCTCGGAAATGAAGTTCCATTGTTTCAGTCTATTAAGACTTGACTCGAAAGTTATTTTCGATGAAAATATGGGAGAAGACGTATACATTCTTGGAATAAGAATCTATGGAGATAGATTAGACAAGCTAATTGGATTGTGTCAAGATGCTTATATTGATAAGGTCTTGCACAGGTCCAGTATGCATGATTCCAAGAAGGGCTTCATGCCAATGACAATTGGCATTACTCTTAGCAAGACGCAGTGTCCCACGACACACGCTGAGCAAGAGCGAATGAGGTTCAGACAACTGCTACAGGCATTAGATGTCTTAAGATGTGATCTTAATTTTAGTGGGAGTTGTTATTGTTGATTTTAGTTATGATATGATGATCATGTAAACATAATATGATTATGTTAATAAATTCTGACATCAGTATTATTTAATTATGTTATTAAATAATAGTCCCAAAGTAATTTATGACATTTTATAGGTCATCAAGTATGTGACTTGATCATGAAACCCTATAAGTGATAAATGACATAAATTATGATGGTCCCTGGTCAAGGTTGTTAAAGTGAGACATTAACAACCGCGTGAGACTAGTATGTGAGGTGACTGATGACTAAGTTTCATGGAGTCATTAATAAGAGTATTAAAGTCAATCACATAGATATGTGTTAGAGAACACATGATCGGACATGACCCACTAATGAGAACTCAACAGGATAGTTATATAAGTGTCATAAGAGTTTTCATTACGACTATAGAGGATAGTCCTTAGACCTGAGTTCATCATATTTTCTTACATGTGAATTGGTCCGCTTTGACTTTGTCAAACGTCAGCCGTAACTGGTGATTATAAAGACATTGATTGGGCGTATCATGAAGCGTGTGAAGGAACATGGATGGAACAAGATGGGATTTGTCCCTCCTATATAACAGGAGATAAATATCTCAGGGCCCATCAAAGATTTGATACTGAGAAATGTGTGTCCATACTCAAACGAGGTGATTGTCAGTCGTTTGTCTTGTCAGTATAAATCGGAGTTCGATGAACATGATCTTGGCTTAATAAGGATGACACGGTTCTTGCCTTATGCCAGATCGAGATATAGAGACGAAGGGATTATGGGAATAGATGATTCCAGTACAAGTGGGAGATTGTTGGGAATGTCCTGAAATCACACTTGTAGTCACTCTAGAGATAGTTGTGTTGTCGAGATTAGACATTCATACAATACTAGATGGTCATAATGTTTTGCTAGAAACCACTTGTGAAATGTGAGTTGTGAACTCATTACTAGTATTATATGATCCTACAGGGTCACACACCTAAGCAAACTGGATATACTCCATGTGGGAATGATCATTAATGTAATGATCAATTAATGTGTATTTGATACACATTTATGTACGTGTTTTGAGAATGTGTCGACCGACGCTAACAGTAGTGTCGATCGACACAAGAGTCTAATTGGTGTGTGTCGATCGTCACATACCTGTGTCGATCGACACAAGAGTTGATCGGTTAATGACTTAATTACGTTTTACTCGTGCTTATATATATGTGATATATGAGACACGAGTTGCATGAGCCGTCAGCTGAAAAAGAAAACCTAAAACTCAGAAACAAACACGTGTATCCCAGAGAGATCCGATCTCCCGGCACTAGCATCCCGGCGGATTCCAGTTTGTGTGCGTGTGGATACCAGTAGAGGCGCAGCACTTGAGGCGCTTGAGAATATCGAATATCTGATCATCTTCCGCTGCTAAACTCCAGGTAATTCGAGATCTGATGTAGATTCAATATACCTAGACCCTGTATCCTAGGCTTGGAATTATACCTAGGGTTGCTAATCGGATTAGGAACTTGGTTTATATATTTTTATGCATGCTCTAGATATTATTTGATCTCCCGTGTGTCTGATCATTCTGAGGGTGAAGCAAAATTTCTCATATTTGATGAAATTGGAGATAAGCTTGTGAAGAGATCTGCAGACAATATCTACAAAGAAAACCAAAATAAAATTGAGGTATTTGAATTATGAGTTTCTTTTGAAACTATAAAATATTTTTGAATTAGAATTCATTGTTTTCTACTTTTTTTTAGAATGATCCATATTATCTCCCTGCTGAATTATTCGATTTGATTGGCCGCAAGGGTCTTTTCAAAGTTACCATTCCTAAGGACAATGTTCAGAAGGTGTCAAAGATTCCATATGTCGTGGACTTATTTTGGGATGATGAGTCTGCAATTGATGAATTTGAAAATTTAACTAACTCGACTCAGGTACGTAATATATTTGCCTCATTTTAAAACATGATGTTAAACATTATGTTCACCGCTGGATAAAACTTTGCTAATATTTAAATTTGATTAGGGACCTCTTATGATTACCTCGGGTATGGAGACTGATTCTGATGCATCAATGGTCCTACCACTTACACCATCAACAACAAAAAGATCAGAAGATTGCATCTCTTTAAGCAGTGTTGGTAAAAATTCATCAGTTACAAAAAAGATTAAGCAAGAAGTCAAGGAAACTGTGGCAAGAAGGATACTATAGACTTTTTGTGGTGTATCTTCTTTTGTGTTGCATTTGGTTTTTATTTTTGGTTGATTTATCAAAACAGTTGTGGTTGTTTAATTGAATTATCCTTTTGTTCGGTTAGTTTTGCTTCCAATTTATCATTATAACAAATCTATGTTAATTAACCTCAATAATAACAACTTCTGTTAATTAAATAAGTTTATAGAATTGTGATATTTAAAAATGTGGTAAGGTATATATGATTAATGAAATGTTTGGTTTATATAGATACTTTGATTGTCATCAGAAGTCCTAATATTGTAGCCGCTTATTGTAATTTAACCTTGATTGTGTTTATGGACAATATGAAATGATTAAACGTTCATAAACTTACGAAGCTTTCTAATTTCAAATGAAAAATGGATTATTTGTATGGGCTAAGGCAAAATAATATTTTTTTAGCGTTTGTGGCCTAATTAGTTTTTCCTAAACAAATGGTTGTGACTTATAATAATTACATCTTTTACTACTTCACACATTTTGCTCGCAAATTTGGAAACTATTTAATTTTAAAACCCTAGATGCTTCGTTTTCTTACCATTTTCTGAGACAAAACAATTAATTTTGAATAACTTTTGTTCTTCAAACTTTTCTCAGAATCTAAACAATGGCTCCTCAAACGTTCAGAAAAATTTCTCGCATCAATAACTTTATTCCTTGCTTTTGGGACCTAAAAGTGATGCTTCTCCGTGTTTGGATTTGTGTTAGGTTTTCTAAACAAACAATCCGAATGATTTTGGTGGATGAAGAGGTAATCTCTATTTTACTCTATAATTTGTTTTGTTTATTTGGATATTGCATGTTTTGTTAGTGTATCCGTTTGTTGTTTTAGGGTACGGAAATAGAAGCTATTGTTCTTGAACCTCTTATTGAGAAATTTCGGTACACAACGTGGTGTGAAGGTCGCTGGTTTTAACTTGCGGATGCTCGAGTTATACAAGCACCGATATATGGGTCGTTGACCCCTCACGATTTCAAGCTCTTTTTCTGGTTAAAGACATCTTTTTGCCTTACTTATGATAATATTCCCGAAGGACATTTTATGCAATTTAAATCAATTCCGGATATAGTGGATGGGAGAGTCTCTGATGAATACCCTATCGGTAACTTTTAATGAATAAATATATTTCCTTTATCGGATGATATTAATGTTGTTATTCGAATCTCTGGTTTATATTATATTTTTAAGTAAATAGAGAATGAAGGTATATAGCTCTTAATGATTTTGTTTTCTCCATTATAGATTTCCTTGGTGTAGTTAGACATGTTGGAAAACTTGAAGAAGATTACAAAAGACAGAAGCTGCGGTTTACTATTCGCGATCTAAGGTTAGTTAAATAGATGACTATAATATTTTTCACATATGTTTTGTTTTTCGTCTATAATAAAAATCTTAAAATCATTATATTTCTAGCCTCCGGAGTGTTGAGTGTTTAATATATGGGGAAGATGCTAAGGAACTAAGAAAAAGGTTTTGGAAGGAGGCTGATAGACATCTATTTGTTATTCTACGTTGCTTCTACATCAATCTACTAAAGGGTGTGTTTCTAATCTAAGTTTTGTATCTTTTTACAATGAATTCCTTGACTATTACATGTTTGTCGTTATGATTGATGACACTTTTGATTTCTCTATTGTTTAAAATGTTAATATTGTTTGTGTTTGAAATTTAGCATATGGTATAGCTTGGCTCAAAGCAGAAGAAGGGATTTCTACGATTATGTACGATCAAACAATGAATTCTGACTATAATGGATTTCGCCACAGATTTTCTTAATAACTCTTATGCAACTCCTTATGTACTATGCTTTATATCTTTTATTTCATTCATACATTTTTTTTTTGTAGTTTTCCAAATCTTGTACCTGACAAATATCCTGAAGATAACATCCCTCCCTGGTTCAAGCCGTAGTAAATTATGTTCCTGTTGTCAGACACTTAACTTTGTTTTTTTTTGGGTATATGATATGTTGTTAATATGTATGTTTCTGTTAAAAACATATGTATCGTTAAGGGTTACAACACGTATGTCCAGTATAATCAGCTATTTTGACTACATAATTTAAATTTCATATAGAATCTCATATAAACAAGATTTTATAATGTTGGATTCAAATCAAAATAAATAGATCTTCATGATAAAAGAGGTTTTAAGTGGAAGTATAATATGTCAAATTATAAGAGCCTTACTAAGGTCTAAACTATATTATACATATTACGTAAACAGTTCTAAAACAAAACATGTCAAATGAATAGCTATACATAGATCTCTTTAACCAAAATAAAGACATCTTCATGATAAAATAGGTTTTTAGTGTAAGTATAATATGCAGTAAATAAATTGCTCAAATGACTGACTTTATTGGTCCCGATATTATAATCTAACTTTTAATAAAAAAATGTAATAGTTAATAATTACAAATCCATTAAGAGATTAGGATTAAGCCCAAATTACTTTGGCCCACTCAAACATACATACTTCTACATCTACTCGATCCCAAATTCGCCATTCACTATAATCAGAACAAAAATTCAAAGCAAAAACTTGATCTAGAAGATAAACCAACACAAGTAAGGTGCGGTAGGCAGAGATTGTTTTACGAGAAAATCAATTTCATTCAAAAACTCGGGAAACAAGGTAATCGATTATTTCATGAAGATTTGTCATATACCTAGGGTTAGAAATCGTTATTTTGAGAGAGAGAAAAAAATCTGTCGATGACCAAAAAGAGGGGTTTACTATATCTTAATCATGAAAATTTCTATTTTTTACTCATTGATTTCTATTAAAAATTCAAACTTTCAAATTGTAACTATAAGGATTAGTCAACTACTTGGATGTTCCCTATTTTTAGTTGTTGTCTATTCAACTTCAAAATAGTAGATTTTTGATTGTCTTGGTTTATGCATGTTATGATTTGGGTTTTATCTGAGTATACATTATCTTTGCGGATAACATCATATCATCTCAAACCCTTGATTTTTAAATATCTTATTCCCGATGAATGTTGTGATATTGTTTTTGATAAATGCATGTAAGGATTAATGATTTATATGATTTTCTATATTCTTCTCAAACCAGCTCGAAAGATGAAAAACCCAATATTTTTTGTGCCTATGGTTCCAAGCAAATGTAGAAAGAGTCAGGTATGTATATACTGAATTTTTGTCTCATTAACGTTTACTTTTTATAAAGATTTTATTTTGCCAATCATTGTTTAAACTGTGTGCTGCAGACTATCCCGGACGTGTTCTATAAGAGGCATATACTTGGAGTGGCCAATGTTACAATCAGTGTACTCACATCTGATTTAAGACGAGAAGACTTTCCAATCAAACGTGTTGGTGATAGGCTTACGGAAGGTTGGAGACGGTTCTTCAAGGCTCATGCATTAGATGATTTAGATCTTCTTATTTTTGAGTATCGTGGAGGTGCTGATTTCCATATGATACACCAGTTTGGACCAAACTGTTGTGAAATCAAAAATGAAAATACAGCACCTCAAATGGAGACTGGAGAACCTAGCTCGAGTAAGTATTTTTCACTTATTTTGGAGACATGTTCTTCACTCTTTCTAATATATTTACTAATAAAGAAATTATATTTGAAGGAAAAGAGGAGAATTTTGTTACCTTAAAGGTCACCAGTGACGGCCTCAAACGAAGCAAAATCGTAAGTTATACCTTTTGTATTTTGTTTTTCTATATTGTTACATGATCCATTTATTTTTTCTTCATTTTGCAGTATCTTCCAAAGTCCTTTATGGATGCAAAAAATTTAAAAGATGTTGCAGGGAGCACCATATTAATGATCAATGATGCAGGAGAAAAATGGTATGTTGAGCTTGCATTCCATTTCTATAGCGACAGAAGACGTATACTTTTGAGCTTCAACTTAAGAGAGTTTTTGTTGGCAAACAATGTCAAGGCCAACCAAACAATCGTGCTTCAACTTTTCTGGGAATGTTCAAATGCTCCTATTCTCAAACTCTCCTTTAAAAATGATTGAATTGGTCTAATTCACGATCCATCCTATGTTGTAATTTCCTTTGCTTTTTGACAAACTTATGTTTAATGGATATTTTATTGTTTTGTAAGTTTGTTTAATTATAATTATATTCATGTTTGTGTTAGTACATCTTTACTGGTAAGTAATTAAATTACTATTCTAAGTTAGCAAACGATTTAGAAGAATTTTAGACAATTTCTCTTTATATTTTTACTTACAATTGTAACTACTATCATTCCCATTCTACTATTTACTTTTATAGAATTTATACCGATTTTTAAGAAATATCTTTGTTTAACAAGAAAATTTATTCACTAAGGAAAGTATGAAAATCTCTTACGTTTCAAATTTAGAATTACTTCCCGAATGTAAAAATAAGTGAAGAAATTATACAACATTACCTTATAAGAAAATGAGACATTCTTGCCATTAAATGGAAGATACTATATTCTTGCCTCATATCTAAGCTGTTTTTTTTGGTATAATTTATGTGGCCGATATTAGTAAACTAAATTTTCAAAAATATATATTATCACTAAAACACCCTAATATCAGAGTACTATATATTTGATATCCTCTACTCATTACTATCAGTTTCTTACCCGGGTTGCTAATGGAAGCTATAGGTATATTTGAGAACTCTTTATATTCCATACTTTTTTGTTTCTGTTGAACAATTTTTACTATTTTTATTAAGAATTCTAAACGTTTTACAGATTCTTCCGAACGTTCTACTGATTCTATGGAAATTTTAAATATTGTTCTTCCGTCTCCACAATTTGTTTTCCACGAAGATGTCAGTTTGGTTTCTCAAGAAAAAAGAAGATAAATTTCGGGCATGGATGAAAAGCAATCAAGTTCATCTTCAAGTAAGACGTCTTTTTTATTCACAAATAACAAGTGAATTTGTTTGGGATAAAAAAATCCTTCAGTGGAAACCCCGCATACAAGGTAAACCGCGTTTATGTCGTTTACAAGTATATCCAGAAGAAATTGGAGAACTATATTATTTACGCCGTCTATTGGATGAACGCATGGTTTGCCCTTCAAAATATTGAAGGTCCCTAATTTATGTTCGATTATCTTAATCATCTATTTAATTATCTATTCAAACAATGGTTGTGTTTCTTTTAAATAATTCATTGTTCTTGATTTTCATTTTTATTGTAAGTTTCTCTTTCTATAAATTCATACTTCATCTCCAAATTCTATAAATTAGTTCTCCATAAATTAATTCGTTGCGCAAATTATTATATATTCTATCCACTAACTCACATCTTCTAATCTATATAACTAACCATTTATATATTCAAATGAAATTTCCCTCTTAATCCAAAAAAAAAACAATCGTTGACCAAAAAAAAAAATTCACCCGCACAAGGTGCGGACGAGTCATCTAGTGCTATAATACATGCGAGTAAGAATTGGATTATTTGTGCCTTCAGTTATAGGAACACATTACTAGGGCACAAGTAGGATGTTAAAACGGGCCGGCCCGTTTAGGCCCGGCCCGTTTAGACACATACCCGTTTAGGTCCGTTTAAACTCTTACCCGTTTAGACTCGTCCGTTTAGACCCGTTAAATTAACGGATAGCCCGTTTAGACCCGTTTATATATATTTGTTTTTTAAAATAAAAAAAATAATTAAAAAAAATTGACCGAACAAATATTAGGAAAAAAAAGTTGAAAAAAAAAATTTGAGGAAAAAAAAGTTAAACAGGTATCCGTTTAAAAATATAAAAACTCGTTTAATAAACGGGTTAGTCCGTTTAGACCCGTTTAAATTTATTGGATAAACGGGCCTAAACAGGCTCATTTTACAAAACATGCCCGTTTAGGCCCGTTTATCTTGTACCCTTCTTAACATCCCTAGGCACAAGTAATACAGTGCATAGTTTTGAGATACTCCATTCAATCAGTCAAGTAAAGAAGCGGTAATACTAACTCATTCATAGCTGTTATAATTTATTCAGCTCATATATGTAGGTGTTTTCACGGACAAGGGCCAATGGTATTGTAGAAAGATTCTTCACACTTAAAGTTCACCTCCTTGTGAATAGTTTAATGAACATGTACATATAGAGCAATAGGTGTATAAACATAGAACCAATACTAGTAAATCAACATTGTAAATAAGCGTGATTACAATAGTATTATTCAGATAGTACAGGAAATTTAAACAACAGATTGTTGTCGGATGTCTACAAAAGACCATCAACATCTCAGCTTTAGCGTATTCCTTGATCCTAGCTCTACCTTCATTTCTTAGCCTGTTACATGTTAGAATCAGTATACGAGTTATATTATTTGGAATCATTAAGAGCACAATTGTGTATCTGATACCTTAAGGCGAGCAGAACGGCGAGTGGAAGACGTGGGTGCAGGAGACTGAAGTGGGGAATCGCTAGATCTTTTGTGTCGCCGATTCGCTTGAACCTTAGATCCCTTGTTCTGTGGAGTTGACATGTTTGCATCAGTGGTAATTGACATAGCTGGAGCTGAAGGAGATATGATGGAAGTTTCCTGTTGAAGATTTTCTGAATGTGTTGGCAATTCTGAGAAGTCAATAAATAAACATAAGTCATGGTCATATACAACTTACATACATCCAAAACTAAATGTCTGACTTTCGGAGATAAAAGGATGCAAAGATAAGAGTGAGAGTCAGTATATATACCAGATAAAATTGCTTTCAGAAACTTATCCCTCATCAGACGAACAAATCCATAGAGGTCATTGGTTTTATTCAATTCTTGAACCATCTCTCCAATGTCATCCAATTGCGGGTTGCAATCCAATACTGATGATCATAGGAAACAAAGATGGTACACAGTTCTTGTTACTAGACTCTTTTGTAGACACTAAAATGTAGTTGATGCTTGCTTCACTAAGATATATGTAAACTCACGTGTGTAGATGTCATTTCCATAGTGAACTGTAAATGAAAACTCGCGTGTAGGCCTTTTTGCATCAATGTTGGTGAATGTGAATTTAACTCCTGTCAGAGAAGTAAAACAACAAAATCTTAATAACAAATAAATATGATTGTTCCAAACTCAAAAGTTTCTCTCATTACCATGTCCAGCTTCAACGTGAAAACCAAGAGCCTGATTATACCAAGAGATGGCTTCATTGATATTGGATTTGTCTTCCGTGACTTTACCAGCATTGTCCTTGGATACTGTTAAGCCTTTATGGACGAGAGAAGTAGAAATATGTTAGATTGGTCTTTCAGTGAATCATGTGGTCTCTAACTAACTAATGAAAATTACAATGCATAGTACACAGTGATGAAGACAAGCTAACAATACCTTGCAATCGTTGGGAGATAGTTTTGGCATGCTCTTCCTTCTTTGACTTGTGTAATTGCAGTGTTCTTCTAAGCACTTGGATTCGAGACTGTGTTGCAGAAATGGAATCCCTTAACCCCATTTGCCTTGCCTCTTTACGAGTCTTCACTAAACATCAAAATTTATGTATAAAAAGATCCCAAAGCGTAAGTTATCCAAGCTAAGCAAAAACATGATACTACTGTTTTAACAAGCCACATATATAAACAAAAATTAACACCAAGGAGACACATTTTCAATGAGAATATTGCGTTGAACATCTTCTCTAAGAAACCAGAGAAGTTATAAGCTTTTGGGTTAATGGAAGTGACGCTGATACCTGCTAACACTTTAACGAGCTCATCCTCTGCTTCTCTCAGATCCGCTTTCACATTCGCTAGTTCCACTATAAAATCAAAGACAAATATCACATAACTGCTCAATTTCACCACTCTAATTCTCATTAAAAACCCTAATTTCATAAAGACAGAACCTACACCCAGAAAATGTGTAGAAATTAACGATTTTGGGTCATACGAAACTGAATTGTATTTGACCCAACCTTGGCTTTGTGCAGTGGCTTTGGCTCGCTCCACTAGAGAGTCCATCGATCTCTGGAATGGAGAAGCGATGAAGGAATCGACTGTAAGCCGCTGCTCATCAATATCTTTCTCACACATGAGTCCCAAAGACGCCATAGTCTTCTTCGTTGTATCCCCACCTCCGATATCGCTAATCTGTTCCATCACCTAAGAGAAAGATAGAGAGAGAGACTATGCGGAAGAAAGAATCAAAGATCAATACAAGTTTAGCCCGCCATTTGATTTGAGTTTCGAAAAGCTTCACAACGCTTTTCCTCATGTTGAAACAACACAATATTACTCTACTAAGCCCAAATTTATTGGGCTCTTAACTATCAATAAAGGCTATTCAGACAGGCCCATTGTAGTTTCAGGTTTTCGCTTACGGTTGAACATATTTTAGGGTTGACTCACTAGACTATCATTAGACTATCCATATTCCATATTCATACTCAAACCTCATCTTTAATATTAATCACGTCACTAAAAACCACCTACATCAACATAGTAATAAGAAAAGTGTCTCCCTGGTGTTGACACATCAATTTTTTAAAAGTAGGAGAGGTTGACAACTCAATTACTGAAAAATCTCACACCCAATTAGAATATATCATCTCTACACGCCTGAATCCACTTGTATCGATGTTTTTTCTTTCTCTCCCCATTGAATAGGTTCATTTTTGTCTAAGACATCGTGCATATCGACATTTGCAGAGAAAAAACCCTCTCAGTCGTAACCCTTGGTAAATTGCCTCCTTTTATGTCGTCTGCGTCCTAGCCGGGAAAGCTTGACGATCTTTCGTCGTGAAGGTCTTCCATACTTCTCGCTTTGATATTCCTATTTTCTATATCACTAAATAAATTGACTCTTCCTATTTCATCCTATTGGGCGAAATACAGATCGATGGTTCGTCGTAACTGTCTCCTATTCTATTCGATTGATCTAGAGTTATCTACTTATTTTTCTTATCTCTGACCACTGAATCGAAAAAACTGCAGATCCGCCAGTTCATCTTCTGCGATTGGATCGATCCAGGGTCTCCGGTCCCGATTGTTCACTCTGACCTCGGGATGGGACCCTCGACTTGGAGATCCTGAGATGTTGGTAAGCATGAGGGTAGAGCCTGACATCGAATAACTTCCGCGTCTGAGAAATTGGGTTTAGGATTATGACTGTGTCTACTCATCTTCTTCGGACTTCAAACCTACGCCGTCAGAGCTTTACACGAAGACTCCACACACTAACTAAGGCGATATAGCTATACATTACGTCGTATTAATTTTCTCTTATTCATGAATTTGATAAATTTTAAATTCAATGGTTTCTACTTTCCAATTATTATGACGAGTCGGAGAACACCATATTTTGTTAACCAAGAATAGGGAGAGGACATACTGTCGCATACCGAGATCAATCATTAGGAGTCAAAATACAAACCGAGGTGATTCATTTCCCTTTCTCATATAGATCTTCATATGTTCAAGTCTTTGAATATATTTGCAATCAAATTCAGTTATATTGATGCAAATATACCATATCTGCTTGTGTTCGACTTGGTTTAAAGTCTTCTCTCTTGATGGTTAATCTTGACTTCCCCTTAGCTAATATGATTATAAATCCTTTTTCAGGTAATGGTTTCTCGTGGAGATTCAGGTACATTAACCGTGTTGTCAGATCACGTTCACATTCTCTCTAATTGCATAAATATTTTTACTAACGGTTATCTGTTTCATGACGATCATGACGACGATATGCTAAAGGAAGGACATCATTAAACTATTGTCCAAAGCGGTGCGGCGCACAACCCATTTGGCGTGAAGAATCATGCCATCTCATACAAGTTCGTAGTATAAAGATAGGTTGAAACTTTTGTTTCTTGAGCTTTAGCATATATGCCTATGCGCAGCTTTCTTTTTCTTAAACAATTTCAACCATATTGTTTGAATCGTTCAAATTGAAACCTTATCTATTTAAAGTTATTGAAATAGTTTTCATGTTCACGTGAGTATTTAAATTTACATATTGTTTGAGACTAGACTTATATATTGTTCGCTTTATTTTCCAGGTTATACTGTCTTCAGATAATGTTAGCTATATGATGAAGATCGAAAATCTTCCATGTTATCGCCTCAAACAGTCTACACTGATAATCAGTAGATTTCCTGTTCCAAAAGCCCATCTCAAATATCTGCCTACAACGATTCACAACATGTATGGTTTCTAAGGCTTGTCTACACCTTTAATAATATACCAAGAATAAGTAATAGTAAGCACTGCTGAGTTCCTTAAATACAAAGCTTAGCTATGTTTTTGTTCATTTATCATGATTTTATTTATACACCCCACTCTATATAATTGTAGTCCTTATTGGAATAACTTAGGATATTTTATGCACGATAGTTGATATTCAAACATAATGCATTGAAAATACTTATAATTAATTTCTGATGTGTTTTCCATACATAGAATTAAAGCAACTGTGGACATTAACTACATATTAATAGACTCTAATGTGTTTTTGATAATTAGCTCTAAAAAGAAATGTGTGTACTTAGTCTATGCAATATGTTGAGATTATGTCCTGAAATCACATTGTACTTACTCTAACGATAGTTGTATGTCGAGATTAGACATGTTGTATGATACTGGGCGGTTGCAATGTTTTGCTAGAAGCCTCTTGCAGTCTGTAAGTTGTAGACTTACTACCAGTATCATATGATCCTATAGGGTCACACACCTAAGCAATCTGGAAGATTATATATGAGAATGATCATCATGGTGATGATCAAGATGATGTGTATTGGATACACATCAATATTGATAAAAGAGAGGTGTATCGATCGACACAGTATGTGTGTGTCGATCGACACGGGATCGATTCCGAAACTGATATTTCGGTTTATGACATAGATTTTTCGGTTAAACCCGAAAAATGGTTTAGTCATAGCAGGTCATATATATAGGCTTATATGGTCGACCTGAACCCTAGGCCGTCAGTTTTCTTGATTAGAGAAAACAGAAAAACTCTCTCTTCGATTCCCAGATCCGGCACTAGCATCCCGACTTTCCAGGTTGTGTGCGTGTGGACTACGATAGAGGCGAGGCATCTGAATCGCTCCTGATCTTGTCTTACCTGATTCATCTTCCGCTGCCAGAACAAGGTAAACGCGAGATCCATGATTCAATTACTTAAACCCTGAGATCCTAGGCTCGGAATTCAGACTTAAGGTTGTCTAATCGGATTAGGAACTGCTAGGAATTCCAACAGTGGTATCAGAGCCTTAGGGTTTTATCATTGAATCAGCCTGTTTAGTAGAATTTGATGATTTAAATTCGTTCATAAGATAGTATGAATAAGAACAGGTTAGATCGATTCAGATCGAAAACGATTCTGTGTTTTCGCAGAGTGTCGATCGACACACTAGGTGTGTCGGTCGACACAGAATGGTGAAATCGACAGACTCGGCGGCTAGGGTTTTTCGCGAAGAAAAACAGAAAGCCTGCTGTGTGGATCGACACAGGTTGAGTGTCGGTCGACACAGACCTTGCGATTGGTTAATCGGTTCAATTGCATTGGACCGGTTATCATGCTTGGTTAAGTCCGAACAGATCGGTTTAAATTGGATGAATTGGTTCAATTGGATTGAACTGATTATCTCAATTAGCATAAACCGATTGGTTAAATTCAGTTTGATTGGATAAAACGGTTCAATTGAATTGGACCGATTATCACAATTAGTTGAAACTGGTTAAAACGGTTTGAATTGGATGAATTGATTCAATTGGATTGAACCAGTTATCTCAATTAGTATAAACCGATTTAAATAGTAAAGATAAGTTTGATCTGATAAGTCGGTTCAATTGGATTGGACCGATTATCAAAACTGTATCCGGTTTAGGTCTATGTCGACCGTCACACATGGGTAGTGTCGATCGACATGACCGGTTCGATGAACCGAGTTAATTGGATTAACCGGTTATTGAAATCCGGTTTTCGTTTGGTAGTGTCGATCGACAGACATTGTCTGCGTCGATCGACGCAGTGCTCACGATTCTGGTTATTGAATCTTGAATTTGCAGAAACCAAACTCGACTTAAACATTGATCAAAGATTAGCTTCAATATGGTCAACTGTCAAGACTCATTTCGTTGTGTGATGGTCTAGCCATGAGCTTGGTGTCCACAATTACGTGAGTAAGGCAGGTAATTATGTTGATAGGACTTGCAGTGCTTGACATCAACAATTACATGACCTAAGAGATTGATTTGCTAACCTTTCAGAGTTTAGTTTCCTCAACTAAGTATCAAGTAACCTTGATGTTTTTCCCAAATCTTGTCTACTGTCAAGACTTGTGTCGTTTGTTGGATAGCCTTTGAGTCCTTGGTATCCACTACTACATGAGTAAGGCAGGTGATCATTGATAGACTTGCAGTGCGACTGTCAATGATCACAAAACTAAAGAGATTGATTTACTTGACTGGGCCATCAGAAGTTCTGGGCCCAGAGACGTCAGAGTAGATGAGACATGGATTGTTTTATCTGCGACCAAGAGTTGTACTGGGTGCAATTAGCAATGATTTGCTTACCTAGATAACTAAATTTTGGGTGATGGTGAGTCGTCCACTCAGATTTTGGTGAAGTATGGATCTTGGATCATTATATTCATAGAGGAAACATTGTTTGAATATAATGCGAGTTTTCTTATTAGATAAGACTTCTCATGGAATACATAACTAAATCTTTGTTTTTCTTGGATTTCAGCTTATGCCTGAGACTACTTTCTTATTGCGATCCGTCCTTGAGAAGGACAAGTTAAATGAATCAAATTTCCTGGATTGGTATCGGAATTTGAGATTAATCCTCAAGCAGGAGAGCAAGGACTATGTCCTTGAGAAAGCTCTTCCAGAAAGGCTTGGGACCAATCGCTCGAATGCAATATATGATGCTTGGAATAAGCATTATATTGATGTGTTAGATGTGCGTGGTCTGATGTTGGCTACCATGAACTCGGATTTGAAGAGTCAATACGAGAACATGGAGTCGCCAATAGAGATGATCACCAGACTGAAACTGAAGTTTCAGGATCAGGCACGAGTTGAGAGATTCCAGATAGTGAAGTCTCTCACTGGGTGAAAGCTACCAGAGGATGGTCCAGTAAGTCCTCATGTCATTAAAATGATGGGTTACATTGATAACCTGGGGAAACTGGATTGTCCTGTCAACTTAGAGTTGGCAACTGACATCATTTTGCAGTCACTGCCGTCAAGTTATGATAAGTTCGTTGAGAACTATATCAAGAAAGGCTTGACGAAGACGTTGAATGAGCTGCATGGCATGCTCAAGACAGCAGAGCAAAACATCAAAAAGGGTAAAAGATTTGAGAAATCTTGTATAGACAAGGGTGAAGGCAAGGCCGTTCGGATTTGGAATCAGAATAAGCCTGAGTCATCTTTTAAGCCCAAGTCAGGCCCATCTGATGTTGATAAATGCTGCTACTGTAAAGAGTTTGGGCATTGGAAGAGAAATTACATTAAATTCTTGGAAGATTCACAAGAGATGGAGAAGATGTATGGTGTTTCTTCTTCAGGTATTGTGTTATTATTTCAAGTTCTACGTGAGTATTGGATACTAGTTGTGGTACTGATATTTTGAAATATGCAGGATCTAAGCGACAGTAGAACGTTGAAGAAAGGACAAGTGGAACTGCGTGTCTGGTATGAAGCAATGGTTGTTGCATGAGCCGTAGAGATTCTCCACTTGTAGAAGCCTTTCATACTTGGTTTTAGAAATTAAGTAATTGCTATCATGTATGTGCCTTGTGCAGAGATGTCTTTCATTTTCTTGCAAGAATTTGAATGTTTTCATTTTGATAAAAGACAAGTTTTGTTCTTTAGATCTTAATGAAATATCATATGGTAGCACCCCGTTTAGAATGGGTTTTATATCTTAAACCAACGTGAGTTTGAATATAACATAAATACTAAAAGGTTCGAGTCTGATGACTCGAACCAGTCTTTCCTTGGCATAATCATTTCAACCAGACAGATTGGAGCGGATTCAGAAGTTCCATAGTTATGGGCTTTTGGGTTCATTTGATTTTAAATCATATGAGATATAAATTCTGCTCACTGGGCCAAATGACTAAGGCCTTTTAGCAGAGCTAAGACAAAACGGGCCAGAAGATTATTGGGCCTTACACATACTGATGTATGCGGCCCGGTGAGCGTTAATGCCAGATGAAATCTTCTGTACTTCATTACCTTTATTGATGACTTCAGTAAGTATGGATGTGAATGAAGTATAGATTTTATTTGACAGAAGTATTGAGATCCTCGATTAGATCGCGGAGGAGAATACTTAAGTCAAGAATTTCGTGATCATCTGAGTGAATGTGAAGTTGTTTCACGACTCAATTCTCATGAAAACCTCAATGGTGGTTTTAAGAGATGTAATCGGACCATGTTGGATATGCTCCGATTAATGATGAGTCACACGAATCTTCCATTATCTTTTTGGAACACGCTCTAGAAATGTCTGTGTTTGCGCAGAAAAGGGTTTCAATCAGAATCAATTGAAAGACACCACATTGGATGTGGACTGGAAGTTTTTCAAGTAAGTTGTTTCTGATCATTTGGGGATGAAAGCTAACAAGCTTGAACCCAAATCTGATAAGTTCTACCTCGCTGGTTGTCCTAAGGAAACCGAGGCTTACTACTTTTATAACCAATCCGAGAACAAAGTTTTGTTGTCCGGAACTGTGTCTTTTGAGAAAGATCATACTTTCCAAAAGGAACAGTGGGAGTAAAAGTACACGTCGAAGAAATTCGATAAACACAGGAGGCTGCTCAACCTGTTGAGGGAGAGCAACGGTGAGATCTACAAAGTGCTGTAGGACCTACACCTGTGGAGCCTGAAATTCGCAGATCCGAAAGGATCCGTCACGAACTCGAGAGTGATTTCTCGTAGCCGATTGTCGTGATCTGTTGATCATTGAAAGGTGACGAGCATGCGAAATTCAAAGAAGCGATGGTGAGCCCCAACTCCAAAAATTTGCTAGGTATGCATGTTGGCTTCACCGATCTATTTATAGATTGAAGCAAACATCTTGGAGTTGGAATCAACATTCTGATAAAGTGGTCAAAAGTTTTGACTTGATCAGAAACGAAATGAAACCATGCGTTTACAAGAAGACTAGTGGGAGCGTAGTTGCAATTCTCACACCGAGTGTACATAACGCACTTAATCTCATAAACGACGATCCGACGCTAAAGTCTTGTCAAGATTTGGGTCGGAAGTCAAATATAAACAAAAGGACATGGGAGTAGCCTCATGAATTCTCGGAATAAGAATCTATTGATATAGATTAGGTAGGCTAATTGGATCGTGTCAGAATCCTTATGTAGATAAGGTGTTGGACAGTCCCATTATGCAGTATTCCAAGAATGGCTTCAAACCAGAGGTCTTATGGCAATAATCTTAGCAAGATGAAGTGTCTTAGACACTGGCTGAGCTGGTAACAATCTTAGCAAGATGAAGTGTTTTGAACACTGGCTGAGCTAGTATGTATGAGTGTGATTCCTTATGCTTTTGCAATAGAATCCATCATGAATGCCGTGTTTTGCGCTCGTCTAGATGCAGCTTACGCATAAAGCATGACGAGAAGATACCAATATGTTACGGTAAAAGTCGCGGAACAGTTGCCAGAAATATCCCAAATGTTTGATAAACACTAAGGATAGGTTTGTGGTGAACTGAGGAAGTGACGAACCAGTTGAAAGTAGTTAGACGGACAAAGACGATTCCCGGTTCCTACCTGGCATGTCTCTTTGTCTGAATAGCGGTGCTGTCTGTTGGAAGGGCTCCAAGCAGTGGACCGTAGAATAGTGCTTTTATCTGAATGGCGGTGTGGTTTGTTGGAATTGTTTCAAGCAAAAACACCGCAGTCTCTCCCACAACCTAAGCACGAGATTTATTCTGTTGCTGTAGGTATAAGATATCTGAACAGATGATCTTGATTCCAGTGGGAGTTATTTTAGTTATGTTATAATCTTTATATAAACATGCTATGGCAATGTTTGTGTAAGTTAAAACTGACATCGGTATTATTTAATTATTGGATAATTAAGTAATGGTCCCAAAGTATTTTTTGTTCATTTTATAGGTCATCAAGTTGAGGAATTGATCATGAAACCCTATAAGTAAAAGATGACATAAATTATGATTGTCCCTAGTTGAGATTGTCAAAGTGGGACACTGACAACCGCGAGAGACTAGCTTGTGAGGTGACTGTTGACTAAGTTTCATGGAGTCAATGATATGAGTATCACAGTCAGTCACATAGATATATGTTGGTGAACATATGATCGGACATGACCCGCTAATGAGAACTCTACAGGATAGTTATATCTGTGTCATGAGAGTTTCTCATTACGACTATAGAGTATAGTCCTTAGACCTGAGTTCATCATGCTTCTAGCATATGAATTGGTGCGCTTTGACCTTGTCAAACGTCGTTCCGTAATCTGGCGGCTATAACGGCATTGCTTAAGCGTATCATGAAGTATGTGTAGAAACAGGGATGGAACAAGATGGTATTTGTCCCTCCTATATAACAGGAGATAAATATCTCAGGGCCCATCGAAGATTTGATACTGAGAAAATGCATGGCCGTGCTCAAACGAGGTGATTGTCAGCCGTTTGTTTTTATCAGTATATATCAGGATTTCGATGAACATGATATTGGATATAATAAGGATGACACAGTCTCTTGCCTTATGAAATATCGAGATATAGAGACGAAAGGATTATAGGAATAGATGATTCCAGTACAAGTGGGAGATTGTTGGGATTATGTCCTGAAATCACATTGTACTTACTCTAACGATAGTTGTATGTCGAGATCAGACATGTTGTATGATACTGGGCGGTTGCAATGTTTTGCTAGAAGCCTCTTGCAGTCTGTAAGTTGTAGACTTACTACCAGTATAATATGATCCTATAGGGTCACACACCTAAGCAATCTGGAAGATTATATATGGGAATGATCATCATGGTGATGATCAAGATGATGTGTATTGGATACACATCAATATTGATAAAAGAGAGGTGTGTCGATCGACACGGTATGTGTGTGTCGATCGACACAGGATCGATTCCGAAACTGATGTTTCGGTTTATGACATAGATTTTTCGGTTAAACCCGAAAAATGGTTTAGTCATAGCAGGTCATATATATAGGCTTATATGGTCGGCCTGAACCCTAGGCCGTCAGTTTTATTGATTAGAGAAAACAAAAAAACTCTCTCTTCGATTCCCAGATCCGGCACTAGCATCCCGACTTTCCAGGTTGTGTGCGTGTGGACTACGATAGAGGCGAGGCATCTGAATCGCTCCTGATTTTGTCTTACCTGATTCATATTCCGCTGCCAGAACAAGGTAAACGCGAGATCCATGATTCAATTACTTAAACTCTGAGACCCTAGGCTCAGAATTCAGACTTAGGGTTGTCTAATCGGATTAGGAACTGCTAGGAATTCCAACACAATAGACTTAGATATTGTTCATGTAATCAATGAAACAATAGATTTCCTTGTAGATGAAGAAACTATTGCACACTTCATCGAAATCCCCATCCTCGCAACCTTCACCAAGCTGCATTAGAGAGAGCAGAATCTCAAACTCACGGTACTTCCTCACGCTCATCTCTAGGACAAAAGACCTGCAATTTTCCATACATAGCCGAACTGCCTTCAATCCTTTCTCCTCCCATAGTTTCTTCATGTAGTTAGATCCCTCAGTAAACTGATTCTCATTGATTAAAATCATCCCATAGAGATACATTGCTTCTGGTTGATTTTCTTCTGCTGCAAGCTTGAGCTTCCTAGATCTTGATATTGTTTCCTTCAGAAAATAGTAATCTATTAGACCACATAAAAAAATATCATGCAGATTTCCAAACTTTGCACACTCATAAAGAAAATCTAAATTTTCAGGGATTTTCTTCAATTGAAGAGGGCAATTTTTGTCGAGCTTCAAGTTCTTGAGGACATTAGGGTATTTGGATAGGAAATGAAATGTCTTGCATGTGAATATGCATTCAACTAAATCAGGGTGAGATTCTTCCCCTACTTTGCTCAAAATGATAGCTAGGATACATAAGGAAGGTCAATTAACTTTTGGTGTATACATGTTTTTTCATGGTGTTAGTTGTTTTAGGTTGAATGATTAAAATTGTAGGATAAACATGTCTTATTTGTACATTACATGGGTAGTTTTAACCAACAATGTAGTCTAACGGTTTTAAATTCTTTTAATTTTAGATTCCTAACTAATATGAAAGTTCATCCTCTCTTCATTTGATTCATGTTATTGAACATTAGAAATAGAGTATTCAGGAGGAAAAATTGACCACTTTAGTTGACATCTAGAATTATTTTTGAATATTTCGATTTAAACAACTCTTTCTCTGTTTTTCTCCTTGCACTATCTTTTCAATCAAGAATATATATTTTTTTTCCAACCCAATGAATAGTATTTTCAAACTTCCAAAGCATTTATATATTGATTGGTTGCAGAAAACAATGCATCTAGGAGTTTGAATGTCTTGATGTAGATGAATAGACACACAAATTGTAACCCATTTGATTCATTATTTGCACTATATATAGATCAACTTAATCTTTGCATTTTGTTCCTCATCATCATTTCGTTTGAAGCTCTAGGTTTCAATATTCCTCTATACTTATGTTGTTATTCCTTTTTACTACTATAGTCATTTAAAACACTACACTCATTAAAGTTTTCAATTCTATCTACTTTTGTAGGTTGAATTTGGTATTATGTCCTCTAAGCAGCAAAAGATGGACTATGTATCTTCAGATTCAACTGTATCAAAAGTGTCTATTGATTTGTCAATTCTTCATGAGGTATTGCCTCTTATATGTTTCTTTGCTTTCTTCAATTCAAGTTTTACACTACTTTTTTGTTGATATAAACTAATGATTCTGATCTTTTTTTTCAATTCATTTTGAAAATCGCCTACAGAATCCTTCCCCTGATAACAAGAAAACTAAACTGGATGCTCTTTTGCCAACCAAAACTCCACTCAGCAAACTCGCAGTCGGGAAGAACACACACAGTATCGTCGTAGGCATTCTTCGTATGTGGGAAGCAAGGAACTTCAAACTCAATGGAACCCTATTGAGTCTTGATTTTCTTCTCATTAATGAAGAGGTAAACAATTTCTCATTACATTTCAAACACTTCTTATCTCCTTATTTAAAAATAAAAATAAAAATTAACAAGAGGATATAATAATATTCCACGCAGGACACTTTGATACACTGATCAATCTATTACTGAAGGATTCATATGTTCAAAGAGATGCAGAAGGAGGAGAATATCTTCTTGATCAACAATTTCGAAGTTGTTAACAGCTACAATCACTACAAGGTGACATACAACCCGCTCACGATCCGGTTCACTGACGCCACCAATATCTTCGAAGTTGCAAAGGACGCTTGTTAGATTAAGCGTGGAAAGTTTAGAATACATAGTTATGCTGAATTCAAGACTTTTGCTGGGACGAACATTCATCTCCTAGGTAAATAATCTCGACAAAAATCTCTTCTAATCATGATTTCTTACAAATACTTTATAGCTACATGATTTCATTTATGTTGTATGCAAGATGTCATCGGTCAAGTTCTATCAGTCCAAGGATCCAACCTGGATGACCAAGACTCCAAACAGAAGGTTGTCATGCTTCTCCACCTAGATGAGTAAGTACTTATATTAGAATCTGCACCAAGATTCCTTGCACTATATGTACTTAAAACTAACTTACACCAGAACTTCCATTTTAAGCAACTCGACCATTTGCCTTACTCTTTGGGAGCATCCGACTTCCGGCTACAGTTCCACCAGGCTGATCGGTCATGCACTGTTATTTTTTGCACCTGTCTGAATCAAAAAATGTTTGCTGGTAGTCACATATTCTTAAGCTTTATTGATGTCAAATTATGTTCAACTTTTCTTATTGCCATTTTTATGTGCACAAGGAAACTGCATTTAAACTCATGCGGATCAACGAAATCTACATCAATGCTGACTTCGAAGTTGTTAATGAGTTTATGCAAAGGTTAGCTCCCTGGTAACATATTGCACGGTTTAGTTCAAATGTAAATTATAATTACTAAGTTTTTGAACAACCAAACAAATCAAAACGCAGGATGGGTATAGATAACAATATGGCGCCAACAAAAATAGTTGAGGAGGATACTGTTAAACTCGACTTAGAGCACTAGACTATCCAAGAGATCCTAGACTACATTTCAAGTGGGGTCAACCAAGAAAAAGAAGTGATTTGTCAAGCAAAGATAGTTGACATAAACGGCATCAATGGATGGAAGTAGTTGTCATGTGCTACGTGCTCTAAGAAATTGGGCTGCTCCGAGACAACATTGATATTGTAACCATTGTAACACAACCACCACCATCAGAGTTGCAAGGTATTACTTAACTCTCAAGCAAATAAAGTAATACCACACACACACACATATCTTATGAACATATGTCTCAAACTTTAATTTTTTAAATTAATAAACAGGATCAAAGTGGAGTTGATTGTTCAAACTAGTGATAGAACTACCACATTTTTTATTTGATCGAGATGCTAAATAGATTTTTAATCCGACAAATGAAGAGAGTGCTCTGACATAGGTAATCATAGTATTTAATCCAATGTATGTTATGTAACATATCTTTTAATTGACTAATCTCTTACATAAAAAAATTGAAATAGGAAAATGAAGGAGAAAGAAACTCCATTATTTAATCCAATGTATGTTGTGTAACATATCTTTTAATTGACTAATCTCTTACATAAAAAAATTGAAATAGGAAAATGAAGGAGAAAGAAACTCCATTAATCACATGGTACCTAGATGCCTTATAGACCTGGTTGGCAAGGTTATGGTTTTCAAGGTCAAGATCTCGGATTACAATTTTTAAACATCTGCCCAAACTTTTAAAGTGACCCGAATCATCATTGAGAAAATGCTCAATGGACTAGATAAAAGCACTCATTCACAATAAGGTAACTCATTGTAATAGTCCATGATAGTATTATTTTAATTACAACATTGTAACTTATGTTGATTAGCAAGATTTTAGGAACATCAAGACATAAAATAGAGAAACTCAACCCACTTCCAGTACTTTTGAACAAACTAAAGAATCTATAGTGGGAGAAGATATAGGAACATGAGATATAGAAAAGAAGTTTCAAGACAATGAACAAAAAGAAGTGAAGAAGAGGCGTGTCGACCATCACTAGGATTAGGCATGGGCAAAAAACCCGGAACCGAAATACCGAACCGAACCCGAACCGAAAAAAAGAAACCAAATCCGAACCCGAACCGACAAAATACCCGAATGGGTCCTAATCCTCTATATCCGAAGAATCGGAACCGAATCCGACCCGAACCGAGAACCAAATGGATACCCGAAATATCCGAACTACAATTATATATCCAAAATATTAATTATATATAGTCTTAATATAACATAATTATCTAAAATTATAATTACAATCCTAAATATATTGGTTAGTTTTAACACCAAATTAGCTAAAATATCCAAAATAAAAGAAATATACAAAATTTTTTTGCTTGTTTAAGATGCAATCGTTTTATTTTATACCACATCCACGACTTTTAGCTTGCTTTGCATATGCTTAAGATATATTTCAATAACTTAAATATATTTTATCATCAAATCATCAAGATATAATAAATCATGTATGTCAAGTAACTCATTGGCAAAAAAATACTTTTATTAACAATAAAGGTTTGCTTATAACTTATTCTAATCGTTTCTGTTTCAATAAAATATGTTGTATGGATTCAGTTTTTTTTTCGAAACAATACATCTTATACAACATATACAGTCAAAAAAATAGAAATAAAGAAACACATGTACCTCTTGAATAGATTACATAGGAATATTATAGAAAACGTTCTTACAAAGACTTCTAATTCTAGAAAACGTTCTGAACTGTGTTCATTTGAAGAAGTTTCGGAAAATGAAAAACATGTAACTAACATTTCTATAATAGATCCAAAAAATTTAGTACAAAAAAAAGAATCTGATGCTCAAAGAACTAACTTTTTTTTTTTTTTTTTGTCACGACTCAAAGAACTAACCATTTTCACTATCACTAAGCTATTACCGAAGGATTTATTACATTATATATACTTCAATATAAGATTAGTAAAAGAAATACAAATTCCTTACATGTATAGATGTTACATTCATTACATTATATATGCTTCAAAGCTTCCTCTGACAGTTGTATCATAACCTTTAAAGATGGAAACCTCTTTCTCAAAAAACAAAAACAACTTATTTTTTCCTTCTCTTCTTTCTTCTTCGAGGTAGCCTCCAAAGCAAAACACAGAGTAACCTATTGCAGCAACTCCATTCGGGCAAATAACGTGTCAATTAGACTAGAGCCAACTATTTGATTCGGCTATTGATCTGTCGTCACTGTTGATTCTCAACTCTGTCTATCCAAAGATAGCAAGAGTTTTAAGTTTTTCTTAAGGGATTCTAAAAGAGGGATTTAAGAACACGGTGAGAATATGGAAATTAGGGTTTCACTTTAGGTTTCCGAGAGGGAATAAAGCGGCGGAAGAAAGTGTTTAAGTCGCCGGAGAGAGATTATGTCAAATCGGTTTGCTAAGGTTTCTCAGGCAATTGTATTATGAAAAGCATATATCTTATTCAATGGCGAGATGCCTATTTATAGGTTTACAAGTCGGTTGAATAAAATAAAGAAAAACCTAGATAAATACGAATCTTTCCTATTATCTTGACTTGAGAATATTCTCTATCTCGGTGTGTTCTTCACGCGCGCCGCTTTCCTTTCTTTATTCTCCGACCTTGAAACCCTAGTTTGCCGAGATATCGAACCGGTTCGGTTTACGCGGACATCTTTTAATCCCAAACCTTTAATCCATCTTTCCTTATCGGGCCGACCTAAACTCCTGAATGGGCCTTTTGGGAAAGGTGCTAACGTTGACTCCAACAATAAGCCCTTCCAGTGCGGCGATTCAAATTTATTTAAATCGGCGGTACGAGGTAAGTAACGTCTGGTTTAAAAAGTGATTTGGGTTGGCCCTATTTCGAATCCAATTTTGCCTCGATTGGATTTGGACCGATTTAAACCGAATTTATCGGTTAAAATTGAAAGGAGTCAGATTGGCTTGGTCTGTTTAAGACGAACCGTACCAGCCTTCGGTCTAACAGGTTTTTTGGCGTGAGAAACGAAGCGTTGTTTGTGAGGAACAAGGCGCCACCTAGGTAATCATGATTACTGCAATAGGTGTGAGAATCGAAGCGGCCTATGCGATTGTAGCTTCTCGAACACGATGCCTCATTTCCTTTATAAATACCTTCTCCATTTCTCATTTTCCTCATTTCTGCTCGTTTGAAGAAGGTAAAAGGTAATTTTCGCTCTCTGCTGGTTTTTTCTTTCCGATTTGCTTTTCACCATCGCTCCGCCGTAGTTTCTTAGGATCACCGATCAAATTCTCCTTTTCGTCGAGTGTTCATCAACTGTTCTTCGAGTATCATGTCTTTGATCCGTTGTTCGGGAAACAAAGACAAGGAAGTCGTTCCTGTGTCGTCTGAAGACGATTCATCAAGTCGGCGCACAATTTCTTCAGATTCGTCCTCTGGTAGTAGCACGTCTTCTGACTTGAAAGGGCATCCCTGCTATCATCAAGCTAAAGAGCTCGAGCGCCGCTCTGAGTTATCCCGACTAACTGGTGCTGCGCAAAGCTCAAGTCGGGACGAATTTCTGTTTCCACAACTCCGAGATTCGGAGCCTGAGGATTCCGATGAAGGTGATGTCGATGTTGAGAGAAATGATTCCTACATTGATGGCAGCAATACCGACATTGCCCCTTCTGGATTATCGGCTGCTCCTAAGGAGGCGTATGACAATGTCTTTGAAACTCGATCTACCGTGAAGTCGGTGACTTCTACGCTTCAGGAGTGTGGAGCCGACCCAAGGATCAAATTTCTCATCCCCTGTACGCTTGATGATAGGTTCAAGAATTAATCCTATTCTACTGCAAGTTGATATGTGTATAGTTTTATCCCTATTCTACCGAAAGTGCACAGTTAATGCAATCGTAGTATATAAGGTATCGAATCCCACAAGGACTCTCAGTCACACAATATATTATTAGTAGTTCAGATTTAATTAAGCGAAACAGGTGTGAAAACAGTAAACGAAATAGCAAGCGAATAAAGTGAGTTTGTAAGCAAGAAGGCGAAGCGTTAGGTTTCAGGAGTTCTCAGGAAATCAGGAACGCAAGCAATCAATCTATCTAGATCTAATCAATATCTGTTCTAGAACTCAAACACGGATATAGAATTAACCAAATTCCTTTGCGATAACTCTCTAAGTCTAAGTGCAGCAAACCAAACTTTCGTTTGCGAGAACTAACATATTAAACCAACTTTAATCTCAAGTTTGATATGTTCACAATTAACCTAAACCAAACTTCCGTTTGCGAGAAGTTTAATTGCTTATCTAGGTTCTTTCTAGCTAAATTAACCAACTTCCGTTGCATTAATCAGCCTAACATCATAATTCTGATTAGCTACTTCAGATTAAGCATTAAGAACAACCTAAACAAAGAACTAGCAGATATGAATCCCTACAGATTGATTTAAACTATAGTTCCATGAAATACCTAATAAGAATCCTTCAACCTAACATGTAAACTACTCAGACATATTCATCGAGACAGAAGACATCATAAGTAGAAAACCAAATATCATATAATCAAATAAGAACTGGGGTTCAAAATCAAGTCTCTTTCGAGATCAGGATCAGCCCCTCAACTCTCTCTGAGTAAAACTTAACGTAAGAAAAGCTTAGCCTAACAAGTGGCTGTAAAACCTAATTATAATCCTAAAACACATTTTGGGGCTTCTTTGTAAATATCAGGAACTTCTGGGCAGAACTGCAATTTCATCATTCTTCATTAAACCGTCGTTTGGCCCATCTCGCTGGTGCAACGATCGATGCCACAAGTGTGTCGATCGTTGCGGCTCTTAAATATCGACAGTGAAGTCTATTCTCTCGGCCAAATACTCCAATTAGCTCCAGAAAGTGCCATAATCACCAAATATGCTCCAAATGTGCTTGTACCTAATAAACACCTGAAAAGACTCTAAAACATAGTAAAAGACTCGATAAATGACACATATACCATGGTTAAAAACCCTAAAATCCATGGTATATCAACTCACCCACACTTAGCATTTGCTTGTCCTCAAGCAAAACAAAGAACTAAATGTAGTTTAAGAAGTTTGAAAACTTTTAGAAACTCTTTTCGTCATAGAAGCAACAACACTCATATTCCCCTTAGTAAACCACTGCAAGAATCAATCACAGGATATCAAGACCAACATATACTTCCCCCACACTTAGCAACTGTCCTAAGTAAACTCCACAATCACATTCAAGCATTCAAATTCTCCCTACTGACTTCTGCAAGTATTTAAGTGCGGTCTCACCTAAGGAGTATCGATCAAAGGGCACATGGATTCTTACCTTATCAGCTCTAGACCACCATACTATCTTTCTCTAGTCCCTTTCTTCTCTTTCCCTTCTTTAACAACTAATTTTTCCCACATTGGATATCATTTTTTTTTATCAGTGTTCTTCCCGTTAAGGGGTATACTTTGGACACATTCCATGGATGCATAAGAGATAATAGTGTTTGCTACTATTCCCATGACCACTTCGGAGTTACTAACTCATCCTCAGTTTATTATCTTTTTTTTTTTTACTTTATAGAAGGGGAGAAGGGAACTAAATAGGATAGGTTTACAGGCTGTGTCAGAACTAACAAGGGAATCCGACACAAAGTATACCAAGCCCTTAGGTGAGAAATCTAAGTCAGTATTAAGGTTGAAGTCAGTAAAAGGATCCTCTGATACCTGAAGTGATGTGGGTGTTCCCAGTGGGTTGATCTGTGTCTGGGTTTTCTAATAGTCGGAGATAGATCCTGCAACTTCATCTCAATGGTTACTTAAGTTCCTGCAAGTGCTGCTAAACTTCTCAAAAATTCACTGTTTCTTACTTAAACAATTTTGACTCAATAAAACAAAAAATTTTGAAAAATGGACCGACTCTTAAGAAAACAGAAAGATATAAGTCAGTAGCACCTCCCCCACACTTAAGACACACTGTCCCCAATAGTGTCAAGCGAAGGATCGGTAAAAACAACTAAAAATTGTTAATGGATGTTTGAGTTCTGTCGTATTTTACCTCTGTCGCTCAAGCAACGATCGTTGCAATGCGTATATCAGATCAGTCAGCAAGTTAGCAGGTTAGTCCGTTGGAATCTATCAAATTTCGAATCCTGCAAGCTGGAAACACTGAAAACAGAGTAAAATCGAAGCAAATAGCGTAGCATACCAAACATAACATCCAAAATCAATAGCATCCTAAAAATCAAGAGGAAAAAGTGCAAAGAAAAATAAGAAAAGGATAAAAAGTACAGAACCGAAAGTCTGAAAACAGAGATCCATCTCACTCGCTCACATCATCTATCCCACCATATCGCTCATCGTCACTGGCTGCCTCAGCTATGCGATCAGTACCACTCGAAGAAGTAGGAGTCGGGGATCGTCGTCTGCGTCGAGAAGGTCCTGGGACGGGCTGGTGAACCTGTGGCTGTCTCCTGCAAGTGCAGCCTCGCATCCACTCCCAGATGGTCTTCCATATCCCATCACTACGCTCGCTCCACTCAGCCTCAGACATACTACCGTAGGGTACTGTCATCTCAGGGTAAGGGCCCATATCAGCAGCAGGCGCAGGTGTTGAGGAGGATGAAGCTCTCGTAGAAGGCTCTCCCAGCGGATGAGCCATAGTAGGCACTGCGCGTCGAGATCTGGCAGGAGGGCGGAAACTCAGAGCATCAATGGTATCAATCTGAGTCAACCTAGCAGCAGGAAGATCAATGCCATACTGTGTATCCTCAAGGTCGAAGTAAACCCACACTCGCCCCTCCTTCAGCCACGTAGCACTCTGCAAGTGACTGAGATCCATGAACTCTCTCTCAGTAACGCACTCTGTACCCCCCATAGGTATCCTGCAGTGTCTGAGGATAGGAGTAAGAAGACTCCCTACTGTCTCCTTGCGCACACCGTCATAAGGCTTCTTCTGCAGCTCGCAAAGATGATGGGCAAATAAAGCTCCCAGGTTGACTTTCCTAGCTGGGTCTCTCACATCGGTACCCCTGAACTGCTCCCTCAGTCCTCTGAATAGAATCTCCAACTCATTCTTGCGCATCTTGTTTGCCTCATGCTTGCACAATAGTGTGCGTCCCAAGATACGCAAGACATACCTGAGGGCCGGATGCCTGACCTGAATCACCGGTGTAGTCCGTGAGTGATACCGTCCACCACCAATGTACTGCCAAAACTGCGCAGCCTCTGCTGATTCCCATGGAAGGGACAAATCGGTGCGTGGCTGTTCAATGCTAAACCCATAGATCTTACAGATATCGAGAAGGGGCACTCGATACCTGGCGCCTAGGCACATGAAAGTAAAAGTGCCTCCTTGAGCATTCCTGCTCTCCGGGTCCGGGTATACAACCCTGCATGTGGCAAGCAACTGTCTCACCAGCTCTGGGTATAGATCGTAAGGCTGCATCGGCATTTTCCCCAGACCAATGCCTCTGCACAGCTCCATAACCTGTCTGTTTATGCCGAGACCATGACAGGTCGAGTAATCAGCAAACTTGGTTGGCGCTATCTCCATGCCACACCAACCGTTATACAGCAGTGTGTCGTACTCGTCCCAGTACTCATGCAGCGGCCTCTCTGTGAAATCAGTCGTAGTGAGCATCCTCTTGATACCCTTGCCCCAGTTGCGATCAGTCTGAATCCGAGTCTTATCTGCTCTTGGCCATGGTGGCCCAATGGTCGCATGAACCAACTGATATGGCTCTGGAGGATCAGAATCCCTGTGTAGCCACTCTGGTGGCGGAATGTACTGTCGTGAGGCGCTTGCGGCTGTCGCTCTGCGCTTGCGGGGTTGATCCTGAGTTGCCATCTGCAAAACAGAAAATTAAGCAAATTAGTCACGGCAGACTCTCTGTGAAATCGTCGAGCAACGATCGTTGCACTAAGGCAGCGATCGTTGCAAGGCGATTTCGTATACTCGAACATTTCCCCAGAATCGTCGAGCAACGACCGTTGCACAAGTGCAACGATCGGTGCAAGGCGATTCTGGCCGCAATCAACAGTCAACAAAATCGTTCCAAAATCATGAAATCAATCGCAAAATCGACAACAATCCATCACTAAACAACCTAAAGCATAATCATTTTAACATGCATTCATCAATTTTGATCCAAAATTCCCAAATTTCTAAAACCCTAAAAGTGGAATCCGAAAATTATCAAATATAAGTACATTACCTTGATTCCGTGAGAAATAGGTAGGAGAAATAGATTGGGGGTGTAAAAATAAGTGAAATAGTGCTTTGAATCAAAGAAATCGATGAAGAAACGATGATTTTTGGTTTTGGCTCTCGGTGTTATCGGCGGCGAGAAATGGAGAAGAAAAAGGAGAAGAAGGGTTTAAGGTAACTTACCTTGGTCCTGGGTGCAACGATCGTTGCATGACAGCAACGATCGATGCTGGTCGAACCAGATCGATTCCGGTTTAGCGCGACATACCTTAATTTTCGATTTAAACCAATTGCAACGACCGTTGCACATGGGAGCAACGATCGTCACACATCTCCAGACTTTGTGCTCTGTATCTAAAAACTAGCAAAAACAAATAAAAACGTGAAATCCTAAGAAAAACACCAAAAATAAAAAGGAAAAACAAATAAACCTAACAGTGGGTTGCCTCCCACCCAGCGCTTGTTTTAAGTCATTAGCTTGACTTTTGGAAAGAGGTCAGAGTCATGGAGGTTTCAACAGAGACTTTGAGTGTCTCTGTGAATGCCTTATCATCCATGGTGGTGTGTAAGCAGTAGCAGCATGATGTCGTCCAAGGAACGTAGGAAGGAATGTAGGGTGGGATCGACACTTGGGTGGCTTAAAGCTTTTTCCCGCATTCCAAACAGTCGAGTCAGGAGGTTTAAGCTTAGAGGATTTATACTTTACCTTTGGCTGAGATTTGATGCTCGGAGCCTTCTGCTTATGAGTAGCTTTAGGCTTTGAAGATGTTAGAGTAGACTCCTGTGGAACCACCATCTTCTTATCAACCACTACTGTGCACTGAACAACATCTTTAGACCTTACAGGAGCTTTTGGATATGGTATTGGAGGTTTGTAGATTCTTTCCTTAGCAACTCCACGAGGTAAAAGTGAAACTGGTCCTTTACGGGGTGCAACGATCGGTGCATGTGGTGCAACGATCGACGCGGTTGTCTCAGCTCGAGTTTCAACTACAGTCTCGGGTCCATCAGCTTCCTGGTCTAATTCAGCAATCTCAAACTCAAATTTCTCCTCTTGACTTGGTCCAGTATCAGTCTAAACTATCCAGGTCAAGAGATCCATGTCAATCTCTGTTGAGTCAGGTCCGTCGAAACTCTCAAACTCAGGGTATTCAATATCAGACTCCTCTCAGTTTTCCACAATTCCCATAACCTTAACTGCTAGATATGGTCTATGATCCATCCTGTGGTCAACCTGAATATTAACGACATGGGTTTCCTGAGTATCCTTCCTTGTGGTAGGACTTGAAATCTGATCCATCTGTGTATCTAGCAACTTCATATGAGTGTTCAAGGACTCAAATTTCTCATTCAGATTAGTGTACAAGCTCTCAAGCTTCGAGCTGAAAGACGCTGTGGTTTGTTGTTGTTCCGCAATGGATTGCTCCATCATGATCTCTAATCTGCTCCTCTGTGCAGGTACATGAGATGCTAGGCAGGATGTATAACCAAAATCTCTTGATCCTTGAGCATGCCTAGACCCTTGTCTCTGCTGATGTCCAAATGTATGTCCATAAAAATCATCTCCAGCTATATATTTTACCTCTGCAAATCCTTCAGTTTCTGCATCAGCTCGGAACTGTCTTTCCCTTAGTAGGACGTTGTGGATGTCATCTATCTTATTTCTCATCTCAGCTACTTGCCCAACCAATACAAGGTAATCTGGCAAGATGGGGTTTCCTTCCCCATCTAGTTTCTGACCTTTTGCGTTGCATATATGACCATATTGGTCTCGTAGAACGCCGTTTTTACCGCGAATCAGAATCACAGGTTCCATAGAGTGGAACCTATTGAACGTCTCAGATCTTGGCATCGCTGTTCTCGCCCTGTGTCGATCGATGCAAGGTGGCAACGATCGATGCGGTGCGAAACCCTGCAAATCCAAAAATCAAAAACGTGAGTAAACAAGAAAATTAAAAAGAATGCTTAGTCTAATCCTAGTACTAAATCTATTGGTGAACTCAAAGAGTCCCCGGCAACGGCGCCAAAAACTTGATAGGTGTATATTTTTATCCCTATTCTACTGCAAGTGCACAGTTAATGCAATCATAGTATATAAGGTATCGAATCCCACAAGGACTCTCAGTCACACAATAGATTATTAGTAGTTCAGATTTAATTAAGCGAAACAGGTGTGAAAACAGTAAACGAAATAGCAAGCGAATAAAGTGAGTTTGTAAGCAAGAAGGCGAAGCGTTAGGTGTCAGGTGTTCTCAGGAAATCAGGAACGCAAGCAATCAATCTATCTAGATCTAATCAATATCTGTTCTAGAACTCAAACACGGATATAGAATTAACCAAATTCCTTTGCGATAACTCTCTAAGTCTAAGTGCAGCAAACCAAACTTTCGTTTGCGAGAACTAACAGATTAAACCAGCTTTAATCTCAAGTTTGATATGTTCACAATTAACCTAAACCAAACTTCCGTTTGCGAGAAGTTTAATTGCTTATCTAGGTTCTTTCTAGCTAAATTAACCAACTTCCGTTGCATTAATCAGCCTAACATCATAATTCTGATTAGCTACTTCAGATTAAGCATTAAGAACAACCTAAACAAAGAACTAGCAGATATGAATCCCTACAGATTGATTTAAACTATAGTTCCATGAAATCCCTAATGAGAATCCTTCAACCTAACAGGTAAACTACTCAGACATATTCATCGAGACAGAAGACATCATAACTAGAAATCCAAATATCATATAATCAAATAAGAACTGGGGTTCAAAATCAAGTCTCTTTCGAGATCAGGATTAGCCCCTCAACTCTCTCTGAGTAAAACTTAACGTGAGAAAAGCTTAGCCTAACAAGTGGCTGTAAAACCTAATTATAATCCTAAAACACGTTTTGGGGCTTCTTTGTAAATATCAGGAACTTCTGGGCAGAACTGCAATTTCATCATTCTTTATTAAACCGTCGTTTGGCCCATCTCGCTGGTGCAACGATCGATGCCACAAGTGTGTCGATCGTTGCGGCTCTGAAATATCGATAGTGAAGTCTATTCTCTCGGCCAAATACTCCAATTAGCTCCAGAAAGTGCCATAATCACCAAATATGCTCCAAATGTGCTTGTACCTAATAAACACCTGAAAAGACTCTAAAACATAGTAAAAGACTCGATAAATGACACATATACCATGGTTAAAAACCCTAAAATCCATGGTATATCACAAGTACACAGTCGATGCAATTATAGTATGTAGGGTATCGAATCCACAAGGACTCTAGGCAACGATAGATTATAGAACGGTCGAGTTAAACTAGGATAAAGTAGTGAGAAACTAAAAAGCAAAGCAGAAAAGTAAATCAGGTTGCAAGATTGGTTTGAAGGCAATTAACTAAAAGCGCTAAGTCTAGGGAGTTCTCAGAAAATCAGACAAGCATATCAGATAAACAGTCAGGATCAAATTAAGTACGGTTCTAGAACTCAAACACGGATATAGAACTAACCAACTTTCGTTGTGAGAATTCTCTACGTATAATAGCAGAAATTCAAATTTCTTTGTAATTCCTAACAGATTAAACTAGCTTTAAGATTAAGTTCGATATGTTCACAATTCAATTAAACCAAATTTCTTTGCGAGTAATTCAATTGCTTAACCTAAATAGTTCATATTCTAAATCACACTTTCGTATCAATTTAACAACCTAAGATCTAGATTCTAAGTGATCAAGTTAGAAACTAGTATTAAGCTCAATCAAGGTTGAAGAACAATTATGGTATGAATCCTAACTGAAATAAATAAATCTAGCAAGTCATGAAATCCCTATGAGAATCCCTAAACCTAAATATGAATCTACTCAGACATAGAATATGAAAACATAATCAATGAAATAATAGATTGCATAAATAAAGAGTAAAGATAGGGGTTCGAAATCTTCTCCAAAAAGCAGAAAGCAATACAGGATTAGATCAGCCCCAAAAGCTCTAGAAATATCTATGCTCAAAGTATAAAAGCCTAAATAAATTGTCTGTCAAAGCGTATCTAAAAATTGATGTAAAAACCTATTATATAAGCTAATCACGTCTTGGGGCTTCTTTTGTAATTATCAGGAACTTCCGGGCAAAACCGTGAATTCTTCATTCTTCATTAAACCGCCGAGGAAGGCCCATATCGCTCGTGTGTCGATCGATGCACAATGTGTGTCGATCGATGCATTACTCTGTTTTGGACAGTGAACTCTATCTCTCGGGTCAAAGCACCAAAATGCTCCAAAAAGCTCTATAAACTCCAAATCTGCTCCAAACGTGCTAATACCTGTAAAAGACACTAAAGCAACACTAAAAGACTCTAAAACACACTTATATCATGGTCTAAAACCGGTAAAAACCATGATATATCAACTCCCCCACACTTAGCCTTTGCTTGCCCTCAAGCAAAACAGAGAACTAAATTATGGTGAAGAGGTTTGAAAACTTTCAGAAACTCTTTTCATCCTAGAAGCAACAACACTCAGATTCCCCTTAGTAAGCCACTGAAAAAATCACTTGCAAGACATTAAGACCAACATATACTTCCCCCACACTTGGCAACTGTCCTAAGTAAACTCCACAATCACATTCAAGCATTCAAATTCACCATACTGACTTCTATAAGCTATTAAGTGCGGTCTCACCTAAGTATTATCGATCAAAGGGCACATGGATTCTTACTCTGTTAGCTCTAGACCACCATACTATCTTTTTCTGGTTCCTTTCTTCTCTTTTTCCCTTCCTTAGCATTCTGATTTTTCCCCATTGGGTATCATTTTTTTTTTATCAGTGCTCTTTCCGTTATGGGGTGTACTTTGGACACATTCCATGAATGCACAGGATGTAATAGTGGTAGCTACCACTCCCGTGACCACTTCGGAGCTACTAGCTCATCCTCAGTTTATTATTCTCTTTTTTTTTACTTTAAGAGAAGGGGAGAAGGGAACCTTACTCGGACAGGTTTACAAGCTGTGTCAGAACTAACAGAGGAGTCCGACTCAAGGTATACCAAACCCTTAGGTGAGAAAATTAAGTCAAATTAAGGGTGAAGTCAGTAAAGGATCCTTTGATACCTGAAGTGATGTGGGTGTCCTTAGTAGGTTGATCCGCATTGGGTTTTCTAATAGTCATAGAAAGATCCTGCAACTTCATCCCAATGGTCACTTAAGTTCCTGCAAGTGTTGTTAACTTCTCAAAAATTCACTGTTTCTTACTTAAACCATTTTGACTCAATAAAACAAAATTTTGAAAAATAGGACTGACTCTAAGAAAACAGAAAGATGAAAGTCAGTACCACCTCCCCCACACTTGAAACACACTGTCCCCAGTAGTGTCAAGATAAGGATTGGTAAAAGAAAGTAAAAATGTTAATGGATGAGTTAAGTTCTGTCTGATTTTTACCTGTCTCGCACATGCATCGATCGTTACGCATAAATGCGACGATCGTTGCAAGGCGATTGCGATATGAGTCGATCGTTTCTCAGGTCCGCAATGATCGCTGCAATGCGATTTTCGTGTTGTGACGATCGACACACAGGACCGTGTCGATCGTTGCATTGCGATTCGTCGGAACAGTCAGCAAGTTAGCAGGTTAGTCCGTGAGAAAATCTCAATTTTCAAACCTGAAAGCTGAAAATCAATGCAAACAAGCAAAATCAAAGCAATAGATAGTTCAAATGCAAGCATATCATCCAAACATCCTAAGAAAATCAAAAGAAAAATGCAAAAGCAAAACAGAAATACAGAACCGTAGTCTGAAAATGCCACTACTCTCACTCGTCATCTATGCCATCATAGCGATCAGTATCGCTCGAAAGAACAGGAGTCGGAGAGCGCTGTCTACGTCGACTGGCAGGAATGGGCTGATGAATCTGTGGCTGTCTCCAGCAAGTGCAGCCACGCATGAAGTCCTAGATGCTCCGTAAAATACCATCCTGACCCTCTCTCCACTCCCCCTCAGACATCTCACTGAAAAGCATTGAAGACTAAGGATAAGGACCGATGTCATGTGCAGCAGGAGCAGCAGGTGCTGGCGCAGAAGAAGAAGAAGGGCGTGTAGAAGGCTCTCCCAGTGGATGGGCCATCGTAGGCACACTGCGCTGATCACGCGTAGGAGGCTGGAAACTCAAGGCAGCCAACATATCAATCTTGGTCAGATCAGCATCAGGAAGATCTATACCACGCTTCGTAGCGGTAGTGTCATAATAGACCCATATACGTCCCTCCTTCAGCTATGTAGCACTCTGCAGGTGGGTAAAATCCATGAACTCCTTACTGTCATCACACTCTGTACCCTCTAAAGGGATCCTGCAATGTCGAAAGATGGGAGTAAGCAGACTCCCTACTGACTCAATGTCCTTTCCATCGAATGGCTTCTTCTGCAATGAGCACAAGTGATGAGAGAACACAGCTCCTATGTTGAGTCCTCTGGTGGGATCTCTCAAATCAGTGTCAGCAAACTGCTCCCTCAACCCAATGAAAAGCATCTCCAGCTCATTCTTACGCATCTTGTTTGCTTCAGCTTTGCACAACAGAGTATATCCCAAGATGCGTAAGACATATCTGAGAACATGATGCCTAACCTGAATCTGCTTCGTCGTCCTCGAGCAATACCGACCATTACCAATGCATTCCCAGAAAAACTGAGCTTCCGACACATTCCACTCAAGAGACTTACCGGTGCGTGTAGGCTCAACGCTGAATCCATATATACGGCATATATCAAGAAGGGGATTCCGATACCTGACTCCTAGGCACATGAAGGTAAAGATACCTCCCGAAGCTCTCATGCTCTCTGGGTCAGGATAAATAACTCTGCAGGTGGCCAGCAACTGTCTCACCAAATCAGGATACAACTCATAGTGCTGCATAGGAATTGTCCCCAGACCAATGCCCTTAACCAATGCCAGCACCTGCTCATCAATGCCTAGACCTCTACAAGTCCAATAATCAGCAAACTTGGTCGGCTTAATCTTCATGTTACACCAGCCATTGTAGAGCAAAGTATCGAACTCGTCCCAGTGGTCATGCAGTGGCCTCTCTGTGAATGTGTCAGTCTTAAGCAGCTTATGAATCTCCATACCCCATTCCTTGTCTGTCGGAATATGCTCCTTATCCGCCTTAGGCCAAGGCAACTGTATTGCTTCCCGATCTCTCTGATAAGGCTCAGGATGTGGCGAGTCTTGAAGAAACCACTCAACTGGCGGTTGAGGATGATCTGCAGCTGCAGCTGCTGAGGTAGCTCTGCGTTTGCGAGGTTGTCTGCGAGGAGGCATCTGCAATCAAGAAAATAATGCATATTAGTCACGGCAGAATTCCCTGTGAAGTCGCAATGCAACGACCGTTGCACAAGTGCAGCGATCGTTGCAGGGCGATTTCACAGTCGCCAAATAATCCTCCAAATCATTTCAAAATTTGTTTCACAATCTCACAAACAACATAATTCCATCACCAATCAACCTAAATCAAGTCTATAACAGTACATAATCATCATTCTCAAGCCAAAATCTTCTAATTCCAAAACCCTAAAATCAAATCCGAAAACGATGAATTTGAGAGACCTTACCTTGGAATTGCTACGAATGGGTTAGAGGAATGGATAAAGCGTGTAAAAACAAGAAGAATAGCACTTCGAATCAATGAAAATGATGAAGAAATGAGTGATTTAGGGAGATGAGAATCGGGTTGTACGGACGGCGAAATGGGGAAGAAGAGAAGAGAGAAAAGGTTAAAGGCACTTACCTGGATCGTGGATGCAACGACGGTTGCAGATAAGCAACGATCGTCGCTAGTGAACCGAATTGATTTTGGTTTAGCGTACGTGTACCTTTATTTTGCAATTGAACCAGATGCAACGACCGTTGCTCAGGACTGCAACGATCGTCACAAGGCGATTTCATCTCTTCGTCATTTCTCCCTGCAACGACCGTTGCACATGTAGGCAACGATCGTCACACATATCCAGACTCGTGTTCTGTAATGAAAACTCAGCAAAAACAAAATTAAAAACGTGAAATCCTAAGAAAACACCAAAATTAATAAGAAAAACACTAAAACCTAACAGTGGGTTGCCTCCCACTCATCGCTTGTTTAAGGTCATTAGCTTGACCGGACGAACAAGATCAAGTTCCTGGAGATCTCGACAGAGACTGTGACTGCCTCTGCGCAAGTCTCCTCATCCAAGGCGGAGAGTAAGCTTCATCAGTGTGACCTCTTCCAAGAAAAGAAGGAATGAAATGTTCTCCAGGATCTAAAACCAAAGTCTCACTCATCTGCTCTCCATATCCATCCTCAATCCTAAAGGTTTGCCCATCAATCTGCGGCTTGTGTAGCATATCCATCTCAAAGTACAGAGGCTCATCTCCCAGATAGAGATCAATCAGAATGTTCTTTACATCTATCACTGCTCCAGCTGTGGCTAAAAATGGTCTTCCCAGTATCAAAGCATCATCCTGCTCACTGTCGTACTTAAGCACCAAGAAGTCTGTCGGAACCAAGTAGTTTCCAACTCTTACTGGGACGTCCTCAAGAACTCCTTCCAGGATCCTTATTGACTGATCAGCTAGGACAAGAGTGTTGGAAATCGTTTGGTTGATCCTGATGTAATTCACAGATTCATATCAACCTAAACATACAGATCTAGGTTCTCTTGAATAGAAACATTACATGATCTCACCTTTTACCTGTTTGTTGCATCGGAAGGAATTGAACAGGTCAGAGATCAGAGAGATGCACCGAGGGATGAATCCTCCAAAGGTTCACACACGCTTTCACAGGAAACAGCTGCTAGACCACAAGGGGAACTCGGCGCAGAGAGAGAGAGTTTACGGCTCAAGTGTTAGGGTTAATCAGTCTGAAACTCGAGTTTTATGACACAAAACTCGTCCTGTTCCGTTTGGGCCATTGGGCCCAAACACCAATTAACTCGACGGCGTGCAGGCACTGCATCGATCGATGCACCTTGTGCATCGATCGATACACAGTACCTAAACCGTTTTATTCTCTCTAAGTACAGTAAATGCCTAGCACTTTTACCATACTTCTGCTAAACCGTTCCTACACGTTTTCCTGTTAGCTTAGGCGTGTGACCCATATGGGATCATATAATAAAAGCAATAAGTCCAAGACTTATAGATCATGAGCGGACTCTAGCAAGCCATCATGACCCCCAATATTATATGACTTATGTCTGATCACTGACATACTCTTACTTTCTAGAGACAGTACCGAGATTACTGGACACAATTCCAACAATCTCCCACTTGTACTGAAATCTCTGTATTCATAATCCTTTTGTCTCAATATCTCGATTAGTCATAAGGCAAGATTGGTGTCATCCTTATAAAGCCTAATCTTGTTCATCGGACTCTGATTTGATACTGACAATCCAAACGACTCGGGAAAGTCCGTTTGAGCATGGCCATGCGTTTTCCAGTATTCAAATCTCCGATTGGCCTAGAGATATTCACTCCATTTATATTGGAGGGACAAATACCATCTTGTTCCATCACTGTAAACTACTCATTTCATGATGTACCCAAACAAGGTCCTTATAGCTATCACAAAACGATAGCGTTAGACAATGATCAAAGTAGATCAGTCCATGTGCAGTCACATGCATGTGAACTCAGGTCTAAGGACTATACTCTATAGTCGTAGTAAGAATCTCTTATGACACAGATATAAATATCCTGAAGAGTTCTTATAAGCGGGTCTTGTCCGGTCGTATGTTCCCAACATACACCTATGTACTGACTTTGATGCCGCGCATCTATGACACACTGAGACTTTGTCATAAGTCACGTACCAATCCAGTCTCACACGGTTGTTGGTGTTCCAGTTTCAACAACCTTCGACTAGGGACAGGATGATATAAAACATTTATCAAATATAGGGCCTCATGATCAAGCTAAATGACTTCGATGACTCAAGATCAAGTCACTTACTTCGATGACCTATAAAATGCTTCATATCATTTTGGAACGATTATTTCATCACAGTTAAAATAATCTTGAAATAATAATTTCATTAAAACATAAAATAATGTTTTACAAGAACATATCAAATAACTAAAATAAAGCTCGCAAAACTCCCACTCAAATTTAGATTACATTTCAATGTTTCTAATGCCTACAGCTTCAGTCAGGAACTCGAGCTTAGGCCTTGGGAGTGGCTTTGTCAACGGATCAGCGACATTATCATCTGTCGGAACTCGGCTGATCTTGACTTCCTTTCTATTAATGATGTCACGTATCAAGTGATATCTTCTTTGAACATGCTTGGATTTCTGGTGTGATCTTGGTTCCTTTGCCTGAGCTATAGCACCATTGTTGTCACAAAACAGTGCCAGAGGCTCAGCCGCATCTGGTATCACACCTAGTTCCATAATGAACTTTCGTATCCAAACAGCTTCCTTCGCTGCCTCTGAGGCGGCGATATATTCAGCTTCTGTAGTGGAATCTGCAACGGTATCTTGCTTGGAGCTTCTCCAACTGATTGCACCGCCATTCAGACAAAAGATATAACCGGACTGTGACCGGAAATCATCTGTGTCTGTCTGGAAACTTGCGTCCGTGAATCCACTGACTTTAAGCACATCACTTCCACCGTACACCAAGAACTTATCCTTAGTATGTCTTAGATACTTCAAGATATTCTTTACGGCAATCCAATGGTTTTCACCTGGATTTGACTGGTATCTACTCGTCATGCTCAATGCATAAGCAACATCAGGACGAGTACAGATCATGGCATACATGACAGATCCTATTGCAGATGCATAAGGAATATTCTTCATGCGCTCAAGCTCAGCAGCTGACGTAGGGCTCTGCTTCTTGCTTAGCGTTGTGCCATGTACCATTGGCGTGAAGCCCTTCTTGGAATCTTTCATGCTGAATCTTTGTAGGACTTTGTCAATGTATGAGTCTTGACACAAGCCTATCAGCCTCTTAGGTCTATCTCGATAGATCCTAATTCCAAGAACGTATGCGGCTTCACCCATGTCTTTCATGGAAAAACAACTTCCAAGCCAGTCTTTTACAGACTTCAGCATTGGAACGTCGTTTCCGAGAAGCAGTATGTCATCGACATACAGAATAAGAAATACAATTTTGCTCCCACTAGATTTCTTATACACGCACTGTTCTTCTTCGTTTCTAATGAAGTCAAATTGCTTGATCGCTTCATCAAAACGAAGATTCCAGCTCCTCGATGCTTGCTTCAATCCATAAATGGATTTATGAAGCTTGCATACTTTCCCAGCATTCTTTGGATCTATGTAACCGTCAGGTTGCGTCATATACACATCCTCTTCCAGAATACCATTCAGGAAGGCGGTTTTCACGTCCATCTGCCAAATTTCATAATCATGAAAAGCTGCAGTTGCTAGTAGAATCCGAATAGATTTCATCATAGCCACTGGTGAATAGGTTTCATCGTAATCCACACCGTGAACTTGTCTGAAACCTTTTGCCACCAACCTGGCTTTATAAATCTGGACATTTCCATCCACGTCAATCTTCTTCTTGAAGATCCATTTGCACTCGATGGCTTTTACACCAGCGGGTAAGTCAACCAACGAAAACACTTGGTTGACCGACATGGAGTCCATTTCGGAATCAGTGGCCTTGCGCCACTTAGAGGAATCTGGGCCCATCATGGCTTGATTGAAGTTCGATGGTTCATCACCATCAATGATCAAAAGATCATGACAGTTAGTCACGAGGAATCCTTGATATCTCTCGGGTTCGTGACGGATCCTCCCGGATCTTCGAACTTCAGGTACTACAGGTTCAGGCTCTACAATTTCTTGTAGGTCCTCCTGCTGCTCTTCCTCATTAGGTTGAGCAGTATCCTGTTCATCTTGAATTTCTTCAAGCAGTACCTTACTCCCACTGTCTTTCTTAAAGAGAAACTCCCTCTCAAGAAAGTTACAATCCCGGGCAACAAAGATCTTGTTCTCGGAACGTAGATAGAAGTAATAAGCCTTGGTTTCCCGTGGATAACCAATGAAGTAGCATTTGTCAGATTTTGGTATAAGCTTGTCTGAGATCAATCTCTTGACATAGGCTTCACAACCCCAAATTCTGAGATAAGACAGCACTGGAGCTTCTCCAGTCCATAATTCATATGGTGTCTTTGCTACTGCTTTCGATGGCGCTCTATTTAGAGTGAACACTGCTGTTAGCAGAGCATATCCCCAAAGGGATATTGGAAGGTCTGTGTGACTCATCATAGATCGAACCATATCCAATAAGGTCCGATTTCTCCTCTCAGACACGCCATTCCATTGAGGTGTTCCAGGAGGAGTGAGTTGGGATACGATCCCACACTCTCTCAGATGATCACTGAATTCCTGGCTTAAGTATTCTCCTCCTCGGTCGGACCGAAGAGCCTTAATGCTTTTGCCAAGTTGGTTCTGTACTTCATTTTGGAATTCTCTGAACTTTTCAAAAGATTCAGACTTATGTTTCATCAAATAAACATATCCATACCTACTGAAATCATCAGTGAAGGTAATGAAGTACTGATAGTTTCCTCTTGCATTTGTGGACATTGGGCCACACACATCAGTGTGTATCAGGCCCAATAAGTCACTGGCCCTCTCGTTAGGTTTATTAAAGGGGGCCCGTGTCATTTTGCCCATTATGCAGGATTCGCATTTCTCACATGACTCAAAGTCAAATGAGCCAAGAAGTCCATTCGAATGGAGCCTCTTGATGCGTTTCTCGCTGATGTGCCCTAAACGACAATGCCATAGAAACGTTCGGTTTTCCTCATTAGGTTTAAACCGTTTTGTATTAATGTTATAAATTGGCGCGGATTGATCGAGTATGTAAAGCCCATTCGTAAGAGGGGCAGAACCATAGAACAAATTGTTGCGATTGAAGGAACATAATTTATTCTTAACTGAAAAATCATAACCTTCCAAATCCAACAAAGAAATTGAAATAATATTTCTGCTTATAGCAGGTACAAAATAACAATTATTCAGTTCTAAAATCAATCCCGAAGGTAAAGACAACAAGTATATGCCTACAGCTAGTGCTGAAACTTTCGCTCCATTCCCAACTCGTAGCTCCACTTGTCCTTGCTTCAGCCTTCTACTGTTGCTGAGTGCCTGCATATTAGTACAAATATGAGCCCCATAACCAGTATCCATGACCCATGAGGTATTATCAGAAGTAGTTGTATTAACTTCTATAACAAAAATACCTGATGAAGAAGTCTCGAAAGTCTTCTTCTTCAATTCCTTTAGACCTTCCTGGAATTTCTTACAATCTCTTCTCCAATGCCCCAGTTCTTTGCAGAACCTGCACATGTCAGTTGGCCCAGCCTTGGACTTGGGCTTGGGCTTTGGCGTGTCCTTGTCCGCGACTTGGACAGCCTTGGCCGCTCCCTTATCCTTAGCAGAGGATTTCTTAAACCCCTTGCCCTTTTGCACCATAAGCACATTGGGGTCCTTGGCGGTTTTCCTCAAGTTGGGCTCTGCAGTCTTGAGCATTCCGTGAAGCTCAGGTAGTGTCTTACTCAAGCCATGCATGTTAAAGTTCAGAATGAACTGATCATAGCTTGCAGGTAAAGACTGCAGAATGATGTCGCAGGCAAGTTCCTGGCTGATTGGGCAGTCGAGTTTCTGAAGATGATCGAGATAACCCATCATCTTCAAGACATGAGGACTCACTGCCGCATTCGCAGCCAACTTACAGTCCAAGAGGTTCTTAACTGCCTGGAACCTCTCGGTCCTAGCCTGCTCCTGAAAAAGCGATTTCAGGCTTGCCATTATCTCGATGGGAGACAATACACTTTCGAACTGTTTTTGCAGCTCAGGAGTCATTGTCACCAACATCAGGCAATAGACATCATTTTCATCTGACGAATGCTTTTCCCAAGCATTGTGCAGAGTCCTGGCAGCATTGGCAAGAGGCCTCTCGGGGAGGGGATCTCGAAGGACATAATCCTTCTTCTCCTGCTTGAGGACCAGCCTCAAGTTCCTTTACCATGTCAGGAAGTTCGTTCCAGTCAGCTTCTCCTTCTCGAGAACAGACCGGATCGAGAATGTGTTTTGTGTGCTTGTAGTAGTCATATCTGAAATATATAAATAAAAAGGTTATTATGTTCAAAATGACTAATCTCGTATTAAAATTTAATATGATTAATCACGCATTATATTCAATAACCTAAGTTACCCTCAATAGAATATAATGATTCCAAGATCCACATATAACTAAGATTAAAGTGGGCCACTGGCCGTCACCCAACCTTAGCTTATATCGGTAAGCCCTATATCGGCTAATTATATCCGTGATATAACTCTTGGTTATGAATCTGGGCCCGAGGCCCAATCCACTCTGATGTCTCAAGGCCCGGGACTCCCGATGGCCTAGTCAAGAAAACCAGACTATACAGTCATGTAATCATTAATGTCTGGGACTCCCAATGACATTTATGAATCACAAACTGTCTTACCCACGCAAAAACAGACATCCTCACACTGTAAGGCCATGAATGCAATTGAATGGGCTTTGACAGCTGACATAGCCTGGACAAGACATCCAACGCTTGATATTATTTGAGGTTCGTAGGTTTATTAAAATTCATTCCCAAAATAGAAGATTACTATTTCGGGAAACTTTCTATTTATAGAAACCTACTATTTTTGGAAACTTTCTAAAATTGGAAACTTTCTAAAAACGGAAACTTTCTAACTTTAGAAATTTCTTTAAAAAAATCCAAAACCCGCAAATTCAGAAACTTCTATTTTAAGAAACTTTCTAATTTCAAAATTTCGGAAACTTTAATTTAAAATCGACTTTATAATTTTATAAAATAAATTTTAAATTTATCTGAAGAAAGACTCAAATAATTGGCCCAATTGTTTTAACTTCTTGGCCCGAGGCCCAAGAATTGGTCCATGTCCAAGACATGACCCAATTGTCCAATTAATTGACATAACCGGTCTGGTTCATTAAAACTGGTCTAACCAAGTTTTAATTACTACGATGACCACAATTGTCAACCGGTTATTTACTAAACCGGAATTTCTCAATTTATTTGGTCCAACCAAATCAAATTAGAAATTCCTGGTTTAGGGACTAAATCCAATATTTCTTTCGACATTGGATTTCTTATCCCGGTTTAACCAGACTTAATAAAATTATTAAATCTGTTTATTAAACCAGGACGAAATGATTTTAATTAAAATTTTAAACCGAACCGAACCGAAATTGGTCACGGACCATTCATGGCCGTGACCTAGCCGCAAGCCAGCACGCGAACGATCGTTGCTGCTTCACGGGACGGGACGTAGCGATCGTTGCGATCCATCCTTGCACGATCAAGACGCGATCATCGGATCAGCCGTGATCATCCGATCGATCCATGATCGATCGATGCATCAACAGCCATCAGTCGACGCAATCCAAGTCATATAGCTTGGTTTGCGATTTTCCAACGTTTGTTCAGGATTCAATTCAGTTTCTTAAGTGTTTTTCTTATCAGTAATGGATTCAAAACACTTCTAAACAGAATAAACAACCTAAACATGAATCTAAAACAAGAAATCCTAAGAACCAATGGCTCTGATACCACTGTTGGAAATCGTTTGGTTGATCCTGATGTAATTCACAGATTCATATCAACCTAAACATACAGATCTAGGTTCTCTTGAATAGAAACATTACATGATCTCACCTTTTACCTGTTTGTTGCAGCGGAAGGAATTGAACAGGTCAGAGATCAGAGAGATGCACCGAGGGATGAATCCTCCAAAGGTTCACACACGCTTTCACAGGAAACAGCTGCTAGACCACAAGGGGAACTCGGCGCAGAGAGAGAGAGTTTACGGCTCAAGTGTTAGGGTTAATCAGTCTGAAACTCGAGTTTTATGACACAAAACTCGTCCTGTTCCGTTTGGGCCATTTGGCCCAAACACCAATTAACTCGACGGCGTGCAGGCACTGCATCGATCGATGCACCTTGTGCATCGATCGATACACAGTACCTAAACCGTTTTATTCTCTCTAAGTACAGTAAATGCCTAGCACTTTTACCATACTTCTGCTAAACCGTTCCTACACGTTTTCCTGTTAGCTTAGGCGTGTGACCCATATGGGATCATATAATAAAAGCAATAAGTCCAAGACTTATAGATCATGAGCGGACTCTAGCAAGCCATCATGACCCCCAATATTATATGACTTATGTCTGATCACTGACATACTCTTACTTTCTAGAGACAGTACCGAGATTACTGGACACAATTCCAACAAAGAGAGGTCCTAGTGGGTGAAAAATCCATCATCCCCAGCTTCTCTGCCATAGAGTATGGCATAAGACTTCCAGCAGCTCCTAAATCACACAAAGAGCGCCTAAAGCTATCCTCAAAGATAGAACAACTCAGCACAAATATCCCAGGATCAGGTAGCTTCTTCCGGATCTTAGTTAGCAGTACTTCACTGATCTGTTTAGGGACCACTATCACCCAATCTTTCAGCATCTCGTCCATTGGTAGCATCTTCTCCAAGTACCTCTGCGCACAAGGGTGATAAGGTGGATCATCAGATTGTGGAATTTCTTCCAACTTCTCATCCATCTCTTCCAGCTGTTTAAGCTCATCAATCTCCTGTTGAGTTATCTCAGACAATCCAGGGAATAGTCGATTAAGCTCTTGATCCGTCTCTGCATCAATTCCATGAGAGTCAAGTGAATCTGTCTGTCCACGGCATGCAACGATCGACGCAATAGGTGCATCGATCGATGCAGATGAGTTTTCACAGATTCCACCCGAGAGTTTTTCCTCAATTTCGAGTTTCTCAGGTTCTTCCACCAGTTCAGCTGTGTTTAACTCGAATTTTTTACCTTGGTATGATCCATCATTGATATAAACTGACCAAGCCTTGATGTGGGTGTCCACGACACTCTTTCCCTTAACAGAACTTGAAATTTGGCTCACCTGTGTGTCCAATTTCTTCACATGTGTACTTAAGGACTCAAAATTCCCATTAAGGTCCTCATACACAACATCTAACTTCCTGTTGCAGTCCACATCAATCTTAGTCTGTCCTTCTAGCAACTGCTCCATCATACTCTCTGAAACACCCCATCCCGGCCATAGGCCTAGACGGATGTCCCATTAACTAATCCATTCTAAGTTGAGGTTCTTTTGCAACCTCAACCCTAAACGTTTTATACTTAGCCAAATCCTTAACAAAATTCATTCCATTCATCCATTCCGTTCTAACATTCTAAGCAAGAATAATAAGGCAAATAGACATTTTATTAATAATCAAAGGTACCAATACAATGTAGTCAAACGCATTATGCTAATAGTATTCGGTCCTAGTACAATGTCTATCTAAATACACCACTCGTCTCGGTCTTGTCCGCGTCTAGGATGAGTCATCCCCATGACCATCCTTGTTACCTGAAAACCAAAGCCATTTCATAAACATATATTTTTAAGTTAAGGTTTAACAACCTAAAATTTTAGTCTATATGATCCCCTTATACTTCCCATTCAATTCGCATTTTAATACTAAGTATACTAGGCCAAACGTTCCATGTGATAAGCCGTCTCGCGACCGGACGGTCGCCCGTACAACCGCATGCGTCCGTAAGGTCTTTCACGCACGACCTTATGGTCGTCCGCGTACTTGCATGCGATCGTCCGTCTATGTCCGTATCGGGATTAATCATCGGCATGGTCTCTCGGACGTACACGCGCATGACAGCGTTGGATCATGGCCGAGCCGTGTTGCCGCGTTAGCGTGTATCGGTACATATGGTACGATCTTGGTTCGCGGCATCCCGAAGGATATCACGACCGTACCGCGAGCGTACTACGATCATTCCGTGACCCGATAGCCGTCCGTTCATGAACGGATGCAACTGTTCGCGCGAAAGGATGCGATCATGCCGCGGACGGTTATGATCGATCCTCACGTTCGCACGTCAGACCACGGACAAGCTTAGCGTCTTACGACTGCCCTTAGACACTCGCGTCATCCGTCCGACCCACACCACGGTCCATCTTACTGCCGGTCACGGTTCTTTTCCCGATCCTTCCGATCGGTTCCATACTTGGTCCGATCACATCCTTTGTCTTACGATTCTCGGTTCAACCGTCCCCCTAGACGGCCCGTTAAACCGTTCCGACCATTTGACCCTTTGCGCCCCAATCATGGAATTAACCGCGACCAACCGCTTGATGGCCGTTCATTCACGACCATGGCCTTTGGCCGGTCGTGTGGCTTACATGAGCGTTTGAGAACCGACATAGAATCTCTCTATGACCGGCTTTGACTTAGAAGAAGAAATAGAATGATCCGGCCACAATCAATCCGACCATAAGCCTTTGGCTTGGCCAAGGCCGATAGAGATAGAGGCTCGGATGGTACCTTAGAGGTGGTCGGTGCTTTGCCCTGGTCCGTAGTCGCTTTGGAAGTCATTCCTCCTTTCCAAACCGCGCCTAGTCCCCTTTAACCAACCGCTCCTCTTCTTAGACCGCCGGTGATTCCTTGCAAGCAATCGGCCGGCCCTTCTCTCTCTTTATCTCTCTCTTTCTCTCGGTTTATATGGCTTATGCCTTAGAGAAAATAATGGGATTCTTCCCTTGTGTGTGTAGTGTGCGAAAATGGCCCTTAAGGCTTGTATTTATAAGCCTAAACTCGCCCCATAACCGCCCAAGGAGAAGAGACACAAGTTGGCTTGCGAATGGTCATGACTTCCATTGGCAACCATTCGCTATTGGCGCCTTGGTCAGCTAGTGTCACTAGCTGACCAGCTGATTCCACACTTCTACACTTCAGCTTAGCTGAGCTAAGCTGGTCACTAGCTTCTCTAGCTGATAGCTCGGCCGTCCAGCTGGTTTCTCTTAGGTAAAGCTCCCGTTTAGTCGAACTTAACTCTTCTCTGCCCATGGAACACTCTTATAGATCTTTTAGATCGTGAGTTCTGACTTCTGGTTCCATGAACAGCCCGAATGGCCCTTAGGCCGGTTCGGGGATGTTACAAGTCTCCCCCCCTTGAAATGGATTCGTCCCTGAATCCGATCCAAGGTGTTCGTTCCTTGTAAACTCCTCAAACCATTCTGGATAGTCAGCCTTCATTCTGTTCTCGGTTTCCCAAGTTATCTCCTTAACCCCATTGCAGATCCATTCCACCTTCACCATCTGGTTGACTTTCTTCCTGGTTGCTTTTTCCAACCTATCCATAATCCTCAAGGGCCTTGTTTCCAAGGTGAGATTTGCCTTTAGATCCTCGGGGATTTCGGGCATAATCTTATCCTGATCCGATAAGCACTTGCGCAATTGTGAGACATGGAACACGTTGTGGAACGCTTCCATCTCATTAGGCAAGTCTAGCTTATAGGCAACGGTCCCGACCCGTTCTAGGATCGTGAACGGTCCTAAGTATCTTGGATCAAGTTTCCCACGTTTGGAAACCCTTGCCCTTCCTTTGAAGGTGATCATCCTAAGGTAGACTCGATCCCCAACTTGGAATTCGATGTCTTTCCTTCTTTTATCTGCGTAACTCTTTTGGCGGTCTTGCGCCTCTTGCGTCTTGGCTCTTAGGAAACGGATTTGCTCCGTTGTTTCCTCAATTATCTCTGGCCCAAGGACTCGAGATTCACCCACTTGCGTCCAACATAGTGGAGTCCTGCAGGGCCGCCCATACAACGCTTCGTAGGGGGACATTCCGATGCTTGCTTGGTAACTGTTGTTGTAAGCAAACTCGGTCAAGGGCAAATACTTTTCCCAAGAGTCTCCCCAGTCTAGAACACATGATCTCAACATGTCTTCTAACGTTTGTATGGTCCTTTCCGACTGACCATCCGTTTGTGGATGATAAGCCGTACTCATGTTCACTCTCGTTCCTAGGGCTTTCTGGAAAGCTTGCCAGAAATAAGAAGTGAACCGACCATCTCGATCTGAGACTATGCTTTCTGGTACACCATGAAGTCTTACGATCTCATCAATGTACTTTTCAGCAAGTTTACCAACTCCATCAGTCTTCTTGATGGCTAAGAAGTGTGCGGACTTGGTCAGTCTGTCCACCACTACCCAAATCGTGTCCCTTCTTGACCGGGTCACCGGCAGTCCAGATACAAAGTCCATCGTAATGTTATCCCACTTCCACTCCGGAATGGGTAAACTTTGCATCAGGCCGCTCGGGACTTGGTGTTCAATCTTGACCAATTGACACGTTTGGCACTTAGACACCCATTCAGCAATGTCCTTCTTCATCCCGACCCAGTGATAGTACCGTTTGAGGTCTTGGTACATCTTGGTCTGTCCGGGATGTATAGAGAACTTAGACTGATGAGCCATCCTTAGGATTTCTTCCTTAAGGCCTTTCACATAGGGAACACACACTCGACCATTCACCACAACCGTCCCGCTGTTAGTGAACTGATACTCAGTGTTGTTGTTATTAACCGATTTCATCAACTCTTCATCATGCTCTTGGGCCAACCTGACCCTCGTCAGCAGATCCGCCTGATCTGCTGCTCCAAGTCCTAGTGGCTCATTGTCCACGGTCAGGGCATTAAGGTGCAAGGACCGGACCAATCCGATCAAGGTCTCTGCATCCTTTTCTGCGGCCACTTCAGTCCTTTTCCGACTTAAGGCATCTGCAACCAAGTTGGCCTTTCCTGGATGGTAAGTGATGTCTAGATCGTAATCCGCCACCAATTCCATCCACCTTCTTTGCCTTAGGTTAAGGTCAGGCTGAGTGAACACATACTTCAGACTCTTATGGTCGGTGAATAGTTGCACTTTGGCTCCGTAGAGATAAGATCGCCAGATCTTAAGTGCAAAAATCACAGCGGCCATCTCGAGATCGTGAGTGGGGTAGTTACCCTCGTGTTTCCTCAACTGCCTTGAGGCATAGGCTATCACCTTCCCGTCCTGCATCAGAACGCACCCTAACCCGTTCCGGGATGCATCTGTGTAGACCACGTATGGTACATTGTCTACTGGCAGTGTTAGGACAGGTGCTTTGGTTAACATATCCTTCAAGTCATTGAAACTTTTCTCCGCGGCCTCAGTCCATTCGAACTTCACGTTCTTTCCGGTCAGCTTAGTCATAGCCTTAGCCATGCTTGCAAAACCTTGGACAAACCGCCTATAGTAACCGGCCAGCCCGAGGAAACTTCTAACCTCGGTTGCGTTCCTCGGCCGCGGCCACTCTTCAATTGAACGGATCTTGTCCGGATCAACTGAGACACCTTCATCAGACACTATGTGTCCTAGGAACCCTATCCTTGTTTGCCAGAAGCTGCACTTGCTGAGCTTGGCATAGAGCTTCTGTGCTCTTAGGATTTCCATCACGATCCTTAGATGTTCACCGTGTTCTCTTCGGTTCTTGGAGTAGACAAGGATGTCATCAATGAATATGATAACGAACTTATCCAACCATTCCCGAAAAACACCATTCATCATCTTCATGAATGCAGCTGGTGCGTTTGTTAGACCAAATGGCATGACCACAAACTCATAGTGACCATACCGAGTTCTAAAGGCTGTTTTCCTCACGTCCTCAGGTGCTATCGGGATTTGATGGTACCCCGAAGCCAGATCGATCTTGGAAAACACCGTTGAACCCTTTAATTGATCCAACAATTCATCTATCCGAGGCAATGGGTACTTGTTCTTCACAGTAACCCGGTTTATGCCTCGGTAATCAATGCACAACCGAAGGCTTCCGTCCTTCTTCTTGACGAATAGAACGGGCGCCCCCCATGGAGAACTACTTGGCCTAATAAAGCCTTTGTCTAGTAGTTCTTCTAGCTGCTTCTTCAGCTCAGCCATCTCGGCTGGAGCCATTCTATATGGCGCCTTGGAGAGAGGCTTGGTCCCTGGTTCTAACTCAATGACGAACGGATCAGACCGGTCAGGCGGTAAGCCTTCTAGGGCCTTGAACACATCCTCAAAGTCGTTGACCACTGGGATCTCTTCGACCTTTGTCTCCGGCCCAACTTCCTTAGTAGTGATGGTGGCTAGGTATGCTTCGCATCCCTTTTCCAGCATCCGTTCTGCTTGGATAGCAGAGACGACCAAACTCCCCGAAGTTGGTCTTACTCCTTGGAACACGACCCTTCCCTCTGGCCGTTCCAAGTTCACCCTTCCTCGGTGGCATTCAATGGTGGCTCGGTTTTGTCCAAGCCAATCCATCCCTAAGATCACTTCATGATTCTTAAGTTGGACTACTACTAGATCAGCTGGCATGTCCACGCCTCCAATGGAAACGGGAACCGCCTTCACTAACCCTAGCATAGGCATCACTTGCCCACCGGCCGCATTTACAATGCCTTGGCCGGCCGTTTGTTCCTTTTGGAACAAGCCTTTCCCAATCATTCTGGGACTCACAAAACTATGTGTAGCCCCAGAGTCAAATAGAGTGAGTGCCTCTACACCACCTATTGTAACGGTCCCTACACATTCCCCCAATTGTCTAAGTGTCCCACCCTTTTCCCCAATGTATGCAATGCATTTAAAAATTGAAGAAGTAGAGGTCTTAGTGACGTACCAGTTATCGAGTCATAGGAGCCGGCTTCGGCCGAGTCCTTCACCAGATTGTAGACTCGGGGTGTCCCGGCTTGGCCCTTGGCCTTAACCGCGCGACCTTCTTGTCCCCGGTTCCCTTCTGGCGCCTTCTGCTTATCACCTTGCAGCTTCGGGCAATCACGCATGTAATGCCCGGTCTTTCCACATTGGAAACATGTCAATGGTCTTTCTGTCACCCTTTCTTGCCCCTTCTGTGGACAGTTTGTGACTTCATGGTCTTTGCTGCCACACTTCGCACATACCTTCCCGGCTTTCCAACACTCCCCCAAGTGATATTTGCCACAGGTGGTACACTTCGTGCGGTCAGAGGATTGGCGATCAGCCCCCACTTGATCCCATTTCCTCTTTAGGTTCTTCCCGGATCGGTTGGCCTCTTTGTCCTGTGCCTTAGTACCGACGCGGTTCTCCTCGGCCATGTTGGCCTCCACAGTAGCAGCTCGTTCAACCAGCTCAGAGACTGAGTCATAGGAGCAAACCGAGCAATGAGTCCGCAGTTCCACACGCAGGCCGCGCAGGAAACGGCGCACTTGAGCCGGCTCATCCTCAACATCACGTCCCACGTACTGTCTGAGACGATCAAACTCTGCCTCGTACTCACGGACCGTCTTGCGGCCTTGGGTCAAGCTCAGGTACTTACCCTCCATACGATCCCAAGCCTCAGCTGGGAAGTACTTCCGGTTGAACTCAACCTCAAAGTCAGCAAACGAGTCAATGAGACCCTTGGTACGTCTGTCCACTGACAGCCACCAGTTATGCGCGTCCCCTTCCAGGAAGTGAACCGCAATGTCCTTCCGGTAGTCCTCGGGACACCGGGTGGATCGGAAGTTCCGGACAAGCCGTGACTTCCACTCATCGGCCTCAAGTGGGTCTGCACTTCCCTTGAAATGCTTGGTGCCCAACTTGGTGATGTGACCAAGAACGTTGAGGTAGTCCACCTTACGGTTCTTTCTGGGAACCGGTGACTCTACCACTACTACGTCCTGCTCATCATCACTAAGGTCCTTGGTCTCCACGACCTTGGCCTTAAGCCCTTCAGAAAACGATTTCTGACCAGAAGAGATGTTCTGGTTCAGTGTCGTTAACTGGTCCATGACCTCCTTCAGCATGGTCCACATCTGACCGATGTTCGGGACCGCGGTCAATGGCTCACCATCGCCGCCCATAGCATCGTCTTCCCCACGTCCGGTCTCACCTCGAGCCGCGTGAGACGAGGACTCGCCCACATCATCCTCTCTACCCTCAACCTCGATGTCCGGTTCATTAACCCTAGTCGAGTTGAGAATGTTAGGATCGGTGGGACCCGTGCTCTTCTGAGTGACCTCAGGACCGGTCATCCCAGGCTGGATGGGCGTGGTCTGGTCCTTGGATCCTTGTCCGTTCCCAGCCACACTCTTGTCCTTAGTACGCTTTGACTTGCTTTTTCCAACCTGAAGATCAACAAGTTAAGACATTCAACACAAGCAATCTTCAAGTCCTAAACAAGTCTAACAATTCCTACACGGACAATCTAACACGGACGAGTGGTGTAGCCCCATAACCCATAGCCTAGGAAATAACTCCGCTCTGATACCAACTTGAAACACCCCATCCCGGCCATATGCCTAGACGGATGTCCCATTAACTAATCCATTCTAAGTTGAGGTTCTTTTGCAACCTCAACCCTAAACGTTTTATACTTAGCCAAATCCTTAACAAAATTTATTCCATTCATCTATTCCGTTCTAACATTCTAAGCAAGAATAATAAGGCAAATAGACATTTTATTAATAATCAAAGGTACCAATACAATGTAGTCAAACGCATTATGCTAATAGTATTCGGTCCTAGTACAATGTCTATCTAAATACACCACTCGTCTCGGTCTTGTCCGCGTCTAGGATGAGTCATCCCCATGACCATCCTTGTTACCTGAAAACCAAAGCCATTTCATAAACATATATTTTTAAGTTAAGGTTTAACAACCTAACATTTTGGTCTATATGATCCCCTTATACTTCCCATTCAATTCTCATTTTAATACTAAGTATACTAGCCCAAACGTTCCATGTGATAAGCCGTCTCGCGACCGGACGGTCGCCCGTACAACCGCATGCGTCCGTAAGGTCTTTCACGCACGACCGTATGGTCGTCCGCGTACGTGCATGCGATCGTCCGTCTATGTCCGTATCGGGATTAATCATCGGCATGGTCTCTCGGACGTACACGCGCATGACCGCGTTGGATCATGGCCGAGCCGTGTTGCCGCGTTAGCATGTATCGGTACATACAGTACGATCTTGGTTTGCGGCATCCCGAAGGATATCACGACCGTACCGCGAGCGTACTACGATCATTCCGTGACCCGATAGCCGTCCGTTCATGAACGGATGCAACTGTTCGCGCGAAAGGATGCGATCATGCCGCGGACGGTTATGATCGATCCTCACGTTCGCACGTCAGACCACGGACAAGCTTAGCGTCTTACGACTGCCCTTAGACACTCGCGTCATCCGTCCGACCCACACCACGGTCCATCTTACTGCCGGTCACGGTTCTTTTCCCGATCCTTCCGATCGGTTCCATACTTGGTCCGGTCACATCCTTTGTCTTACGATTCTCGGTTCAACCGTCCCCCTAGACGGCCCGTTAAACCGTTCCGACCATTTGACCCTTTGCGCCCCAAACATGGAATTAACCGCGACCAACCGCTTGATGGCCGTTCATTCACGACCATGGCCTTTGGCCGGTCGTGTGGCTTACATGAGCGTTTGAGAACCGACATAGAATCTCTCTATGACCGGCTTTAACTTAGAAGAAGAAATAGAATGATCCGGCCACAATCAATCCGACCATAAGCCTTTGGCTTGGCCAAGGCCGATAGAGATAGAGGCTCGGATGGTACCTTAGAGGTGGTCGGTGCTTTGCCCTGGTCCGTAGTCGCCTTGGAAGTCATTCCTCCTTTCCAAACCGCGCCTAGTCCCCTTTAACCAACCGCTCCTCTTCTTAGACCGCCGGTGATTCCTTGCAAGCAATCGGCCGGCCCTTCTCTCTCTTTATCTCTCTCTTTCTCTCGGTTTATATGGCTTATGCCTTAGAGAAAATAATGGGATTCTTCCCTTGTGTGTGTAGTGTGCGAAAATGGCCCTTAAGGCTTGTATTTATAAGCCTAAACTCGCCCCATAACCGCCCAAGGAGAAGAGACACAAGTTGGCTTGCGAATGGTCATGACTTCCATTGGCAACCATTCGCTATTGGCGCCTTGGTCAGCTAGTGTCACTAGCTGACCAGCTGATTCCACACTTCTACACTTCAGCTTAGCTGAGCTAAGCTGGTCACTAGCTTCTCTAGCTGATAGCTCGGACGTCCAGCTGGTTTCTCTTAGGTTAAGCTCCCGTTTAGTCGAACTTAACCCTTCTCTGCCCATGGAACACTCTTATAGATCTTTTAGATCGTGAGTTCTGACTTCTGGTTCCATGAACAGCCCGAATGGCCCTTAGGCCGGTTCGGGGATGTTACACTCTCCATCTTTCTCTCATGAGCATTAGTAGCAGGAGGTGTTTGGTAAGAGGAAGATCCATAAGTCCTCTGATTACCTTGCTGAAACGGCTTCTGGAAACCAGCATTCTGTCCAAAGCCAGAAGAGTTTTGATTGCTTGTGAAAGCACTCTTCTGTCCACCATTGAAGAACCTATTACCTTGCTGATTACCAAACCTATTCCCTTGGAAACCAGATCCTCCAATGTAGTTCACATCCTCTTCCTGACCATCTTCTTCAGCTTGGATCACTTCAACATCTTGAGCAAAATGGATACCTTTCTTCCCAGCCAACAGATTACAAACTGTATCCAACTTAGTCCTAATATCAGCAATCTCCAGATTATCCATCTTTCCACCAGACTCCTTCCTTCTCCTATTAGGAGTCTTGCAGCTATTACTGCTTACTAAGTTATCTATCAGTTGCTTAGCTTGCTCAGGAGTCCTAGTGTTGAAATTTTCATTGCTGGAATTATCCAACACAGTCTGGTAAGGGAGATCTATACCTCTAAAGAAAATACCCAACAATGTTACCTCAGTGAATCCATGATGCAGGCAGTCACGTTGGTACTTCTTAAATCTCATCCAGGCAGTCTTAAGAGGCTCTATATGACCTTGGGAGAAATTGAGAATGTCCTGTCTCGACTGATCAGAGCGAGGATCATCATAAAAGTGTCTCAGAAACTCACTCTTCACAGCATCCGATGTAGTAAACTTCCCAGGTGGAAGTTGTTTCAGCCAGGCAGCAGCATCTCCTGCGAGAGAGTAGGGGAAAAGTTTGAGAAACAGATAGTCATAGTTCACTCCATCATACTTCATCCCAATGACTATGTCCTCAAAATCATCAATATGATCCATTGGCTGCTCATTAGGGAAACCATGGAAGGCATTCTGCCTCAGAATAGAGTAGTAGATGGTCTTGATCTCAAAGTCATTCCTCTCAAAACCAGGAGGTACAAGTGCTGACCGGTTAGCATGAAACTCATCCGGACGGTTATAGTCAGCAAGAGTCCTCTCATGAATAACCATCTGTCTCTGACCTTGTCCTTAGACTTGTCCTTGTGCTTGTCGCGGTTCAGGCTCAGGTTCAGGTTCAGGTTCAGGTTCAGGGATAACATTCCCTTCAGCATCAATCCTATGCCCAGCAGCATTGTACGGATTGTTATGTCGGTCCCTCAGGACACCTTGAGCATCGGGCATCAGAATCAGACGTTCTTGAACCATTCTTGCTCTTTGACTTTTCCTGTTAGTTCTCTCTAGTCTAGCAAGCTCTTCAAGTATGAGATGAATGAGATTCGAGTTCGGATTACTTCTGGTATCACGCGTCTGCATAAACCGTCTGTAATCGCAGTGCAACGATCGATGCTTAGAGGCAACGATCGATTCAACTCTAGTAGCCTTGCAACGATCGATTCAAGAGGAGCAACGATCGATGCCAAGCGATTGTCAGACCTGCGACAGAGAAAAAAACAGAGAAAATTAGTAACCAAAAACAAAAAATAAAAATCCTAGTCTAAACCCTAAGTTCACATCTATCGAAGACTCAAAAGAGTCCCCGGAAACGGCGTCAAAAACTTGATAGGGTCAAGAATTAATCATATTCTACTGCAAGTGCACAATCAATGCAATTATAGTATGTAGGGTATCGAATCCACAAGGACTCTAGGCAACGATAGATTATAGAACGGTCGAGTTAAACTAGGAGAAAGTAGTGAGAAACTAAAAAGCAAAGCAGGAAAGTAAATCAGGTTGCAAGATTGGTTTGAAGGCAATTAACTAAAGCGCTAAGTCTAGGGGGTTCTCAGGAAATCAGACAAGCAGATCAGATAAACAGTCAGGATCAAATTAAGTATGGTTCTAGAACTCAAACACGGATATAGAACTAACCAACTTTCGTTGTGAGAATTCTCTAAGTCTAATAGCAGAAATCCATTTTTTTTTGTAATTCCTAACAGATTAAACTAGCTTTAAGATTAAGTTCGATATGTTCACAATTCAATTAAACCAAATTTCTTTGCGAGTAATTCAATTGCTCAACCTAAATAGTTCAGATTCTAAATCGCACTTTCGTGTCAATTTAACAACCTAAGATCTAGATTCTAAGTGATCAAGTTAGAAACTAGTATTAAGCTAAATCAAGGTTGAAGAACAATTATGGTATGAATCCTAACTGAAATAAATAAATCTAGCAAGTCATGAAATCCCTATGAGAATCCCTAAACCTAACTATGAATCTACTCAGACATAGAATATGAAAACATAATCAATGAAATAATAGATTGCATAAATAAAGAGTAAAGATAGGGGTTCGAAATCTTCTCCAAAAAGCAGAAAGCAGTACATGATTATATCAGCCCCAAAAGCTCTAGAAATCTCTATGCTCAAAGTATAAAAGCCTAAATAAATTGTCTGTCAAAGCGTATCTAAAAACTGATGTAAAAACCTAATTATATATGCTAATCACGTCTTGGGGCTTTTTTGTAATTATCAGGAACTTCTGGGCAAAACTGTGAATTCTGCATTCTTCATTAAACCGCCGAGGAAGGCCCATCTCGCTTGTGTGCCGATCGATGCACAATGTGTGTCGATCGATGCATTACTCTGTTTTGGACAGTGAACTCTATCTCTCGGGTCAAAGCACCAAAATGCTCCAAAACGCTCCATAAACTCCAAATCTGCTCTAAACGTGCTAATACCTGTAAAAGACTCTAAAGCAACACTAAAAGACTCTAAAACACACTTATATCATGGTCTAAAACCGGTAAAAACCATGATATATCACTTGACCGACCTTGGAATCCTCCACCTGGTTATATGACTTTGTACGAGTCATACTTCATTAACACTGATACCGCGGGCAGTCTCTGTTGGCTGCCGCTTCCCGACTTACTTGTATCCTACTGTCATCGTCGCGAGATCGCCATTTCTCAGCTCTCGGCCGTCGCGGTTCGCCACATGGTGGGTCTTCTTGTGCTCGGAGCCGAAGCCGACATAACGATCTCTGTCAGTATTTTCGAAGAGATGACTTCGATCAATCCTATGATGAATACCAGTCCAGGGTGTTTCGCAGTTAAGCTAAAGAGGGGTCATGGCGTAGTTACGGATGCGCCGAATAAGATCCGTGATTGGCAGAGATACTATTTTTATGTCGAGAGAACTCCCTTAGTTGTACCCGAAGAACATAAGGAACCTATCAGATCGTCCTGGAATACGAAATTTGGTAGATATCGTTCTGAATTTGCCGTTTATCGACGTGGATGATTTACTTAATTTTTGTTTTGCTCTTGCAGTGCATCATCCATTCCTCAAGCCCTATCCGGATAACTTCTTTCTGATCGTTGAAAATATCCAAGCTCTCGGCCTTCGCAAGTGGTCACATCTTACTCGGGAACGCATTAACAAACCTCTCCCGCGGATCTCCAAAGGTATATCTCGTTCGCCGGTTCGTAAGAGTCGATGTTTTCCATTTTGAGTCCTGAACTTTTTCCTTCTTTTTTTTAGGTAAGTGGAACACTAAGGAAAAGGTTACTCCAAACCAATTAGTGAAACCGAGGATGGGAAAAGTGAAGAAGATTGCATCGGTCGATTACTCGCAGAAGATCTCGTCCAACCCTTCGCGCTCTGTTAAGCCGGCGAAAGAGAAAGAGGTGACATTATTGCCTCAAGGTGATGGCGGACCGTCAATCACTGCCAGAGAGAAGTTGGCTGCTCCTCAGGCTGTTACGACTGCAAAGTCAAATATGGCGGCTCCCGCTGAAAAAGTTCTACCCAAGACTCAGCCCAGAAAAAGGGCGGCTGATGACAGGTCGGACCAGGAGAAACCGGCGAAGAAAGCTGCTGTTGCGAGTAAGCCTACCAAAGACGCTTCTGCTAAGAAGACGCAGCCGAGAAATCTGACAAGGCCAAAGCTCTTAACCCGTGGAAACAATTTTATGAGGAGATGGGGAATGTTTACGATGCTAAGTCCGGTGACAAGAAGCCTTTCGTATCTCGCAAGGAGATCGTTTTAGTCCGTCCTCGCGGTCCACTGAAGGAAGGAGAAACTCGACCTTCGACCCACAACTTTGCCTACCAATATGAAAGCGAATTTCCTCTCATCGATAAACCTCGAGCATGTTTTGACATGCTTACTTGTGTTAGAGGAAATGAAAAGGACTGGCCGACTTTGCAAGAGGTTCCTCATTCTGATGCTATTCTCAAGCTAAAGCAGGCTGAAGCGGCAGTAAGTTTTCCTCATTTTTTTTCTTTGAAATGTTCTCATCCGTTATCGCCTTACACCTTTATTTTCAGATGATCGCTGCGTCGAATCGCATGGCCTTGGAAAGCGCTTGGGATCCTCAGAAAATGGTAGATGCGGTGAAGAGGAGAGATGGTCTTCTCGACATAGCGAGAAAGGAGAAGGAATCATTAGAGGCGAGCAACCTTGTTCTCGCGAATAAACTTCGTGAGGCGGAGGAAAAACTGTGCTTATCGGAGGAGAAAGCGAAAGCCGACTTCCTTAAATTTCAAGCGGAAAAGAAGAGTCAACAGAGATTCTGTGCCGACTTGGTTCAGAAGGAGAGGAATCGCGTTGAGGCCGTGGTAAGGGCGAAGGCGCAAGAGGAGGCCACCAAATTGCAAGTCGAGCAGGGTCAGATTGTTGGCCTTAGGAAATGTCTGCTGAAGCTTAGCAGGGAAGGTGTGCTGATTCCTGCTTCGATCCTCGACCAACTCGCAGTTGACGAGGTGGCAATGGATACCAAGCTGGCCGGTTTGGACGTTGTGACAGAAGACAAGCTGACGTTTTTTCTCTCGCCAATTCACCATCCTCTTCTGAACCTTTACCGCGACTCGCCACCCCGTGTTCCGAGTGACATTGATGAGTTCGGGACTAATCGCGGTGTGATCCCGGAGGCGGTTCCTGCCAGCCTCGTCCAGATGTCTGTAACTCCAGAGATCGCAGCTCCATAAGGAGTGTCGACAGCGCCAGACGCGAGTGTTGAGGCTAGTGAAGCTGAAAAAGTTAGTGAACCGGGGAAGTCGTCGACGAATGGAGCTGGGGCCGAATAATTTATATAATTATCTTTTGTATCGGTTTTATGTAAGATTTATTTTGTTTGTAAGACTTTTCCTCCACTCGACGGGGGTTTATAAGTTAATTATTTTTGCTGCATTATCGGTCTATTTATTTTTAACCCGTTCAACCGAATTAAACTAAATAGCGATCAGAGCGTTTTTATCATAGAACGGTTCTTTCGTTCCGCCAGTCTTAAGAATTGCGAGGCTTATGTGTGCTCGGCTTGTGTCCAAAGGACAAGCGAATGTGCGAGGCTTACGTGCTCGTCTTATTTGTTAACGCCCACCACAGAGGACTTACGGTTTCAGGCCCAGTTTTTTCAGTGCGAGACAGATCTCGGCTTTTCCTCACCACGATGTGCACCTCGCGTGCAAGGAAGACCACGCTCCTGGCCAGGGAGCATGATGCTAATAGTGCGAGTCTTATTGGATGCTCGGCTTAAAGTCAAGGCGTGTATTGCTCGACTTTTTATAAGGAGCTCGGCTTTCTGCGAGCTAAGGAGCTCGGCTTTTTGCGAGTTTTTAACTCAAACTTTGCGAACTAAGGAGGTCGACTTTTTGCCAGTGAAAACTCGGCTTTGGTTTGTGAGTTAGGACTCGGATTAAATTGCGAGTTAGGACTCGGCTTGATGTGATTAAGGTAAGAAGGCTTAGGAAAACGGAGTGGCCCCAGTTGTGCTGCGAAGAGTTGTTCTATGCGACCAAAGGACTCCATCCAACTCGTCAGCCCAAACTCCTTTCTTGCTTTCAAGACATTTTTGATGCCGGCAATGATAGTTTTGTTTGTGGCTTCGGCTTGTCCGTTTCCCTGAGGATATCTTGGTGTCGACTTGCTGAGCCGTATATCCACTTTCTGCAGAACCCTTCGAACATGTTTGATGTGAATTACGATCCGTTGTCCGTGACGATCTCATAGGGTAATCCATATCGGCATATAATGTATTTCCAGACGAAGTTTTTAACTTGGACGTCGTGGATTGCTACATATGCTTTGGCTTCGACCCACTTCGTGAAATAGTTGGTCATGATCAGCAAGAAGCACCTTTGATTGGATACTGGCAATGGTCCAACGATGTTCACTGCCCATCTCATGAATGGATAAGCCGCAGTCAACGTCGTGAGCAGTTCCGTGGGTCGGTGTATGAATGGTGCATGACGTTGACACTTTTCACACTTGTTGGAATAGTTCTCGCAATCAGCTATCATAGTCGGCCAGTAGTGACCATTTAACTTGATTTTGAGAGCGAGAGACCGACCTCCGGAGTGATTCCCGCATTCCCCTGAATGTGTTTCTTCGAGAACTCGGCGGACTTCGTCTCCATGCACGCATCTGAGAAGGATTTTGTTGGCCGAGTACTTGTAGAGGATACCGTGTGTATCGTATAGCGCACACTTTTTGACTTTAAGTCGTCGTGCTGCCCACTTGTCTTCGGGAAGTTTTCCCTCCGTCAAATACGTTCTTATTTCTTGTCGCCAATCCTCATTGTTTTCTGTTAAGAGTGCAATGAGATCGGTGCCTTTCGCATGATTTGCATGACACACGTTGTCTTGGCCATCCTGTTGGATTGCGAAAACAACATCATCGGGAATGGATTCTTCGTTATTGTTCTTAGGCGGCAGGATGCTTGGTTCACGAATTGTTTCCACTGGGATTTGTCGGCAGAGGTCGGGATTCGATGCCAGGGATGCGAATGCATCTGCTGGGGCATTTTATTTCCTCGGTATGTGGACTATATCAAAGAACTCAAAGGAGTTGGTAAGTTCCAATGCCGCCTTTCGATAGGCTTCCATTCGCTTGTTTTTAGCCTCGTAGTCTCCATTGATTTGATTCGCTACAAGCATAGAATCGCAATGGGCCAGGAGATGTCGTACTCCGATTTCTCTAGCTAATCTGAGACCGGCTAACAGAGCCTCATACTCGAATGTATTTTTAGATGCCATGAAACCCAGTTTGAATGATTGCTCTAGTACTTCTCCGGTTGGTGATAAGAGATGCACTCCTACCCCGGCTCCTCGTTTTGATGAAGCGCCGTCAACAAACAGTTTCCAGTTCTTGTCTTCTAGCTGAGTATCGACATCTAATTCAAGTGATAGTTCCACGAGGAAATCGGTTATTACTTGAGATTTGGCGGTCGTCCTGTTTCTGTATTCGATGTCGTACTTGCTGAGTTCTACTGCCCATTTTGCCAGGCGGCCAGATTGTCCTGGGCTGTGTAAGATTGTCCGAAGGGGATGGCTACTCAGCAAGGCAATCGAGTGTGACTGGAAGTAAGGTCGTAACTTCCGTGTCGAGATAACGTCTGCGAGAGCCAGTTTTTCCATTGCGGGATATATGGTCTCGGCCCCGTTCATTGTCTTGCTTACGTAAAAGATTGGCTTTTGCTCCCCTCGATCCTCTCGAACTAGTACACCGCTGATTGCAGTTGTTGAGACCGCGATGTGCAGGAAAAGTGTCTTGCCGTTTTTGGGCTTTGATAGTATTGGCGGGTTCGATAAGTAGACTTTAAGCTGAATGAAAGCTTCGTGACACTTGTCGTCCCATATAAAGCTCTTGTTTCCCCGGAGGAGCTCATAGAAAGGCAGGCATTTGTCCGTCGAACGAGATATGAATCTGTTCAGGGCGGCTATGCGACCGGTTAGACGTTGTACCTCTCGTGTATTCTTAGGAGATGGTAAGTCAATTATCGCCGAGATCTGTTTTGGATTAGCTTATATCCCTCTTTGGGTGACCACGTATCCGAGGAACTCTCCTGATGTTAATCCAAATGTACATTTTGCCGGGTTAAGCTTCATTCCATATCAGTTGAGGATGTTAAAACACTCCTTCAGATGGCCGACATGCTGAGAGGCGATTAAGGACTTAACCAGCATATCGTCAATGTATACCTCTATCGTCGTGCCGAATTGTGCTGCGAACATTCGACTGACCAATCCTTGGTATGTAGCGCCAGCGTTCTTAAGGCCAAATGGCATGACCTTGTAACAATAAGTGCCGCGTTCAGTAATGAATGCCGTCTTCTCCCGATCGTCTGGATTCATAAGAATTTGATTGTATCCTGAAAATGCATCCATAAAAGAAAGCAGCTCGTTCCCTGCCGTGGCTTCGACAATTCGATCGATATGTGGCAAGGGAAAGCTGTCCTTTAGACAGGCTTTGTTGAGTTCCGTGAAATCGACACAGACTCTCCACTTCCCGTTTTTCTTCTTAACGACGACCGGATTGGCAAGCCAGCCAGGATACTTGACTTCCTGAATCGAGCTGGCATCGAGCAGTTTGTCCACCTCGTCGTTGACGGCTCTGGCTCTTTCTGGACCGAGCTTACGCCTTTTCTGCTTAATTGGCTTGTAAGTCGGGTCGACATTGAGTTCGTGCGTTGTGATTGTCGGGTTGATACCTTTCATATCCTTGACTGACCATGCGAAGGTCGCAACGTTCTGCTGTAAAAAGGCGATTAGCACCTTTTTGATATCTTCAGGTAACTCCGCACCGATCCCTACGCATTTGTTTGCATCAGAGTCATCGATGACGACTTGTTGGATAAGCTCTTTTTCCGGGCCCTTTCTGCATTTGTTCATTCACGATGGTACCCTTATCTTGTGCTCTCTCATGAAACACGACCGACTTGCTCTTTGACATCCTTTAACCGTTTGGATTCCCTTTGGTGGTAGGTCGAGGATACCGCCTTCATGTTGTATAGCCATGGTGTGCCGAGAATAACGTTGTAAATGGTCGGTTTGTCAATGACATGGAACTTTACCATTTTGTTGACTCCTCCTGCGTAAACCTGCAGCTTGATCGTTCCAATCGTGTGTGTCGTCTCGCTGGTGAAACCAGTGAGCGGCTTAGCCTTCTGCTTGATGTCTTCTTCCTTGATCTCCATCTTTTTAAGCGTATCTAGAAAAATTAAATCAATCGAGCTACCTATATCGACTAGGATTCGAGATACCTGACAGCTTCCAATGAGGAGTTCGACCACCAGTGGATTGTTATGAGGATAATGGGTTCCCCAAAGGTCCTGGTCGGTAAAAATGACAGGGGGATCGTCAGATAGAATCGGCTTCGGTGCATTTTGCGCGGCTAGCGCCATGCATTCATATCCTTTTATTGATCGAACTGAGTCATTCACGGAGATTAGGCCGCCCATAATCATGTTGATTCTTTGTACGGCTTTAGGAGTTTCATCTTCGTCTTCTTCTTCCTCGTCTCGGTCGCGTTTCAAAGCTAAGCTTTAATGCGCCGCTGTTGTTTGCCTTGCTTGGGCGTTTGCCCATCGACCTTTTGCTCTTCTCGAACTCATTGTGATTCTTCCCTTAATTCGTCTATTGTCGCTTTGATTTCTCAGCTTGCGAGTCGGGCACAATGCGTCTTTGAGGTTCCGACATTCCGAAGTATCGTGCGAGGTGGCTTTATGGTACTCGCAATACTTTTCTTCCGGTGTGGAAGCCGTTTGCGGTGCCTTTTCTTTGTCTTCCTTGCTCCATTTGTTCCAAGGCTTTGACGGACGTTGTTTACCGGCATTGCCGACCACCATCGTTGTCCCCTTGTCGTAGTGTTGCCTAGGTTCTCGGTCCTCCTTTTTATCGATCTGTTTGATAGAGCCGAATTTCTTAGCCAAGGCCACCTTTTTCTCTTCTAACTCGACGAATTTGTTTGCTCGATGAAGGGCGTCTTCAATGGTCAATGGCGGATTGACGACTAGATCCTGGCAAAAAGGGGATTCGTGCCAGACGACGTTTGTTAGAGCCGCGATAGTGAATTTATCTGGGGCTTCTGCTCGCGTCATGGTTGCCTTGAACCGATCTATGAAGGCTTTCAGCGTTTCCTTCTTTTCTTGTGACATAGACATCAGCGCGTTTAGCGAGGTATCTTTGTTTACATAGGCGAAGTGGTGCCTTACGAATGCTCGTGTGAGATCGGAGAAACTGTCGATTGATTGGGGCGGAAGCCGAGAAAACCAAGTCAGTGCATCTCCTTCTAGGGTTTCAGCGAACAGTTGACAGAAGCCGACGTCGCGTTCCCTGGTTGACGAGAACCGTGCTTTTTCTGCCATGATCTTGAAAGTCGTTAAGTGAGTGGCGGGATCTTTCTTCCCTTTATACATCGGCAGTTTTAGCTTTTCCTTTTGACGGATGTATGTATTTGTGATGTGCGAAGTGAACGGCGTCCTCTGAGTCTCTTCAATGATTCAGTCGATCTCTGGGGCAGATCCTTTGACGCTATGGACCTCACCCTTTAGTTCTTTAAGGGTGTCTCTAAGCTCGGTTAATTGCTTCTCAACTTGGCTGCGACTTGCTTCGCGAACAGGCGTTTCATGAGCGTCCTCGTGGGATGTTCCTCGCTCGTAGCTATGGTTATCCCGACGCAAGTCATTCTCACGGCGCGACCTTCCTCTGCGATCCGAGCCTCGGTCGTGCCGAGACTCATAATCATTCTATTCGTATTCATCTTCTAGATCTCTGTTGGGCGAGTATCGCTCATGATAGAGTCATCTCGACGTGAATTCCGCCTGTGTTCACCCGAGTCGCTCTTTCGATGCGAACCTTGTTCTTGCTTATCCCCCTCATCGCGCTCTCGGCTTGTGTTTTTCTTGGGTTCGTGATCTTGGTTTTTCTCTTGACGATCTCCTTCGGGTGTTTCGTAGATCAGTCGTTTGGCGACTTTGTCTTTTACCTTCGAAGGTACATCGCGTTTCGATTTCCTCGGCTGTTGGTCTGAACGAATTCGATCATGCTCAGACTGCAATAGGTCGATTCTTTCCAAAAATTCTTTTATCAAATCATTCTGATAATCGATTTTGGCTATCAGAGTGGCTAGAACATCGTCCTGGTCGACTTGTTCCGCCGTTTTGTCGAGTGACGGGATACGTTTACCGTCGTCTCGATCTTTCCTTGACTTGGCACCTCGTGGCTGTTTTCCGGCGAGCGCTGCGTTTTCGTCGCCATGATCACTCAGTTCGTAATCACTTCCTTCGGATTCAACCCTGGGGTTTTCCTCCGGATTGATATCGTTGTTACTTCTAGGCATCTCGTTCAGAAATTTCTTCTAGAAATCCCCACAGTCGGCGCCAATTGTTGATTCTCAACTCGGTCTATCTCAAAGCTTCCTCTGACAGTTGTATCATAACCTTTAAAGATGGAAACCTCTTTCTCAAAAAACAAAAACAACTTATTTTTTCCTTCTCTTCTTTCTTCTTCGAGGTAGCCTCCAAAGCAAAACACAGAGTAACCTATTGCAGCAACTCCATTCGGGCAAATAACGTGTCAATTAGACTAGAGCCAACTATTTGATTCGGCTACTGATCTGTCGTCACTGTTGATTCTCAACTCGGTCTATCCAAAGATAGCAAGAGTTTTAAGTTTTTCTTAAGGGATTCTAAAAGAGGGATTTAAGAACACGGTGAGAATATGGAAATTAGGGTTTCGCTTTAGGTTTCCGAGAGGGAATAAAGCGGCGGAAGAAAGTGTTTAAGTCGCCGGAAAGAGATTAGGTCAAATCGGTTTGCTAAGGTTTCTCAGGCAATTGTCTTATGAAAAGCGTATATCTTATTCAATGGCGAGATGCCTATTTATAGGTTTACAAGTCGGTTGAATAAAATAAAGGAAAACCTAGATAAATACGAATCTTTCCTATTATCTTGACTTGAGAATATTCTCTATCTCGGCGTGCTCTTCACGCGCGCCGCTTTCCTTTCTTTATTCTCCGAACTTGAAACCCTAGTTTGCCGAGATATCGAACCGGGTCGGTTTACACCGACATCTTTTAATCCCAAACCTTTAATCCACTTTTCCTTATCGGGCCGACCTAAACTCTTGAATGGACTTTTTGGAAAAGATGCTAACATTGACTCCAACAGCCACCGATTGCAGCAACTCCATTCCGGCAAATAACGGTATATAAATATAAAACGGTATGTAAGAAACTTCAAGAAGCATTAAGGAAAGTTGGTGCACCGGAAGTGCCTGATGAACCAGCTACAATGTTTCTTGGATAACAAGTAATGAAGACACGAGATCAAACATACAAACGAACGCTATAGCAGGTGGACGGAATCGCTAACATGTATTCATATATTTGAATTAATGTAAGTTCTATTAACTATTGAATACCATGTAAACAATGTTAGTCCAACCTCTAATTCAAAGAATACGATGAGTCTCTTGTACTCTTTGAATCATAATTCGACATCATTAATGTTTCCCAAATTTCATAACCTTCGGTTGAGAATAGAGGAAACCGAAGCAATTTCCTGTTATCAATCTTCTATTGCGTTTTCATTAAACAAGGCAAACTATTATTTAGTATAGACAACTCAGATTCTATATGGAATCGAGTGAGTTCCATGTTAAAGAAATAGGAAAGCTTAATAGAATCAAGAGGCTACAGAAATCTTGCCACCTCAACAAAAACAGTTCGGTCCAACAGAACGAGCCTGCTAATGAGTCAAACAATCCAGCAGAAAGTCAAACATTTTACACTATAAATTGACACTTACACTATAAATAGACCCTTCACTCTTCATTTTTAGGCTTCTTGTAACTTGTGAAGGCTCCGAGCTACATCTATAAAGCTACAAGCCCGAGCAACATTTAGGGAGCACGTCATTTGACGGACTCCCACCTCGTCCATCCTATTCATTGTTCGGCTTCGGCCTTATTATTAATAGAACAATTTCTGGCCTCACTTAAAGTTTATTCTCACCTCGTTAGTTCAGACCCCTTTGATCGTAACCCGAGTTATTTGGACTAAATTGAAATTCCGTAACAATAATTGGCACCGACTGTGGGGAGGAGAAACCTTTCTACACTTTAAGAACGAAGCCAATATGACATGACGACCTCAGCCAGTAACAACTCCAAGTCACCCGAGAAGACTTCGAGCCCGCTCCCTCCGAGCTCGGCCTCCCCGAGCACGTTCGCCAATCTTACCAATCGATACTCCAGTTAACAAAATTAGAGTTACCGACGCCCACCAAGACGTCGGACTGACGAACCGAACATCAAACGCTCAAAATCAGGACGTCTCATCCCTCATAAAGACCTCGATGACACAAATCGAAGAGCTGATTCGAGACAATAACACACGGTTTGACCTACTCAAAAACAATCAAAACACGTGCAGGGAACGAATCAAGGACCTCCAAACCCCTGGGCATCGAACATTCCAAGTAACAGGAGACCCCACCTCGCGGCCCCAAAGGGTTATGTTCGGAGAATCACTAGCTCTAAACACCGAATCAAGCGGATGACCACCCGCACCCCTAGCACCATCGCCAAGCGGACCCAATCGATGCCATCAGGAATAGCGAGCTCGAGTCACTCAAGATGAAGTTTGACTACATGACATCACAAGGCGACCAACACGGCCCCTGAAATAGACCGAGTTCAAAAAGAGACACATAACACACCATTCACGGGCCATAACACCGATCAAGCACCCTGGAAAAATTAAGCTGCCAACCTACGAAGGAACTCATATCCTCGACAGTACCTAACGGGTTTTAGCATTGCAATGGGACGAGCTCAGTTCTCGCCCGAAGAGCGTGACGCCGGCTTCTGTCAGCTCTTCGTCGAAAACCTAAGTGGCGCCGCCCTCAATTGGTTATCACGCCTGGAAGCGCACTCTATCGACAACTATCACTAGTTGACGACTACGTTTCTCAAGAATTACTCCATGTTTATCCAGGATAGAGCCTCAACTGCCGACCTCTGGGCTGTAAGCCAAGGACCAAAAGAACCTCTCAGATTGTACATCGACATGTTCAAGGTTATCGTCTCAAAAATCACGGTAACTGATAACGAAGGACTCTCAGCGCTACAAAACGAACTTTGGTATGAATCACCGTTCTGCGACGAGCTGGCCATAAAAAACCACAAACTCTTGAAGACTCCCTTCACCGAGCAACCGCCTTTGTCGAAATAGAGAAGGAGGAGGACCTGCTCGCCAAGAAGTTCGCCTCAGCTAAAAAGGGGAAGGATTCAGCACTCGAGTGCCTCGATGAAAAAGGAAAAAAGGCAACAACGTGCTACGTCAGCGAGCAACAAACGAACCAACAGACAACCTAGCAGCCGGGTCGCAGTCAGCAAAAAACCCAACAAAATAGAGCATGGAACAAATACGTGCGAACCGACGATCAAGAAAAGGCTTTCGGCACCTTCCACCATCACTCTGGGTATAACACCGCCGAGTGTCGACACCTCCAAAGTCTTTTGCTCGGCGAGTATCCAAAAGGAGTGACAAACATAAAAAACCAGAGCGCGCCAGCAACACCTCCTGGGAGTTGAGAAACACTGCGACATTCCAAAAACGAGGGGGAGCAGTTCAAGCTCGTACAGGAGGAAAAATCAAGGTAAGCCGGCTAACAATAAGCAGAGCAAGGGGATATCGGCACAGAACCACAAAAGCGAACTCGCGACGACAACAAAGAGGATACGCCCATGCCCAGGAAGCGTATCAACATGACCATGGGAGGACTCCCAACTTGCAATGACTCAGTACGCTCGATAACAGCCTACGGTCAGCAAGCCGACATACGTCAGCATTGGAATATGAACGTCACCGAAGAGATAAAACCGGTACCGAGATCACCTTCACCGCGGAAGATGAAGAAGGCCTCGAAAAACCGCATAACGACCCGTTCGTCGTCGAACTCCAGATTGGCGACTGCGAGGTCACCAAAATCTTGATCGATACGGGAAGCTCGGTCGACCTCATCTTCGAAGAAACCCTGAAAAGAATGGAACTGCGAGACTACAAGATGAAACCTCTCACCGGATTCGTCGGCGAGACAACCACCACGATCGAAACAATCAAATTACCGGTACACGTCGGACACATAACTAAGGTCATCAAGCTCGTCGTCATAGATCAGCCTGCAATTTACAACGTGGTCTTAGGAACCCCCTGGATCCACGCCATGAAAGCAGTACCCTCAACTTACCACCAATGCGTAAAATTGCCGACCCCAGGAGGAATCTTTGCTCTCCGAGGCGGTCAGAAAATCTCGAGATACTTCTTCGCAATAGAGCGCAAGATACGACAAACATCATGCCTCATAACCGAGAAGACGACCACAACCTCAACACCAGGAAAAACAAATGAAACTCGGCCCTCTTCTGAAAAATTGCCCTAGCAAGCTCCAACTCCTACCTGAAGCAAGCTCAAAAACTCTATCCAAATATATATATATATATATATATATATATATATAAGTAATCGGGCTCCGGCCCAAGACTTGTAAAAGAAAGAACTACGCTTGGCTTGATCTCTCCTCGGAGAGTACGTAGGCAACCTCTACGAGGTGCAACCACCACTATATTTCAATCTAAATTATTCCTTGTTAGATATAACTTCGCTCTTCAGTACTTAACAATCGACATTATGGCCAAATGATTGATCAATTAAACAGGTGTCTAATGCACAGTGACGTTACGTCACATCGTCGAATTCAGCGACCTCAAGCCGGGGCCAGACCCGCATAAGTCCTTACAAAAAGTTTTGTACACCGAACCTCTTTCTCATAACTATGTTGAAGGACTTCACATGATAAGCCGAGCACGTACTTGCACCTAGAAAAATTAACAAATGACGAGATAAGCCGAGCCTAAGCTCACACTCACAAACATTTGTAGAATAATGGGCGAGCATAGTTTCGATTCATGCAAATCAAAAACATGATAAGCCGAGCACGTACTCGCGTCTAAATTTTGATCTTGCCCAAAGCCGAGAAACGCCTCGCACCCAAAATTCTCTTCCTCAAAAAAAGGAGAGGGGAACAAAAGCCCCCTTACGTGTTTCACTTAAAGATTGATGGGAGAGAAAGAGACGAACACATCACAAGTCAAATATAAATCTTTCCCTTCTTTTATTTCATTTTTGTCAAAATTACAAGGAAATATATAATTTCTTGAAAGACGATTTCATCCGAATCGAAGCTCGTGTGCTGAGCCCGATTTCATCCAACAAAGAGCCGAGCTCCTTTCTTGAAAGACGATTTCGACGTCTGTTCTCGGCATGGCTATCCTCGAAAGGCAGCGGACCAGGTATGACAAACGACAAAACCGAGCCGGGGAGGATCGTCATGGGGTAAAAAGAATCTGAAAAAGCCAACCTCAACACACCAAAAAGGTCGGCCGGCCTCGAGAGCCGGACCCCATGGTTCCCCTGGACAATTTAACGTCGACAGCCCCCTCCAAAGGGATAACTTCCTCTACACGGAGGAGGGAGAGCCAGTCCGACACACCATCCGTTGGCCTGCGAACACGAAAAGAACATGCATCAGAAACAACTACTAACATCAAGGTAGAGAACCCCCGACACAATACTGAAATCCATGACGCATCAGACCCACCCTAACGAAGGATCCGTGCGTCGCCCTTAAGTTCGGAAAGGCGGAAAACAGGGGTAGACATCGGTATATTTTCACATATCGACAAGCTCCCCTTTCACAGAAAAAAGTACGAGCTCCTCGAGCACCACAAAACCCGAAACTTCGGAGGTCGACAATGGCCAAAAAAAAAGGGGAACGAGAAACCCATCGACAGAGCGGCCTTGTTTCCACGACCCACTGAGACTAAGCCCCCCATCGCCCAAAACTTGAACCTTCTCATGAAAGATAAGGCACAAAGTGAGGAAGATAGCTGTTGAAAGAAAAGAAAAGAAAAGAAGAAAGCGAAGAAAGATGAGTTATGCAAAAGTCAGAGAAGAAATGGTAGTATTTATAGCCAAGGAAAGCAATGGTTACAGAGAGCGCATTCAAAGCAATGCGACAGTTACCAACGCAACCTTTAATGAAAAAATGGCGGTCCACTTTCACAGAAACACGCAAAGCACTTATTAAGAAACAATAATGACGCGTGGACCAAGTCTCGTAAATCGAAAGACATGTACGACGAAACACTATAATCATGCAAAAACGTTTCCAAGCCAGCAGCATGGTCGCATCGACGAGCAGAAGTCAAGCTCCGAGCACCAACCGACAGAACGATCACAAAAATAAAACAACACCCTGACACCGCAATACTTGAAAGCTACAAAAGATCAGGGCCTCTCAAATATAAAAGAACCCGAGAATGGGACATTGTTCATACAATAGTCAAAAATATAAAAAAAACTACCACAACAAGAAGACTATTCTGGGAGGTCGGACATACGAGGAGCAATTGCTTCCTCAACACTCGTAAACACCACGTTCTTACCTCTTCCCCCCTCCACCGCTCCAGAATTACTACTTGACAAATCACGAAGCGGCGACATGCGTAGGTCGTCAGGATTCAAGGCATCAAGGCGCAGCGCGTCAACCTCTTGCTCTAAGAGGGTTTTGTACTTTTCAAGGAGGGTGTTCAGCGCAGGAGGAACTGACACATCACTCTCCGCAAGCAGCTGATAAGCGCCAGGGATGCCGACCACCTGTTTCAGCTCCAAAAGCTTAAAAGAATAACGCTCCCCTTGCTCTCTCTCCAACCTAATCTTTTTGAAACGATTAGAAGCCTTCTTATGCAGCGCCTTTCGCTTACTACAGAGACGCTCATCAAACGAAGCTTGGAGTTCGCTGCGTTCAGAAGTCAGACGGTCGATCTCCAGCCCAAAGGAACTGACCTCGCGCTCGGACTTACGATGAAGATCACGTTTCTCACCCTAAATCTTGACCAAATTCTTCTCGAGTTCCGTGACCTTTTGCTTCTCCAAAGACAGAGCAGCCGCGACCCCCTTCTCCTCGTCAAGCTCCTTACAAACCAGTTCCAGCTCGCGAGCAGAACGTCGCAGCGCATCAACCTCCTCCCTGAGAACGCCCTATGTTGACTTGGCCCGCCTCTTCACGGACTCATACGAATACCTGAGCTGGTTCAGGATAGCAACGAACTGCGGAGAAAAGAAAAATAATCAACCCAGGCGCCTGTTTACGCCTAAACAAACCCCAAAAACAAAAACAAAACAACTACAAGCGCATAAGAGCAAGACACATACCATGACGAGATGATGACTTAAGTCCTCCTGAAGATGGGGCTTATGCATCTCGGCGACGGAAACCAGATTTCGGGGCACCCCTACCCCAATCTTCTGGATAAGGTTGGCACACGATAACTTTTTACTCACCAAGGGATTCTTTCCCTTGTGAAGAAACGGCCAAGAAAATCCCAACGAATCAAGCTCACAGCCTACCCCCAGCCCGCTTCCATCCCCCTCAAGAATACGACCACCGGCATTGGGAACACCGTCAACGGGCTCAACGCGATCTGGCCTGACCATCTGCTCATCAACACGAGCAGGGATAGGAGCAAAACCGTAACCCTCAGAACAATCGACACCATCCCCAGACTCTGACCTGCGCCTTTTGCTGCCCACCCGGCGGCACAAAGTGCCAGAAGCCTTAGAACCAGTATTTTGCCCCTCATCTATAGGCGGCGTGAAGATGAGAGAAGGTTTGTAATGAAAGGTGAAACAAGGCTGGAAAACCGCTACATGATTCCACATAATATGGCTTTACTTAAGAAGTATAAAGCGCATATTAATGTCGAATGGTATAATACTTCAAAAGCTATCAAATACTTTTCAAGTATATCACCAAAGGAGTTGACAAAGCTACCCTTGTCTTTAAACACACCACTAGCGGAGAGCAAAGTACACCGACATATAAGGTCAAAATTAATGATATTCAGAACTAACATGAATGGCGGTACTTATCAGCATGTGAAGGGGCATGGAGAACATTCGCTTTTGATATACACCATCAAAAACCACCAGTACAAAATCTGTTATTTCATCTCAAAGGAGAACAATGCGTGATCATTAATGAGAATGATGACTTGGAAGATTTTGTTAACAGAACAACACTACGAGATACAATATTAACTAAGTGGATGGAAAACAAATGAACGAGATTCCTTTGCACGTACACTTCTGTTCATTCAGCTTCCAAGATATTACGTTTGGGACAACAACAAAAAATACTGGTTAAGGCGTCAGTGAGGAACAAGCATTAGAATATTGGTTAAGGTCACTCCATCAACAGGGTATAAATATTATCTACAGATGATGTTAAATCATGTTAGAGGATGTAAAAACTTAGACGAAATCAGAACAGTTTCAGGTGTCTACAAAACCCACATAGAGAGTTGTTATGCCATGGGTCTTTTAGATGGAGATAAAGAATAGCATGAAAAAATGGTCGAATCGTCGCAATATGCTTCTGCATGGCAGCTTCGAGAGTTATTTGTGACACTTTTAATATACTGCGAAGTTAGTGATCCTCGAAAATTATGGAACAATTGTTGGAGGAGCCTTGGCGAGGATATTTTACAAATGCAACGTAAAAAGTGGGATTTCCCAGAGTTATGATAGGCCAAGAAATATCTCTATTCTAACTGCAAGTGCACATATATGCAATCGTAGTACAAAGGGTATCGAATCCACAGAGACTCAAATTTCACACGATATATTATGAGTAGTCGAATTAAGCTAAGCGAAGCAGGTTGTAAAACAGTAAAATAAGCAGCAAGGTAAGCGAGTGAAGTAAAGCGAGTGTAAACAATTAGCGAAAGCGTTAGGTTTCGGGAAGTTCTCAGGAAATCAGGATATCAGATAACGAACAATCAGGATTCAATCTATTAGCGTTCTTGAACTAGAATCACAGAAGTATAACTAACCAGCTCTCGCTGCGATAATTATCTATGTTTAACAACCTAGCAGACCAACTCTCGTTGCGAATCCTAGAGTTCTAAACATGCATTAATTCTTAGTTCGTTCGTTCACAATTTTTCTAGACCAAATTCTTTGCTAATAGATAAATTGCTCACCTAAATTCTTTCTAGTTAATTAACCAACTTTCGTTGCAGAAATCAACCTAATATCAATAATCTAAAATGCCAGTTCAGATTAAGAGTTAAGAACAATTTAGATGAAAAACTAGATGATGAATCCAAATTAATCAGTTATTCTAACATTCCTTCAAATCCCTAATGATAATTCCCTAACCTAACAAGAGATCTACTCGGACATATCAATCATAACAGAAGACATAGTCAAAATAGATATCATATAAAAATTCAAAGAGTAAGAACAGGGGTTCGAAATCTTTTCTCTCTCGAGTACAAGACCAGCCCCCAAATCTCCTAATCTCTTATAGAACAAAGTGTAGAATAAAACTTGGCCTAAACAACGGCTGAAAAACCTAATTAATAGTCTAAAATACGATTTGGGTCTTTTTGTAAATATGGGAAACTTCTGGGTAAATCTTGCAAATCTTTAAAAGATGTCTTCAACTCTCTGTCGCCATCAGTGTCGACCGACACTAAGGTGAGTGTCGGTCGACATCACCTCGTGGTCGAGACACCAACTTCAGCTTGTTGCACAAATCTCCAGAAACGTCCCAAAACTCCGCTCTTCGCTCCAAACGCAAGCTTACCTGTAAAGGACTCGATAGACTCGAAAAACCAGGTTAAAGACTCAATATATACAATTATATCATGGTTGAAAACCTAGAAAAACCATGATATATCAACTCCCCCACACTTAGCTCTTGCTTGCCCTCAAGCAAATAAAGAACCAAAGTATAAGAAAGAGGTTTGAAAACTCAGAAACTCATTTCGTCTTAGGAACATTCGCATTCACACTCACTTAGTAAACCACTGAAAACATTCCTACAGATATCAACACCCAGCCAATGTTGAGCGACACATGGCTTTGGTCGACACTCATCTGCTCCGAATCGAGTGTGCTCAATTTATGTCCGTGTTTTCGAGTTTGGTGTCGACCGACACTAAGGAACGTCGATCGACACTGCTGTATGCAACCTGTTCATCACGTTCTGAAACGCCAAAAACCAGAAAAATCAAAGAACCAAAACCAAAAACGAAAAAGAAAAGAAAAACTGACCCAACAGTTGGTTGCCTCCCACTCAGCGCTTGTTTTTAGTCATTAGCTTGACTATGGGTAGGAGATCAGGCTCCTGGGGGTTTCAGCAGAGGCTGTGAGTGCCTCTGCGAAAGTCTCATCATCCATGGCTGTGTGTAAGCGGTAGCAGCATGAGATCGTCCAAGGAATGAGGGAATAGATCCAGGGCGGGAGCGGAGGTTGGGTGGGATATATCGTTTCCCCGCATTCACATCAATGAAGTTAGGAGGTTTAAGTTTAGAAGATGCATACCTTTTCTTTGGTGGATGTTTGATATTTGGAGCTTTCTGCTTATGTGCAGTTGCAGGCTCTGAAGATGTCAGAGTGGAATCTTTAGAAACCACCATCTTCCTTTCTCCAATATCAGAAACTGTAGCCTCATTAGTCTGACCTTCTTGCTCCATCTCAATGCTAAAAGCTTGACCGTCAATGGTGGATTTTCGCAGCTTATCCATCTTGAAGTGCAGAGGCTTATCTTCCAGGTGGAGATCAATCAGACCGTGCCTCACATCAATCATCGCTCCAGCTGTGGCTAAGAAGGGTCTACCAAGTATCAGAGGGTTATTCGGTTCTTTGTCATATTTCAGCACCACGAAGTCCGTTGGAATCAAGTAGTTTTCATCTCTGACAGGGACGTCCTCCAGAACTCCTTCTCGGATCCTCTTAGATTGATCAGCTAGGATCAGAGAAATCCTAGTCTGCTTGAAGTCCGTCAACCCCAATCTCTCAGACACAGAGTATGGCATGAGGTTTCCAGCAGCTCCTAAATCACATAAGGAATGCCTAAAGCTGTCTTTGAAGACTGAGAAATCTAGCACAAAGACACCAGGATCAGGTAGCTTCCTTGGAATCTGATTAAGCAGCACATCATTGATCTGTTTAGAGAGATCCACTACCCAATCCATCAAATCTTCATCCATTGGGATCATATTCTCCACATATCTCCTTAGACAAGGGGGAGTTGGCAAAGCATCAGCTTGTGGATCCTCATTAAGCTTCTCATCCATCATTTTTAGGCATTTGGCATCATCAAGCTCCTTCTCAGACTTCATAGCCACCCTAGGGAAATTTATCGGAGGTTTGTAAACCCTTTCTTCAGCAGCAACATGATGCAATGTTGAACCCATGTCTGACCGACTGTAGTGTCGATCGACGTTGAAGTGGTGTCGGTCGGCACTCGGTTTGCATTCCGAATCCTTCGACAGTTCTTCAGCCATGTCGACCATCAAATCGGGCTTAATCGATTTTCGTTCGTTACGAGAACTCGAAAACACTCTTGAAGCATGATGTCGACCGACGTTGAAGGTAGTGTCGGTCGACATTGAATCTGTAGCTTCGGATTCTTCTATGTTTTCGACGAATTCCACAGTCTCAACCTCAAATCCTTCTTCCTGATCCAGCCTATCTTCAGTCAGAAACGAGATAGCATTGATGTGGGTGTTTTGAACATTCTTTCCCTTGACTGAGCTTGAAATATGGTTTACTTGTGTATCCAGATGCTTCATATGTGTGCTCAAAGACTCAAACTTCCCATTCAGATCAGTGTAGATGGCATCCATCTTCTTGTTGAAGTCCACAATAGTCTTTGTCTACCCCTCAAGTATCTGCTCCATCATAGCTTCCAACTTGCTCTCTTGAGCATTAGCAACAGGAGGAGTCTGATAAGAAGATGATCCATAGGTCCTCTGATAGGAGTTGTTCTGCTGAAAAGGTTTCTGGAAACCAGCATTCTGACCATATCCGGAAGAGTTTTTATTGCTCGTGAAAGCACTCTTTTGACCACCAGTGTAGAACTTGTTACCTTGTTGATTTTCAAACCTACTTCCTTGAAATCCAGACCCACCTATGTAGTTCACATCCTCTTCTTGGCAGCCATCTTCAGGTTCAATCTCCTCAGCCTCTTGAGCAAAGTGGACAGCCTTCTTCCCAGTCAGCAAGCTATGAACAATGTCCAGCTTATTCTTCATCTCAGCAATCTGGAAGTTATCAACTTTTCCACCAGACTCTTTTCTCTTCCTATCAGCATTCTTAGTGCTGTTGCTGCTCACCAAGTTCTCAATCAATATCCTGGCCCTCTCTGGAGTCTTGGTGTTGAAATTGCCATTGCTGGCAGCATCCAACGCAGACTGGTACCAAAGTTCCACACCTCTGAAGAAAATGCCCAGCAGCTGAACTTCAGAAAATCCATGATGAGGACAGTCTCGTTGGTACATCTTAAACCTCACCTAGATATCTTTAAGAGGCTCCGTAGGTCCCAGAGTGAATGTCAGAAGGTCCTGTCTGAGCTGATCGGAGCGAGCATCATCATAGAAATGCCTCAAGAACTCTCTCTTCACTGCATCCCAAGTGGTTAGCTTCCCGTGTGGAAGTTGCTTGAGCCAAGCTTCAGCCTCTCCAACGAGAGAATATGGGAAGAGTTTGAGGTGCAGAAACTCCCCACTTCATTGTGCTTTATCCCAGTGACAAAGGCTTCAAAATCCTCAATGTGATCCATTGGCTGCTCATGGGGAAGTCCATGGAAAGGGTGCTGCCTCATAAGTGCATAATATGCAGTCTTAAGGTCGAACTCATTCCTTTCAAAAGAAGGAGGCACAATCGCAGACTTGTTGGCGTAGAACTCATCAGGTCTGTTGTAGTCAGCAAGAGTCCTCTCTGATTAGGTGGCGGATTAGGCTGTCCATTAGCTCCAGGATTAACCATCTGCCTTTCACCTTGAGGCTGCTCAGGTTCAGGAATCACATTTCCTTGGGCATCAATTCTTTTTCCCTGAGCATTGTAGGGATTGTTCTGCTGGTCTCTCAAAACACCTTCAGCATCTGGTATCAAAATCAATCGATTCATCATCCTTGAATTTTACTGAGCCTTTCTGTTTGTTCTCTCAAGCCTAGTAAGCTCCTCAAGTCTGAGGTTCAAAAGCTCTTCGTTCGGGTTGCTTCTGGTGTGATGATTAGGCATACACTGATCTCAAAGGAGAAATTCGTGCTTGGTGTCGAGCGACACTGATTGATGTCGGTCAACACTGAGTGTACCTGTCGTTCCCTGCAGCAACAAAACAAGCAAGACAAGAGAAAATGTTAGTAACAATGAAAATAAAAACGACTTAGTCTAAACTCTAGAACAAAATCTATTGGCGAACTCAAATGAGTCCCCGGCAACGGCGCCAAAAACTTGATATGTCAAGAAATATCCCTATTCTAACTGCAAGTGCACATATATGCAATCGTAGTACAAAGGGTATCAAATCCACAGAGACTCAAGTTTCACACGATAGATTATGAGTAGTCGAATTAAGCTAAGCGAAGCAGGTTGTAAAGCAGTAAACAGAGCAGCAAGGTAAGCGAGTTAAGTAAAGCGAGTGTAAACAATTAGCAAAAGCGTCAGGTTTTGGGAAGTTCTCAAGAAATCAGGATATCAGATAACGAACAATCAGGATTCAATCTATTAGTGTTCTTGAACTAGAATCACAGAAGTATAACTAACTAGCTCTCGCTGCGATAATTATCTATGTTTAACAACCTAGCAGACCAACTCTCGTTGCGAATCCTAGAGTTCTAAACATGCATTAATTCCAAGTTCGTACGTTCACAATTTCTCTAGACCAAATATCTTTGCGAATAGATAAATTGCTCACCTAAATTCTTTCTAGTTAATTAACCAACTTTCGTTGCAGAAATCAACCTAATATCAATAATCTAAAAGGCCAGTTCAAATTAAGCGTTAAGAGTAATTTAGATGAAGAACTAGATGATGAATCCAAATTAATCGGTTATTCTAACATTCCTTCAAATTTCTAATGAGAATTCCCTAACCTAACAAGAGATCTACTGGGACATAGCAATCATAACAGAAGACATAGTCAACATAGATATCATATAAAAATCCAAAGAGTAAGAACAGGGGTTTGAAATCTCTTCTCTCTCGAGTACAAAACCAGCCCCCAAAACTCCTAATCTCTGATAGAACAAAGTGTATAATAAAACTTGGCCTAAACAACGGCTGAAAAACCTAATTAATAGTCTAAAACACGATTTGGGTCTTTCTGTAAATATGAGAAACTTCTGGGTAAATCTTGCAAATCTTCAAAAGATGTCTTCAACTCTCTGTCGCCATCAGTGTCGACCGAGACTAAGGTGAGTGTCGGTCGACATCACCTCGTGGTCGAGACACCAAATTCAGCTTGTTGCACAAATCACCAGAAACGTCCCAAAACTCCGCTCTTCGCTCCAAACGCAAGCTTACCTGTAAAGGACTCGATAGACTCGAAAAACCAGGTTAAAGACTCAATATATACAATTATATCATGGTTGAAAACCTAGAAAAATCATGATATATCAAGTTACACCTAGATGATGAGCAAATCCAACAGTATGTGCTGATGGAACTCCAAAAGCCACATCTCATTAGTATCGACTACCCTGTAAGCGCGCACTGCAGCATACATCCCAACATACACCTCAACGGAACACATCACGACATACATCCCATCACGCATCTTACGAGCAGTAACACCACTAAGGACTAAGGGCACTGACCAAAACCTGCAAGAAAATCTAACTAGACTTGAACCAATGCAGAGAATAATCGGTGATAAAATTGGTGCTTGAAAAAGCCTTTCGAAAAGTAATCATTTTATAAAATTTCGCAAACACATTTGAAAATTCTAAAAACAAGATTTTGGGAAAACTGATATGGCCAGAGTTTAATTCCCTAAGTAAACACTGCAAGTGCACAGGACAAATGTAGTATCTAGGGGTCGAACACAGAGACTCAAGAAATCTTGCGATAGACTATAGAAGTTCAGATTAAGCTAGGCGATGCAAATCAGAATTAATTAAAACTAGGCAGAAAGTAAATCAGTAGCAAGTCGGTTTTGTAAGCAAGTACTAAAAGCGTCAAGTCCAGGGAGTTCTCAGGAAATCAGACAAGTAGATCAATTACCAGTCAGGATCAAATTAAGTTCAGTTCTAGAACTCAAACACAAAGATAGAACTAACCAACTTTCGTTGCGAGAATTCTCTAAGTCTAATTAGCAGAAATCCAAATTTCCTTGCAATTCCTAACATATTAAACTAGCCTTAAGTGCAGGTTTGATTTGTTCACAATTCAATTAAACCAAATTTCTTTGCAGATAATTAAATTTCTCAACCTAAATAGATCAGATTCTAAACCACACTTTCATGTCAATTTATAAACCTAAAGTCTAGATTCTAAGTGATCAGATTAGAAACTAGTATTAAGTACAATTCAGGTTGAAGAACAAATAAGATATGAATCCTTAACTGATAAATTAATCTAGCAAGTCATGAAATCCCTAATGAGAATCCCTAAACCTAACTATGAATCTACTCAGACATGATCAATGAAACAGAAATCAATGAATAAGTAAATTGCATATAATAAAAGAGTAGAGAAATAAAGAGCTTCGAAATCTTCTCTCTGGAGTACAAGAACGATCAGCCTCAAGGTCTCTCTCTCTCTAAAAAGCTAATAGTATGAAAGCGTAACTAAAACAAAACACCAAAAACCTAATTATAAAGACATAATCACGTCTTGGGGTCTTTTCGCAAATACTGGAACTTCTTGGGGCAAAATTGCAAATCTCCAAAATATTCATTAATGTGCTCGCGCGAGGTTGTGTCGATAGATGCCAATGATGCATCGATCGTTGCATCGGTCGTTCAGATATAGTGAAATCAGCTCCTCACGGCTTTTGCTCCAAAACTTGTCCCAATAGCTCCAATATCTCCCAAAATCCTCCAAACGTGCATGTAGCTAATAAACAACTGTAAATGACTCGATAGACACTACAAAATGACTCTAAAACACACTTATATCATGGCTTAAAACAGGTAAAAACCATGATATATCAACTCCCCCACACTTAGCCTTTGCTTGCCCTCAAGCAAAACAGAAAACTAGAATGTGGAGAAGAGGTTTGAGAACTTCAGAAACTCATTTCATCTTAGAAGCACAACACTCAGATTCCCCTTAGTAAGCCACATGAAAGATTCACTGCAGATATCAAGACCAACATATACTTCCCCCACACTAGCAATTGTCCTGAGTAAACTCCACAATCAATCCAAAGCATTCAAATTCACCCTACTGACCTCTTATAAGCTATTAAGTGAAGGAACGTTTAGTTGATCCTGATTCAATTCCAGATTCATATCAACCTAAACATGCGATCTAGGTTCTTCTCAGAATAGAAACTAATGATAATCTCACCTTATACCTGTTTGTTGCAGCGGAAGGAATAGAACAGGTCAGAGATCAGATAGATGCACCAAGGGATGAATCCTCCAAAGGTTCACACACGCTTTCACAGGAAACAGCTGCTAGACCACAAGGGGAACTCGGCGCAGAGAGAGAGAGTTTACGGCTCAAGTCTTAGGGTTAATTAGTCTGAAACTCGAGTTTTATGACACAAAACTCGTCCTGTTCCGTTTGGGCCATTTGGCCCAAACACCAATTAACTCGACGGTGTGTAGGCACTGCATCGATCGATGCACCTTATGCATCGATCGATACACAGTACCTAAACCGTTTTATTCTCTCTAAGTACAGTAAATGCCTAGCACTTTTACCGTACTTCTGCTAAACCGTTCCTACACATTTTCCTGTTAGCTTAGGCGTGTGACCCATATGGGATCATATAATAAAGGCAATAAGTCCAAGACTTATAGATCATGAGCGGACTCTAGCAAGCCATCATGACCCCCAGTATTATATGACTTATGTCTGATCATTGACATACTCTTACTTTCTAGAGACAGTACCGAGATTACTGGACACAATTCCAACAATCTCCCACTTGTACTGGAATCTCTGTATTCATAATCCTTTTGTCACAATATCTCGATTAGTCATAAGGCAAGATTGGTGTCATCCTTATAAAGCCTAATCTTGTTCATCGGACTCTGATTTGATACTGACAATCCAAACGACTCGGGAAAGTCCGTTTGAGCATGGCCATGCATTTTCCAGTATTCAAATCTCCGATTGGCCTAGAGATATTCACTCCATTTATATTGGAGGGACAAATTCCGTCTTGTTCCATCACTGTAAACTATTCATTTCATAATGTGCCCAAACAAGGTCCTTATAACTATCGCAGAACGATAGCGTTAGACAATGATCAAAGTGCATCAGTCCATGTGCAGTCACATGCATGCGAACTCAGGTCTAAGGACTATACTCTATAGTCGTAGTAAGAATCTCTTATGACACAGATATAAATATCCTGAAGAGTTCTTATAAGCGGGTCTTGTCCGGTCGTATGTTCCCAAACATACACCTATGTACTGACTTTGATGCCGCGCATCTATGACACACTGAGACTTTGTCATAAGTCACGTACCAATCCAGTCTCACACGGTTGTTGGTGTTCCAATTTCAACAACCTTCGACTAGGGACGGGATGATATAAAACATCTATCAAATATAGGGTCTCATGATCAAGCTAAATGACTTCGATGACTCAAGATCAAGTCATTTACTTCGATGACCTATAAAATGGTTCATATCACTTTGGAACGATTATTTCATCACAGTTAAAATAATCTTGAAATAATAATTTCATTAAACATAAGAATGTTTTACAAGAACATATCAAATAACTAAATAAAAGCCCTCAAACTCCCACTCAAATTTAGATTACATTTCTATGTCTCTAATGCCTACAGCTTCAGTCAGAAACTCGAGCTTAGGCCTTGGGAGTGGCTTCGTCAACGGATCAGCGACGTTATCATCTGTCTGAACTCGGCTGATCTTGACTTCCTTTCTATTAATGATGTCACGTATCAAGTGATATCTTCTTAGAACATGCTTGGATTTCTGGTGTGATCTTGGTTCCTTTGCCTGAGCTATAGCACCATTGTTGTCACAAAATAGTGCCAGAGGCTCAGCCGCATCTGGTATCACACCTAGTTCAATAATGAACTTCCGTATCCAAACAGCTTCCTTCGCAGCTTCTGAGGCGGCGATATATTCAGCTTCTGTGGTGGAATCTGCAACGGTGTCTTGCTTGGAGCTTCTCCAACTGATTGCACCGCCATTCAGACAAAAGATATAACCGGACTGTGACCGGAAATCATCTTGGTCTGTCTGGAAACTTGCGTCCGTGAATCCACTGACTTTAAGCACATCACTTCCACCGTACACTAAGAACTTATCCTTAGTATGTCTTAGATACTTCAAGATATTCTTTACGGCAATCCAATGGTTTTCACCTGGATTTGACTGGTATCTACTCGTCATGCTCAATGCATAAGCAACATCAGGACGAGTACAGATCATGGCATACATGACATATCCTATTGCAGATGCATAAGGAATATTCTTCATGCGCTCAAGCTCAGCAGCCGTCGTAGGGCTCTGCTTCTTGCTTAGCGTTGTGCCATGTACCATTGGCGTGAAGCCCTTCTTGGAATCCTTCATGCTGAATCTTTGTAGGACTTTGTCAATGTATGAATCTTGACACAAGCCTATCAGCCTTCTAGATCTATCTCGGTAGATCCTGATTCCAAGAACGTATGCGGCTTCACCCATGTCTTTCATGGAAAAACAACTTCCAAGCCAGTCCTTCACGGACTTCAGCATTGGAACGTCGTTTCCGAGAAGCAGTATGTCATCGACATACAGAATAAGAAATACATTCTTGCTCCCACTAGATTTCTTATACACGCATTGTTCTTCTTCGTTTCTGATGAAGTCAAATTGCTTGATCGCTTCATCAAAACGAAGATTCCAGCTCCTCGATGCTTGCTTCAATCCATAAATGGATTTATGAAGCTTGCATACTTTCTCAGCATTCTTCGGATCTATGTAACCGTCAGGTTGTGTCATATACACATCCTCTTCCAGAATACCATTCAGGAAGGCGGTTTTCACGTCCATCTGCCAAATTTCATAATCATGAAAAGCTGCAGTTGCTAGTAGAATCCGAATAGATTTCATCATAGCCACTGGTGAATAGGTTTCATCGTAATCCACACCGTGAACTTGTCTGAAACCTTTTGCCACCAACCTGGCTTTATAAATCTGGACATTACCATCCACGTCAATCTTCTTCTTGAAGATCCATTTGCACTCGATGGCTTTTACACCAGCGGGTAAGTCAACCAACGAAAACACTTGGTTGACCGACATGGAGTCCATTTCGGAATCAGTGGCCTTGCGCCACTTAGAGGAATCTGGGCCCATCATGGCTTGATTGAAGTTCGATGGTTCATCACCATCAATGATCAGAAGATCATGACAGTCAGTCACGAGGAATCCTTGATATCTCTCGGGTTCGTGACGGATCCTCCCGGATCTTCGAACTTCATGTACTACAGGTTCAGGCTCTACAATTTCTTGTAGGTCCTCCTGCTGCTCCTCCTCATTAGGTTGAGCAGTATCCTGTTCATCTTGAATTTCTTCAAGCAGTACCTTACTCCCACTGTCTTTCTTAGAGAGAAATTCCCTCTCAAGAAAGTTACAATCCCGGGCAACAAAGATCTTGTTCTCGGAACGTAGATAGAAGTAATAAGCCTTGGTTTCCCGTGGATAACCAATGAAGTAGCATTTGTCAGATTTTGGTGTAAGCTTGTCTGAGATCAATCTCTTGACATAGGCTTCACAACCCCAAATTCTGAGATAAGACAGCACTGGAGCTTCTCCAGTCCATAATTCATATGGTGTCTTTGCTACTGCTTTCGATGGCGCTCTATTTAGAGTGAACACTGCTGTTAGCAGAGCATATCCCCAAAAGGATATTGGAAGGTCTGTGTGACTCATCATAGATCGAACCATATCCAATAAGGTCCGATTTCTCCTTTCAGACACACCATTCCATTGAGGTGTTCCAGGAGGAGTAAGTTGGGATACGATCCCACACTCTCTCAGATGATCACTGAATTCTTGGCTTAAGTATTCTCCTCCTCGGTCGGACCGAAGAGCCTTAATGCTTTTGCCAAGTTGGTTCTGTACTTCATTTTGGAATTCTCTGAACTTCTCAAAAGATTCAGACTTATGTTTCATCAAATAAACATATCCATACCTACTGAAATCATCAGTGAAGGTAATGAAGTACTGATAGTTTCCTCTTGCATTTGTGGACATTGGGCCACACACATCAGTGTGTATCAGGCCCAATAAGTCACTGGCCCTCTCGTTAGGTTTATTAAAGGGGGCCCGTGTCATTTTGCCCATCATGCAGGATTCGCATTTCTCACATGACTCAAAGTCAAATGAGCCAAGAAGTCCATTCGAATGGAGCCTCTTGATGCGTTTCTCACTGATGTGCCCTAAACGACAATGCCATAGAAACGTTCGGTTCTCCTCATTAGGTTTAAACCGTTTGGTATTAATGTTATAAATTGGCGCGGATTGATCGAGTATGTAAAGCCCATTCATAAGAGGGGCAGAACCATAGAACAAATTGTTGCGATTGAAGGAACATAATTTATTCTTAACTGAAAAATCATAACCTTCCAAATCCAACAAAGAAATTGAAATAATATTTCTGCTTATAGCAGGTACAAAATAACAATTATTGAGTTCTAAAATCAATCCCGAAGGTAAAGACAACAAGTAAGTGCCTACAGCTAGCGCTGGAACTTTCGCTCCATTCCCAACTCGTAGCTCCACTTGTCCTTGCTTCAGCCTTCTACTGTTGCTGAGTGCCTGCATATTAGTACAAATATGAGCCCCACAACCAGTATCCATAACCCATGAGGTATTATCAGAAGTAGTCGTATTAACTTCTATAACAAAAATACCTGTTGAAGAAGTCTCAAAAGTCTTCTTCTTCAATTCCTTTAGACCTTCCTGGAATTTCTTACATTCTCTCCTCCAATGCCCTGGTTCTTTACAGAACCTGCATATGTCAGTTGGCCCAGCCTTGGACTTGGGCTTGGGCTTTGGCGTGTCCTTGTCCGCGACTTGGACAGCCTTGGCCTTTCCCTTATCCTTAGCAGAGGATTTCTTAAACCCCTTGCCCTTCTGCACCATAAGCACATTGGGGTCCTTGGCGGTTTTCCTCAAATTGGGCTCCGCAGTCTTGAGCATTCCGTGAAGCTCAGGCAATGTCTTACTCAAGCCATGCATGTTAAAGTTCAGAATGAACTGATCATAGCTTGCAGGTAATGACTGCAGAATGATGTCGCAGGCAAGTTCCTGGCTGATTGGGCAGTCGAGTTTCTGAAGATGATCGAGATAACCCATCATCTTCAAGACATGAGGACTCACTGCCGCATTCGCAGCCAACTTGCAGTCCAAGAGGTTCTTAACTGTTTGAAACCTCTCAGTCCTAGCCTGCTCCTGAAAAAGCGATTTCAGGCTTGCCATGATCTCGATGGGAGACAATACACTTTCGAACTGTTTTTGCAGCTCAGGAGTCATTGTCACCAACATCAGGCAATAAACATCATTTTCATCTGACGAATGCTTTTCCCAAGCATTGTGCAGAGTCCTGGCAGCATTGGCAAGAGGCCTCTCGGGGAGGGGATCTCGAAGGACATAATCCTTCTTCTCCTGCTTGAGGACCAGCCTCAAGTTCCTTGACCATGTCAGGAAGTTCGTTCCAGTCAGCTTCTCCTTCTCGAGAACAGACCGGATCGAGAATGTGTTTTGTGTGCTTGTAGTAGTCATATCTGAAATATATAAATAAAAAGGTTATTAGTTATTATGTTCAAAATGACTAATCTCGTATTAAAAAATTAATATGATATGATTAATCACGCATTATATTCAATAACCTAAGTTACCCTCAATAGAATATAATGATTCCAAGATCCACATATAACTAAAATTAAAGTGGGCCACTGGCCGTCACCCAACCTTAGCTTATATCGGTAAGCCCTATATCGGCTAATTATATCCGTGATATAACTCTTGGTTGTGAATCTGGGCCCGAGGCCCAATCCACTCTGATGTCTCAAGGCCCGGGACTCCCGATGGCCTAGTCAAGAAAACCAGACTATACAGTCATGTAATCATTAATGTCTGGGACTCCCAATGACATTTATGAATCACAAACCGTCTTACTCACGCAAAAGCAGACATCCTCACACTGTAAGGCCATGAATGCAATTGAATGGGCTTTGACAGCTGACATAGCCTGGACAAGACATCCAACGCTTGATATTATTTGAGGTTCGTAGGTTTATTAAAATCATTCCCAAAATAGAAGATTACTATTTCGGGAAACTTTCTATTTATGGAAACCTACTATTTTTGGAAACTTTCTAAAATTGGAAACTTTCTAAAACCGGAAACTTTCTAACTTTAGAAATTTCTTTAAAATCCAAAACCCGCAAATTCAGAAACTTCTATATTAAGAAACTTTCTAATTATAAAATTTCGGAAACTTTAATTTAAAATCGACTTTATAAATTTTTTATAAAATAAATTTTAAATTTATCTGAAGAAAGACTCAAATAATTGGCCCAATTGTTTTAACTTCTTGGCCCGAGGCCCAAGAATTTGTCCATGTCCAAGACATGACCCAATTGTCCAATTAATTGACATAACCGGTCTGGTTCATTAAAACTGGTCTAACCAAGTTTTAATTACTACGATGACCACAATTGTCAACCGGTTATTTACTAAACCGGAATTTCTCAATTTATTTGGTCCAACCAAATCAAATTAGAAATTCCTGGTTTAGGCACTAAATCCAATATTTCTTTCGACATTGGATTTCTTATCCCGGTTTAACCAGATTTAATAAAATTATTAAAATCTGTTTATTAAACCAGAACGAATCAATTTTAATTAAATTAAACCGAACCAAAACCCTAACCGCATCGATCGATGCTCACAGCATCGATCCTGCAACGATCGTTCATCGATCCTGCATCGATCGATGCTCTCACGCGTGCACGAACGGTTATCAGGTTTGGCCGAGAGATTCTCGCGAGATCCATGCGATCGTTCGAACGATCCATGCGATCGCGGTCAATCTCTCGCGACTGCAACGATCGATCCTTGCATTGCATCGATCGATGCAATGCGATCTCAGTCGATGCAAAATCAGTTTAGATCACATACCAAATCAATATAGTTTGGTCATGCGATTTTTAAACAGTTTGTTTAGGATTCAATTCTTGTTTCTTAAGTGATTTATCTTATCAGTAGTTGATTCAAAACACTTCTAAACAAGAAAACAGTCCTAAACATGAATCTAAACAAGAAAAACCAGAACCTAAAGCTCTGATACCACTGAAGGAACGTTTAGTTGATCCTGATTCAATTCCAGATTCATATCAACCTAAACATGCGATCTAGGTTCTTCTCAGAATAGAAACTAATGATGATCTCACCTTATACCTGTTTGTTGCAGCGGAAGGAATAGAACAGGTCAGAGATCAGATAGATGCACCAAGGGATGAATCCTCCAAAGGTTCACACACGCTTTCACAGGAAACAGCTGCTAGACCACAAGGGGAACTCGGCGCAGAGAGAGAGAGTTTACGGCTCAAGTCTTAGGGTTAATTAGTCTGAAACTCGAGTTTTATGACACAAAACTCGTCCTGTTCCGTTTGGGCCATTTGGCCCAAACACCAATTAACTCGACGGTGTGTAGGCACTGCATCGATCGATGCACCTTATGCATCGATCGATACACAGTACCTAAACCGTTTTATTCTCTCTAAGTACAGTAAATGCCTAGCACTTTTACCGTACTTCTGCTAAACCGTTCCTACACATTTTCCTGTTAGCTTAGGCGTGTGACCCATATGGGATCATATAATAAAGGCAATAAGTCCAAGACTTATAGATCATGAGCGAACTCTAGCAAGCCATCATGACCCCCAGTATTATATGACTTATGTCTGATCATTGACATACTCTTACTTTCTAGAGACAGTACCGAGATTACTGGACACAATTCCAACATTAAGTGCGGTCTCACCTAAGGAGTATCGATCAAAGGGCACATGGACTCTTACTCTGTTAGCTCTAGACCACCATACTATCTTTTTCTGGTTCCTTTCTTCTCTTTTCCCTTCCTTAGCAACTGATTTCTCCCCATTGGGTATCATTTTTTTTATCAGTGCTCTTCCCGTTCTGGGGTGTACTTTTGACGCATTCCATGGATGCACATGAGGTAATAGGGGTCTCTACCACTCCCGCGACCACTTCGGAGCTACTAGCTCATCCTCAGTTTATTACTCTTTTTTTACTTTAAGGAAGGGGAGAAGGGAACCTTACTTGGACAGGTTTACAAGCTGTGTCAGAACTAACAGAGGAATCCGACTCAAAGTATACCAAGCCCTTAGGTGAGAAAAAGTAAGTCAAAATTAGGGGCGAAGTCAGTAAAGGTTCCTCTGAATACCTGAATTGATATGGGTGTCCTCAGTAGGTTGATCTGTGTTGGGTTTTCTAATAGTCATAGACTGATCTGCAAGCTTACCCCAATGGTCACTTAAGTTCCTGCAAGTGTTGTTATCTTCTCAAAAATTCATCGTTTCCTACTTGAACTGTTTTGACTCAATAAAACTGACACAAAAACACAACTGACTCTAAGAAAAGAAAAAGATTAATGTCAGTACCACCTCCCCCACACTTGAAACACACTGTCCTCAGTAGTGTCAAGATTAGGATCGGTAAAAGAATAAAATGTTAAGGGATGTGTTGGGTTATGTCGGTTTTACCTCTCTCGCACCTGCATCGATCGTTGCGCATAAATGCGACGATCGTTGCAGGGCGATTGCGATATTGTGTCGATCGTTGCACAGGACCGCAACGATCGCTGCAATGCGATTTTCGTGAAGAGACGACCGACACACAGGACCGTGTCAATCGTTGCATTGCGATTTCGTCGGATTAGTTAGCAGTCAGCAGTTAGTCCGTGAGAAAAATCTCAAAACTCAATCCTGAAAGCTGAAAACATCGCAAACAAGCAAAATCAAAACAAAAGATGGTCTAGAATCAAGTACAACATCCCAAACATAAGTACCAACAAGAATCAAAGAGAAGTCAAAAGAAAAAGTGAAAAAGAAACAGAACCGATAGTCTGAAATGGGACTCTAATCTCTCTCGCTACTCATCATCAATGCCAGCATAAGGGTCAGAACCGCTCGAAGTAGCAGGAGTTGGAGAACGCTGGCGACGACGATGAACATGAACTGGCTGATGAACCTGTGGCTGTCTCCTGCAAGTGCAGCCACGCATTAACTCCCGAATGCTCTGTAATATACCATCCTGACGCTCTCTCCACTCACCCTCAGACATCTCACTCACTGGTACCGATGGAGCTGGATATGGACCAATGTGAAATGTAGCAGCAGCAGGCTCGGGTGCAGGCGCAGAAGAAGAAGAAGGCCGTGTAGAAGGCTCACCCAGAGGATGGGTCATCGTAGGCACGCTGCGCTGATCGTTCGTAGGAGGCTCGAAACTCAACGCATCCAATGTATCAATCTTGGTCAGATCAGGAACAGGAAGATCCACACCACGCTTCTGTGCGTGTGTGTCATAGTAGACCCATATACGTCTCTCCTTCAGCCATGTAGCACTCTGCAGGTGGCTCAAATCCATGAATACCTCTCTATCATCACGCTCCCTACCCTCTAAAGGGATCTTTCAGTGTCGAAATATGGGAGTAAGCAGACTCACTACTGTCTCAACACTCCCTCCATCAAATACCTTCTTCGTTAGAGAACATAAATGGTGAGCGAACACAGCTCCTAAGTTCAGATCCAAAGTAGGATCTCTCAAGTCAGAACCAGCAAACAACTCTCTCAGCCCAATGAAAAGCACCTCCAGCTCATTCTTTCTCATCTTGTTTGCTTCAGCCTTGCAGAACAGTGTGTAACCCACGATGCGTATCACATATCGCAGAACTGGATGCCTGACTTGAATCTGCTTTGTAGTCCTCGAGTTATATTGGCCATTACCAAAATGGTCCCAAAAGTACTGAGTGCTCGGTACATCCCACTCAAGAGACATAAAGCAACGTGTAGGCTTCACACTAAATCCATATATACAGCATATATCGAGAAGTGGAATCCGATACCTGGCTCCCAGACTCATGAAGGTAAAGATACCCTCTGAAGCGCTCCTACGGCTCATATCGGGGTAGTAGACCCTGCAAGTAGCTAGCAAATGTCTCACCAGATCAAGGTATAGCTCGTAGTACTGCATAGGCATCGTCCCTAAACCAATGCCCTTAACCAATGAATGCACCTGCTTATCGATGCCTAGGATCCTGCAAGTCCGATAATCAGCAAATTTGGTTGGTTGAACGTCCATATCAGTCCAACCGTTGTAGAGCAGCGTATCGTAGTCATCCCAGTACTCATGTATCGGCCTGTCAGTGAAGTCTGCACTCTTAACCAGATCCTTAGGCTCAGAGTTCCATACTTTATCTGTCGGAATCTTGGCTCCCTCTTCCTTAGGCCAAGGCAACTGTATGGCCTCACAGTCTCTCTGATACGGCTCAGGTGGCGTCGAGTCGCGTGTAAACCACTCATCTGCTGGAGGAGTTTGATCTGCAGCTGGAGTATCTCTGCCGCGTTTACGAGGCTGTCCGCGAGGAGGCATCTGCAATCAAAGATATAGGAACAATTTCGAACAGTTAGCATCATAGACAACAGCAATCCAAGCAATATAAGCAGCCCAATCATGTTTCAAATCTGTTAAATTCGCGCAAATGACAAGTCTCATCACAAAAATAGAATTTTTCAGAAACTTGCAAAATCGAACATGAAAACGACCTAGGGACCTTCATTACACTGCCAGATAACCTAAACCAACACCTAATCATCACGGATTCAAGTTCCATAAGCTAAAAATCGAACTTTTTCCACCTTGGTTTCGCTTCTGAAAAATCGAGATTGAGAGAACATACCTTGGTTTCGGCTCAAACTGATTAGAGATATGGATAGAGCTTGAAAAATCGAGCAGGTTAGAGCTTTGAATCGTTAAAATCGAGCAAGATTTGAGTGAGAAATCAAAAAGGGCGATTCGGCTAGGAGGAAGAAGAAAGAAGAAGAAGAATTTAATCGGACTTACCTGCACGTGACTGCATCGATCGTTGCACTAAGTGCAGCGATCGTTGCATATCGTGATTGGTCAAACCGAAATTGAACCAATCCGATTTCCGGTTTAAATACTGCGTACCACCGATTGCAATTTGGACCACCTATGTAGATCGTTGCACAGGACCGCATTGATCGTCACAGAGCGACTTCAGTCCTTCGTCGAATCTCCCTACAGCGATCGTTGCACAGGACCGCGACGATCGTCACAAGGTGATTTTTCTTCGTCAAATCCACCTGCATCGATCGTCACAACAAGTGCAACGATCGTCACAGTTCTCAGACTCGTATTCTGCAGACAAAACACACCAAAAACGAAAACAAAACGTAAAATCCTAACAAAAACACCAAAAGAATATGTACAAACGAAACAGTGAGTTGCCTCCCACTCAGCGCTCTTTTAACGTCATTAGCTTGACGTTTCAGCTGAATTAGGCAGATCGTGCATCATCCGGAGGCAGAATCTGACCTCTCGGAATCTCGGCCTTAACCCAATAATGCTTCACCCTCTGTCCATTTACAGTGAATTCCTTACCTTCCTGGCTGATTAGAACGACAGCACCATAAGGACGTACTTCCTTGATTGTGAAAGGACCGGACCACCTTGATCTCAGCTTACCTAGAAACAATTGCAAATGAGAGTTATACAAAAGTAACTGATCATTAGGCTCAAATTGTCTAGAGACAATCTTCTTGTCATGATAAGCCTTAGTCCTCTCCTTGTACAGCTTTGAGTTCTCATAAGCATAATGCCTAATCTCATCCAACTCATTAAGCTGCACCAATCTCCTCTCTGCAGCAGACTTAAGATCGAAATTCATCTGCTTCACAGCCCATGCTGCTTTGTGCTCAATCTCTACTAGCAGATGACATGCTTTTCCATACAGCAGATGAAACAGAGTAGTCCCAAGTGGCGTCTTGAATGCAGTCGGGTAAGCCCATAGTGCATCATCCAGCTTTGCAGCCCAATCCCTCCTTGTCTTCCCAACTGTCTTCTCCAAGATCTCCTTGATATGCCTGTTAGAGACCTCGACTTGCCCACTAGTCTGAGGGTGATAAGGAGTAGCAACTCAGTGATGAACTCCATGCTTCTGTAGCAGCTTCTCGAAGACCTTATTAATGAAATGAGATCCTCCATCACTAATCACTATCTGAGGTACTCCAAATCTAGGAAATATGATGGTCTTAGACAGCTTAATAGCCACCGAAGAATCATTGGTTGGACTAGCTATTGCTTCCACCCACTTAGACACATAGTCCACAACAACCAAAATGAACTTATTCCCAAAGGATGAAGGAAAAGGACCCATGAAATCAATGCCCCAGCAATCGAAAACCTCAACCTCAAGAATAAAATTCTGAGGCATCTCATGCTTCTTACTGATTTTCCCTCTCCTCTAACAGGCATCACACTGAGAGACAAAATAATGAGCGTCTCTAAACATCGTAGGCCACCAGAAACCTGCTTGCAGAACCTTAGACACAGTCTTAAAGTAGCAAAGTGTCCAGCATAATTTGATCCATGGCAGTGAAACAGAACATCTGGAACCTCTGATTCCGCAATGCATCTCCTGTAAAGTCCATCAGAACAGTGCTTATACAGATAAGGCTAATCCCAGTAGTATCGTCTGAGCTCTCGGAAGAACTTATTCTTAGCATACCCCTCAACTCATCTGGTTCAGTCTCTGCAGCCAGGTAATTAGCAATATCCGCAAACCAGGGTCGATTGGACGTCGCAACAGCACAAACGTCGAAGTTATAGTGTCCAATTTGAAACTGTAAAGATTCTTGGTTCGTAGGCGCATTGCAACGATCGCTGCACATGTACGCATCGATTATTGCTCTCTCGACACCTGCATCGATCGTCACAGAGGTTGCATCGTTCGATGCAGTGCGATTAATCCGACAGTTCTGCAACTTCCTGTCCAAATCCGTCCGAAATACTGTTTCAATCAAATTGATGTTTTCCTCAGGGAAGAATTCATCAATAGGGACGTCTTCCTCAACTCTAATCCGTGACAGATGGTCAGCAACTCCGTTTTCAACTCCCTTCTTGTCCTTCACCTAAATATCAAGCTCCTGAAGCAACAGAATCCATCTCAACAATCTCGGTTTAGCATCCTTCTTCTGCATCAGATACTTCAGGGCTGAATGATCAGTGTGTATAATCACCTTAGAACCAACAAGATAGGGTCGAAATTTCTCAAAAGCAAAGACAACTGCCAACAACTCCTTCTCCATAGTGGTGTAGTTCATTTGCGCATCATCTAGTGTTCTGCTGGTATAGTAAATGGCATGAAGCTTTCTGTCCTTCTTCTGCCCCAGAACAGCTCCTACAACATAATCGTTCGCGTCGCACATTACTAAATGCTTGCTTGATGTGCTTAAATGCAGCCTGACAACCTGCAGTGAACTCAAACTTGGCATCCTTTCACAGCAAAGCAGTTAGTGGTCTAGCAATCTTACTGAAATTCTTGATGAACCTTCTATAGAACCCAGCATGTCCAAGAAAGCTCCTCACAGACTTCACAAAATCAGGCGCCTGAAGGCTGGTCATAACCTCAATCTTAGCGCGGTCTACTTCAATCCCTGCTTCAGACACTCTATGTCCAAGAACAATTCCATATCTGACCATGAAATGACACTTCTCCCAATTAAGAACCAAGTGCTTCTCTTCACATCTAGCTAGCACTTTGCACAAATTATCCAAGCACTCACGGTAAGATGACCCGTAGACGAAAAAGTCATCCATAAACACCTCCATAAAGTCCTCAATCATATCAGTAAATATGGACATCATGCATCTCTGGAAGGTGGCTGGTGCATTACAAAGTCCAAAAGGCATCCTGCGGTATGAAAATGTACCATATGGACAAGTAAAAGTAGTCTTTCCCTGATCCTCTGGATGGATGGGAATCTGAAAGAAGCCTGAATACCCATCGAGGAAGTAGTAGTAAGGGTGATTTGGTCTTCTCTCCAGCATCTGATCGATAAAAGGCAAAGGGAAATGATCCTTCCCGGTCGCAGCATTAAGCTTCCTGTAATCTATGCACATCCGATATCCAGTCACAGTCCTTGTAGGAATCAGCTTGTTCTTCTAATTCTTCACTACTGTAACTCCACCCTTTTTAGGCACTACATGGACTGGACTAACCCAATCGTTGTCTGAAATCGGATAGATGATCCCAGCATCTAGGAGCTTCAAGATCTCCTTCTTTACCACATCCTTAAGATTAGGATTCAGCCTCCTCTGGTGCTCAATATATGTCTTAGACTCGTCCTCAATATGTATCTGATGCATGCACAGCTCCGGAGAGATACCTGAAATGTCATCAAGAGAATAGCCAAGAGTTTTGCGATGCTTGCGCAGCTTGCTTAGCAGTAAAGTGAGCTCTGCGTTGTTCAAACTAGCATTAACAATCACTGGATTTGTCAAATTAGGTCCAAGAAATGCGTACCTTAGCCCGGATGGGAGTTGTTTCAGCTCAATTGTCGGGGCTTTCTCCTCTTCCCAATCGCAAATGACTTGCATCGATCGTTGCACGGGTGGTGTCGATCAATGCAAAGTCGCGTCAGACATATCCAACTGCATCACTTGCTCAGTGGAATCCATTAGCCTCGCATAGCAGATTGCGGGCTTGTCTTGCAGATGCTCCAGCTCTATTATAGAGCTCAGTAAAGCTCTCTCCAGTGGATCCTCAGCATGTGTCTTGTGAAAGTAATCTGCAGCCAAATCACTGAGAGTATCCACATAAAAGGTCTGTCCGCCGATGGTTGGTCTCTTAACCAGCTTGTCCATATCGAAGCTCATCTTCAGATCACCCATATTCAGAATTATCGTCCCCTTCCTACAGTCAATCATAGCACCAGCAGTAGCTAGGAATGGTCTACCCAAAATCAATGGATCCCTTGGTTCTTCTCCATACTGCAGAACCACAAAGTCAGTAGGGATCACACAGCCACCAATACTGATTGGCACATCTTCCAGTACTCCTTCAGGAATCCTGAATGTTCTGTCAGCTAGGACTAATGAGATCCTAGTAGGCATAAAGTCAGTCATCCCAAGCCTCTCAGCAACAGAATAAGGCATAAGATTAACACTCGAACAAAGATCACATAGAGACCTCTCAAATCTGTCCCTGTAGATGCCACAATCAAGCACAAAGCTCCCTGGATCCTTCAACTTCTCTGGTATCTTACCTTGAATCACAGCACTACAAACCTCTGTGATCATCATTACACTCTCCTCATCAGTCCAGTTACCAGTAAGTAAATCCTTAAGACATTTTCTCATCACAGGAGTAATTTGCATAGAATCAACCAAAGGCACTTCAATCAACACCTTTTTAATGATTTCCTTGCATTTGGCCAGCTTCCTATCGTTCTTAGTCTTTCTGGGGTCCTTAGGAAAGGGAACCTTAGGTTTATAGATCCTTTCGTCAGCCTTTTTCAGTGTTTCTGCATTTGAGCTCTTGGGTATCGCTTTGCGTCGATCGTTGCTAGTGTTGCATCGATCGTTGCTAGGCGATTTGTTACGACCTCTGCGTCGAGCTTATGTTCAGAATCCTCGTTCACAATCTGTGTCGATCGTTGCATCGGTGCGTCGGTCGACGCAGTGCAAAACTAACGGATCCCATCTTCTATCTCTTCAATTTCAACGATTTCCTCCAAACTCAACGGCTTCTTTTGACCAGAAACAAGCTCCTTGCCACTTCTCAGCGTCACTGCATTGCACTGGTACTTAGGATTAGCATCAGTCCAACCCGGAAGAGATCCATCTGGTCGCTAAGCAGACCCAGCAGTCTGCGCAACTTGAACATCCAGCTTCTTCACATGTGTGCTCAAAGCATCAATCTTACCATTCAGATCTAAGTACAAGGTATCTATTTTACCATTGAAATCCATTGTACTCTTCTGTTGTCCTTCCAAAAGCTGCTCCAGCATTCCCATCATCTTATCATTCTGCTCATTTTGAGGAGGAACAGATTGATAGGAAGATGATCCATAATTCCTTGTGAAACTGTTAGTGTTGTTTCCAGGGCTGCTAGTAGTCTGATAAGGCTTCTGAAACTGAGGCTTAGAAGCAAAATTAGAGAAGTTTTGATTACATGTGAAGGTACTTCTCTGCCCTACTCCATTGTAGCCACCTCTACCTTGCTGATTTCCAAATCTGTTCCCCTGAAAACCAGTCCCACCAACATAGTTCACATCCTCTTCTTCGCAGCCAGCTTCAGGCTCATATACTTCAACATCTTGAGCAAAGTGAACACTTTTCTTGAGAAGTGTATGAACAAAATCAATCTTCTCGTTCATTTCAGCCATCTGGGAATTGTCCATCTTACCACCAGACCTCATCCTCTCCATATCAGCATTCTTGACACTATTGCTAGTGACCAAGTTCTCAATAAGCTCATTGGCTTCTTCTGGAGACTTAGTGTAGAAATTCCCATTACTTGCAGCATCTAAAGCCATCTGATACCACAAATCCACTCCTCTGAAGATGATACACAACAGTTGTACCTCAGAGAAGCCATGATGAGGACAATCTATCTGGTATCTCTTAAATCTCACCCAGGCTGTCTTAAAAGGCTCCGTAGGTCCTTGCTTGAAAGTCAAGAGATCCTGTCGAAGCTGATCGGACCGAGCATCATCATAGAAATGTCGCAGAAACTTCTCCTTCACTGCATTCCAAGTAGTCAAAGTCTCAGGTGGCATCTGACTTAGCCAATCAGCAGCTTCTCCTACAAGAGAGTGAGGAAAAATCTTGCAGTGCAGATAATCATAAGTCACCCTATTGTGCTTCATTCCAGTCACTATAGACTCGAAATGCTCGATGTGGTCCATGGGTTGCTCATGAGGAATTCCGCTGAAAACTCGTTGTCCCACAAGTGTGTAGTACGAGGTCTCCAGCTCGAAGTCATTGCGCGGAAACGCAGGAGGAACAATCACAGATCTATTAGCGTAGAACTCATCTGGGCGATTGTAATCCGCTAGTGTCCTCCTAACGGGTTGAGTCGGTGCTCTAGGTGGGTTTTCTGGTTGTGGAATTCCTTTTCCACCTTCTACACCTCCACCTTGAACTCCTTGCTCATGCTGAAAAACCTGCTTCTCAATCACATTACCATAAGCATCCAACATATGTCCTTGAGCATTGCGTGGATTGTTCTGCGGGTCTCTCAGAACACCTTCAGCATCTATAATCAGAACCAATGGCTCAGGAATTGCGTTGGCCATCTTCACTGGTTTCTGAGCTTTCCTGTTCGTTCTCTATAACCTTGCAAGTTCATCAAGTCTGAGATTCACAAGATTCTTGTCCGGATTACTTCTGGTTGCGCGATTATGCATAAACCGTCGGTAATCGTCAAGCAACGACCGATGCAAAATTATGCAACGATCGATTCAGTTCGAGAATCGCCTTATGTCGATCGCTGCAAAAGATGCGTTGATCGATGCAAATGCGTAAGACCTGAAACACGCAAAGCCAAAAAGAAAACAGAAAATAAGTAACTAAAAACAAAAAATGAAAACCTAGTCTAAACCCTAGATTCAAATCTATCGAAGACTCAAAAGAGTCCCCGGCAACGGCACCAAAAACTTGATATGGTCAGAGTTTAATTCCCTAAGTAAACACTGCAAGTGCACATGACAAATGTAGTATCTAGGGGTCAAGCACATAGACTCAAGAAATTTTGCGATAGACTATACAAGTTAAGATTAATCTAGGCGATGCAAATCATAATTAATTAAGACTAGGCAGAAAGTAAATCAGTAGCAAGTCGGTTTTGTAAGCAAGTACTAAAAGCGTCAAGTCCAGGGAGTTCTCAGGAAATCAAACAAGCAGATCAATTATTAGTCAGGATCAAATTAAGTTCAGTTCTAGAACTCAAACACAAAGATAGAACTAACCAACTTTCGTTGCGAGAATTCTCTAAGTCTAATTAGCAGAAATCCAAATTTCTTTGCAATTCCTAACACATTAAACTAGTCTTAGGTGCAGGTTTGATTTGTTCACAATTCAATTAAACCAAATTTCTTTGCAGATAATTAAATTGCTCAACCTAAATAGATCAGATTCTAAACCACACTTTCGTGTCAATTTATACACCTAAAGTCTAGATTCTAAGTGATCATATTAGAAACTAGTATTAAGCACAATTCAGGTTGAAGAACAAATAAGATATGAATCTTTAACTGATAAATTAATCTAGCAAGTCATGAAATCCCTAAGGAGAATCCCTAAGCCTAACTATGAATCTACTCAGACATGATCAATGAAACACAAATCAATGATTAAGTAAATTGCATATAATAAAAGAGTAGAGGAATATAGAGGTTCGAAATCTTCTCTCTGGAGTACAAGAACGATCAGCCTCAAGGTCTCTCTCTCTCTCTAAAAAGCTAATAGTATGAAAGCGTAACTAAAACAAAACACCAAAAACCTAATTATAAAGACCTAATCACGTCTTGGGGTCTTTTCGCAAATACTGGAACTTCTTGGGGCAAAACTGCAAATCTCCAAAATATTCATTAATGTGTTGGTGCGAGACTGTGTCGATCGATGCCAATGATGCAACGATCGTTGAATCAGTCGTCCAGAGATAGTGAAATCAGCTCCTCACGGCTTTTGCTCCAAAACTTGTCCCAATAGCTCTAATATCTCCCAAAATCCTCCAAACGTGCATGTAGCTAATAAACACATGTAAATGACTCGATAGACACTACAAATAACTCTAAAACACACTTATATCATGGCTTAAAACAGGTAAAAACCATGATATATCAACTCCCCCACACTTAGCTTTTGCTTGCCCTCAAGCAAAACAGAAAACTATGAAAGCGCAAGGACTACTTGATACAGGAACTAGAACACAAAGTAACACGGGTGGTTTTTTCACAAGACTTTTTATTGCAAAACAAACTTACACGTTTCACCTTAACAACCTTGTCTCTCTTGCTTTTTTGATCTACACTTGATCTCAAAGCCACTCAGATTCACCCTTAGCACCCAAGTTTGATTCCCCTTACAAGAAAACCCAAACCGTTACTAATTGCAGTCTCTCTCCCCTTTTTGTGTTAAGCATCTACAATGCTCAAACAACCCTATTTGTATCCAATAAGTCGTGGCTAACCCTAGCCAACCTTTACAATTTGACAAAATCATATTTTTAGGAAAATATCCTATTTTCCTAAATCTTCTTCTAAGAATATGGAAACTCCTTTAAGACTCAATATCTTTTCCAATATGTTATTTCAGCTCATATATACTCTTTTTCTTGTCCTTATCAGCTCCAGCTTCCATAGATTTTGAATCCTTAGCTCCACGTCATTATTTATCTCAATCTTGTTCGTTGTAGCACATTGTGTATCACGTCTTGACTGACACAGAGGCTTATTGCATCTTCAAACTAGAATGTGGTGAAGAGGTTTGAAAACTTCAGAAACTCCTTTCATCTTAGAAGCACAACACTCAGATTCCCCTTAGTAAGCCACATGAAAGATTCACTGCAGACATCAAGACCAACATATACTTCCTCCACAATTAGAAATTGTTCTGAGTAAACTCCACAATCAGTCCAAAGCATTCAAATTCACCCTACTGACCTCTTATAAGCTATTAAGTGCGGTCTCACCTAAGGGGTATCGATCAAAGGGCACATGGACTCTTACTCTGTTAGCTCTAGACCACCATACTATCTTTTTCTGGTTCCTTTCTTCTCATTTCCCTTCCTTAGCAACTGATTTCTCCCCATTGGGTATCATTTTATTTTTTTTATCAGTGCTCTTCCCGTTCTGGGGTGTACTTTGGACACATTCCATGGATGCACAGAAGGTAATAGGGGTCTCTCCCACTCCCGCGACCACTTCGGAGCTACTAGCTCATCCTCAGTTTATTACTCTTTTTTTTTACTTTAAGGAAGGGGAGAAGGGAACCTTACTTGGACAGGTTTACAAGCTGTGTCAGAACTAACAGAGGAATCCGACTCAAAGTATACCAAGCCCCTAGGTGAGAAAAAGTAAGTTAAAATTAGGGGCGAAGTCAGTAAAGGATCCTTTGAATACCTGAATTGATATGGGTGTCCTCTGTAGGTTGATCTGTGTTGGGTTTTCTAATAGTCATAGACTGATCAGCAAGCTTATCCCAATGGTCACTTAAATTCCTGTAATTGCTGTTATCTTCTCAAAAATTCATCGTTTCCTACATAAACTGTTTTGACTCAATAAAGCTGACACAAAAAAAACTGACTCTAAGAAAAGAAAAATATTAATGTCAGTACGACCTCCCCCACACTTGAAACACACTGTCCCCACTAGTGTCAAGCTTACGATCGGTAAAAGAAGAAAATGTTAAGGGATGTGTTGGGTTCTGTCGGTTTTACCTCTCTCGCACCTGCATCGATCGTTGCGCATAAATGCGACGATCGTTGCAGGGCGATTGTGATATTGTGTCGATCGTTGCACAAGACCGCAACGATCGCTGCAATGCGATTTTCGTGAAGAGATGACCGACACACAGGACCGTGTCGATCGTTGCATTGCGATTTCGTCGGATCAGTTAGCAGTCAGCAGTTAGTCCGTGACAAAAATCTCAAAACTCAATCCTGAAAGCTAAAAACATCGCAAACAAGCAAAATCAAAGCAACAGATGGTCTAGAATCAAGTACAACATCCCAAACATAAGTACCAACAAGAATCAAAGAGAAGTCAAAAGAAAAAGTGAAAAAGAAACAGAACCAATAGTCTGAAATGGGACTCTAATCTCTCTCGCTACTCATCATCAATGCCAGCATAAGGATCAGAACCGCTGGAAGTAGCAGGAGTCGGAGAACGCTGGCGATGACGACAAATAGGAACTGGCTGATGAACCTGTGGCTGTCTCCTGCAAGTGCAGCCACGCATGAACTCCCAAATGCTCCGTAATATACCATCCTGATAGGTAAAAACCATGATATATCAAAAACAACGAAAGCTGATCCCCCATGACGGCACTGGGGGACCTTAACCCAGACTCTGATACAAAATTGTAACACCTCGTTTCCCGGCGGACCGGAAACGGCGATGTTAGGGCACCCGTTGAAATGGAACGGTCCAACCAGGTTGCCTTTCCAACCAGTCCCATGAACCAAGGCGCTTCCTTCGGTTCAATTCCACCAATAGCATCAATCGATTGATCAATCCTACATCCGGACCTGCGAGGGAAAAAGAACGGGAAAGGGAAAGAGGACTGAGTAATTGTTTCAAAACACAATTAACCAGTGAGGGCGGATTCAAGGAACCCGCTATCTCATCCTACGCTATCACAACAACAAAAAAACAAGTCCAAGGCTAATAACACCTTGCACCCAACGCCCGAAGGCACACAATCAACCTACACACAAACAACTTGTCCACGGGTGCGAGCACGGGCCCCAACCTCCACGCATACTCCCACGAACTGACTCGGGTCACAACCCTACTCAACTGGCACCAACCGGCATTCACTCGGCCACAACTGACTCGGGCCACAACCTACTCCACCAAAATACCCGGGCCACAACCCTACTCAACCACAACACTCGCAACTACACACACAAGCCGTCAATCACAATCAACGTTTTCGGTTTAAGTGATATCCTAACAGTTCTACATTCAACAATCAATCACATAGCGCGCATTACCAAACCTATACTACCTAGGAAAGACGCTATTAAACAATGACTCATGTCCTGAAATTGAGATAGAATTGGGTAGAGATAACGATCGGTCCTCACCTTTGCCACAACGATGAACAATTGCCTAATTGGACAGAACTGCTGCTACAACTTTGATGACACGCTTCCCTATGCTCCCAAGACCCAAATTGGTTCTTCTTCAACCGACATCTAGATCTATGAGTCTAGAATGTCCCTGCCAAGTTTCGGGTCAAGCGGACCTCGTTTTCCCATCCAAAACACAGATCCGATAAACCTAGGGCTTTCCAATGATATACTGTGCGTTCTGTGGATCCTTACGAATCAACGGGAAAACGCTTTGAAAGATGACGGCCAGATTGATGACGGAAATCCGAGAAACCTTCTCGGGAAAGCTTCTTCTTTGTGTCTCCAATACCACGAGGCTCCTCTTTGACAGATCGACGGACGATAGAGGGCGACGGCTGATGGCTCGGAATTTCCGCAGAGCTTCGCTTTGTTTTTCTCTCCTTTTCTTTCTCTTGGTGACTACCTTCTTTTATAGGAAAAGAGGTGGAAAACCCTAGATTTTAAAATGGACCGGATTCGGGCCATTACATGTTACATGGTGACAAATTTATTTTTGAAACCTACAATCCTCACCGTCTATGCAAACTATCCGCCAAATAAGGAGGAACAACAACTAATACCTACTCCACAGCCCTCCCCCGCCGCCATCTTCAACTCAGACAGCACCACATCGTTCTCCAGTATGTCCAAGTTCTACAACTTCTAACTCAGCCATGCACAGGCTTAATTACCGTCCCGGATTGTGAATCTCAAACAAAGAGACGAAGCCATAAAAATCTAAGCTTTCCCATTTTTATAGATTATATTTCGTTCTTAAAGCCAAACCTTGTATAGTGGTGAGCATATAAATTCCAAAACCGACTTCACAGCTTTGGGATTAGGGAAAACAACACACAAGAGCAAACTTCGGCTAGGATAAGTTATCAAAAATAATACGCTACTCTCTTTTTTGTTACGCTTAAAACATTACAAGTCTGACCTAATAATAACTCTAATAAATTGTAGAACAATGTCATGGTAGGATGAAATTTTACTAAAAAGTCATGTACTTCAGACGGTACCTTATTTAAACTACATTTAGCTCGTGCAAAATAGATAAATTAAAATTAACTTTTCTTTTCAGTCAACAGATATTGTGTATAAGTAATATGTATAAGAACTAATGCAACCTTGCATTTATACATGCCTACACAAAATCCACAAATGGATGACAACAACGACGTACACTACATATTTCCAGACAGAAAAAAAAAATAAGTTTGTAAAACTCTGAAATTGTTTTCCAATTGTAGATTAGTAAAGCCCTCAGATCTTGGGTAAGTAATTTTTTTATAAGGACATCCTACATTTACTCTAGTCCGTTTAAAGCTATCTCAAGCCACATAAGCCCCCTAAGTAACATAACTGCTTATTCAATCTCACTATGTTCCGTGATTTCCCTATTGAATTACTACATATATTCAAGAATAACAGATTTGAAGGAATTTAGAAAATGCAAACTCAGTTTATTGGAAAGAAACTAAGGCCAAAAAAACACACCAAACTTTACATTAACCTACTGTTTTAAATATATAATACTGAACTTATAATAACAACGAAATATTAACCATCTACTGTCAAGAGTATTTTACGTAACGGCGGCTCAACGGAACACACAACTGGCCGACTAATCCGCCAGTGGCATCGCACTACAAGAAACAGGGCTGTTACCGACGGAATTACCGACGGAAAAAATTCCGTCAAAAATTACCGACGCAAAATCGACGACTTTCCGACGGGACGTTTTCCGACGGAATACCGTCGAAAATTTCCGACGGTTTTCTCATTCCGTCGGAAACACGGTCGGTTTAGCGTCGGTTTAATATAGCCGTTAAACTGACCGTCAATGGAACCGTTGGGTCGACTAGAAACCGACCGATTTCCGACGGAATTCCGTCAAAAATTATGCTACATATACCTCATCCCTCCTCTCTTCCCCTCCACACCTATCCCTCCATAACTCTCTCTCTCTCTCTCTCTCTAATACTTCTAGTAACCAAGAAAAATGTCTTCTTCTAACTATTATAGATCGTGGATGGACGGAGTTAGGATTGATGAGGCGACGAAGCTAGTGGACCGGGAATATGCACTTGGTATTGCAGAGTTTATGTCGCTAGCTTGCAATCAACCACATACGCTAAAAAATGGTAAGTTAAAATGTCCATGTGCTAATTGCCGGAATTTTAGAAATCTTACGATTGGCGAAGTATGGTTTCACTTGTATTCAGTTGGGTTTATGTCGGGTTATAAGATTTGGTATCTTCATGGGGAAACTTCGGATTATGCAAGTAGTAGTAGAGAACCTTACGGTGGTACTAGTACTAGGGAACCTAATGTTAGTTCTAGCGAACCTTATACTGCCGATGTAGATTTTGGTGTAGGCACCATTCAGATGGTTAATGATGCACATAGAGAAATTATTCCAGAGGTAGGTGAATATCAAATTCCTAGGGTAGGTGAGGAACCAAATGTAGAATCTAGGAGATTTTTTGACATGTTAGATGCAGCGAAGCGGCCGCTTTACGATGGTTGCAGAGAGGGTCATTCGCCATTATCATCTGCTACAAGATTAATGGGCATAAAGACGGACTACAATCTGCCGGAAGAATGTGTGGATGCGATTTGCGAGTTTGTGAAAGATATTCTTCCAGTAGATAACCTTGCGCCGGGTTCATACAATGAGGTCGAGAAACTGGTTAAAGGGCTGGGACTACCGTATGAGATGATAGATGTGTGCATCGACAACTGTATGATATACTGGCGAGAAGAAGAATTCTGTCTGGAATGCAAATTCTGTAAGAAGCCGCGCTATGAGGATACAAGGGGAAGAGCTAAGGTTCCGTTCAAGCGAATGTGGTATATGCCATTAACCGATAGGCTGAGGCGGTTATACCAGTCGGAGCGAACTGCGGGGGAAATGAGATGGCATTCTGAGCATAGAAGAGAGGCAGAGATTGCACATCCGTCGGACGCTGAAGCGTGGAAACATTTTCAGAAATTATATCCAGATTTTGCTTACGATCCACGTAACGTGTACCTCGGATTATGCACAGATGGTTTTAACCCGTTTGGAAGGCATGGGAGACAATATTCGTTGTGGCCAGTGATTCTGACTCCTTATAATCTACCGCCGACTATGTGCATGCGTCGAGAGTTTCTTTTCCTCTCCGTACTCGTTCCCGGTCCAGAGCATCCGAAAAGATCACTTGATGTATTCTTGCAGCCGTTGATACATGAGTTGCAAATGTTATGGCTGCCCGGTGTTGTAGCATACGATGTTTCATGCAAGGAAAATTTTTTGATGAGGGCTGCATTGATGTGGACCATTAGCGATTTTCCGGCTTATGGTATGTTATCAGGATGGACTACACATGGGAGGTTAGCATGTCCGTATTGTCAGGAAAACACCGATGCATTACAATTGAAGAATGGACGTAAATCGTGTTGGTTTGATTGTCATAGAAGATTTCTACCGCATGATCATCCCTACCGGAAAAACACTAAACTTTTTACGAAGAAGAAGAAAGTGTTTGATGATCCTATTCTCCAAGAAGCTGGGTCGACTACCTTGGGCCTCTTAGAAGGATTTGGTGCATTAAGAAGTCGTGAGTGTGGTGGGAACGGGCATGAGAATATATACGGAGCTGGCGTAGTCCACAACTGGCACAAGCAAAGCATTTTCTGGGATTTACCGTATTGGAAGGACCAGTTACTAAGGCATAATCTTGATGTCATGCACATCGAGAAAAATTTCTTCGATAACATTATGAACACTGTGCTCAACATGCAAGGGAAGACGAAAGATAATGTGAAGTCTAGGCTTGATTTACCTGAAATTTGTGATCGGCCTGAACTTCATCTTCAGACGAACGGAAAACCGCCAATTCCAGCATATTGGGTAGACTCGAAGTCAAAAGAAGAGTTATTTAAGTGGATTATGCTACAATTAAAATTCTCTGACGGGTATGCATCAAACTTGCGTAATTGTGTGGACACTGGCGGAGGAAAGTTTATCGGAATGAAGAGTCATGATTGTCATGTGATGATGCAACGACTCCTGCCGTTTGCGTTTGCTCATCTCCTTCCTCGAGATGTCCACAAAGCAATTGCAGCTGTTGGATCTTTTTTCAGGGATATATCCACCAGGACACTCACTGTTGATGGGATCAGGAGTCTGGAGCAAAATATTCCAAAAATCTTATGCAATCTGGAAAAGATATTTCCACCGTCTTTCTTCGACGTCATGGAACATTTGCCTATCCATCTACCGGGTGAAGCTAGACTTGGTGGTCCGGTACAATATCGGTGGATGTATCCGTTCGAGCGCTATATGTTCCACCTTAAAAAGAAGGTGAAGAATCCCGCTAAAGTGGAGGGCTCTATTGCCGCTCAATATAACAACGAAGAGACTGCGACCTTTGCTGGCTACTACTTCCCTTCGCAAGTACGCACAAGGAGCAGGCGCCCAGCTAGGAACGATGACAAGGGAGAAAGGCAAATTTATCGGTCAAGCGTTCCTAACATTTTTCAACAGGTTGGGCGGTTAAGTGGGAAAGTAGGCAAGCGGCAACTAACACCTCAAGAGCATACACATCTCCACAAGTACATTCTAACCAACTGCGAGGAAGTATTTCAATATGAGAGGTATACATGTTAGCTAGATTTATAATTTTGTATTACACTTGCTTTACTTATTTAAATTCTTTTAACTTTTTGTAGGATATATATGGAAGCTCTCCAATTTCATCATCCGGAATTGGACGAGGGCGAACGTGAGGCTCGGAAACAAAAATACTTCAGCCATTGGTTAAACTTTTATGTAAGAATTAGTTTCTTAAATCATATAAAACACTTACGAATTGGAGAAATATTTTTTAACTTTGATGTGATCATATTGTTAGGTTCGGGGGGAACTCAATGCTGGACGCATCCCCGATGATTGGTTAGTTGACATAGTAGAGGGCCTCCACTACACAGCAAAGTCTTATCCGAGATATTGCACTAGGGGGTATGCATTTAAGGTGCATGTAGAAGGGTCAACAAGAATTACTGCCGATCACGGAGTATCATCTGCATCCGGAGAAGCTGTTTACTATGGTATTCTTAAAGAAATACTAGAAGTAAAATACATAGGAAAGCTTGGAATGCGTTGTGTAGTTTTTCTATGCGACTGGTATAACCCGATCGTAGGGCAAGGTGTTTTGATCGACGAGTTCGGTGTGACGTCGATTAATTCGAGCAAAAAACTAAGAAACTACGATCCGTTCATTATTGCTTCACAAGCAGATCAGGTAAGAAATTGTAAATAATTATTTTGGAATTCAAAACTCTGATTAAAAAAAATTATTAATATAATATTTACGCAGGTGTGTTACATTCCATACCCTCGACTAACTTATAAAAATGATCAATGGATCACCGTTACAAAGATAAACCCTCGAGGGAAGGTGTACGGAGTTGAAGAGCGCGAAGTAGAGCCCTTACAAACAAGTGGTTCTGGTGTGATCGCTCCGGTAGAAGAAACGCTTGAAGTTAATTTAGTTGTCGACTTCAGTCAATTCGGGGACATTGTTCTTCATTCAGAATTAGAAGAAGAAAGAGGCGAATTTGATGATAGTGACTCAATTTCGTCCGACTACAATACAGAGAGTGATGAAGAATAAAAATTTATTATGAATTTAATATTTATGATTGTTCTTAAATATATATAATGTGTTATGCTTTAAACATCTATAATATTATTTGAGGGTACACAATATATGGTTCGAGGTGCGGGGTTCGAACAGAGCCTTCCTCTATTTTATGTTTTTTTTTTAAGACTGTTATAGATATATAGAATTAGTATGTAATCTTAAACAAGTAATACTAAATGGATCAACTGGTTAAGGGTACAAAATACATGGTTCGAGGTGGGGGGTTCGAACAGGGCCTTCCTCTGTTACATGTTTTTTAATTTCCGACGGATTATCGTCGGTTTGTCGTCGGTTGTCCGTCGGTTTACCGTCGGTTTGTCGTCGGTTTACCGTCGGTTTCCGTCGATTTACCGTCGGTTTATCGTCCGAAATACCGTCGGATGAAAGCAGTAAATCTCTCCAGTAAATGAAATTTAGTTGGTAAATGTCATATCTGAATTAACTCGATTTCCGACGGAGTTCCGTCTGTTTTACCGTCGGAAAATTTTCTATATATACACGTCCAATGCATGAGATTTTCATTCAAATCATAAACACAACAACTCACCAAATGGATTTCGTTTATTTCTCTCCCGAAGCCCGTGAAACGGCAATACGACAGCTTGGAATGCCGGGTCGGAGACATCTTCCTAATCTCGACCCAACCAGGCAGACTCATCGGGGGATTTGGTTCGGGTACAACACGGTTATTATATCCGTGACCAGTGAGATCATTCAGACACGTTGGTCTGGCGGCTATCTGACGTACTACCAACTCCCGACGTCCTTCAAAGAAGCGTGGTTCAGTGACTTTCTCGTAAGTAATGTCCTATTCTTAGAAATTATTATAATGTAATTATAATTAAGTATTTATAAAATTACAGGAATACTTCACCTGCTCTACGGACAATTTGTTCCTAGTCTGGCGGGAATTCCACAGGACTGCTAGGCGGGTTTTCCAAACAAAAATGCGGCGGTTGAAGCTACTTTGGCAAAGAGGAGAAGGAAGACCTGCGTGGATTCCTGCAAGGTCTTGGAGATTGCTGGTGAACCAATGGCGCGAGACGGACGTCGGAGATTGGTTTACTAACCAATTCCCGAACTACAATAGATTTTAAATTATGTTGTTTTTAATTTCTTGTAATGTTTTAAATTTCATGCCGTTTGTAAAATAAGTTTTTAATTAAAGTAATTAACCTATGTTATGTTTTTTTTTTTTGAAAAATCAAAACCAAATTAAGCATAATTACATATACGATTAATATGTAATCCTAAACAACTAACAAAAACTGGCTCAACTGGTCTAATGCGAGAGAACAATAGGTTTAGGTGGCGGGTTCGCAACGAGCCCTCCGCATTATAGGTTTTTTTAATTTAAATTTCGACGGAAAACCGTCAATTTAAAATTATTCCGACGGTAATCCGTAGGTAATTATTTTCAGACGGTAATCCGTCGGTAATTATTGACGGATTTTCGACGGTTTAGGGTTTAGGGTTTTAGAATGATAAAAAAGAATCGCAAAACCCGTCACTAGTCAATGTAATGTTAGAATATATTATAATTCTTTAGTATCTGATCTATTTGACATTTTTGTTTGATTTGAAAAATTTAAAACACGTAGGAGCAAAACATTTCGAATTGTACATTAACGTTTAAGAAGAAGTTTATGTCAAACACTATCTAACTATGATTTTCCTAATATTCTTCAAATTAAGAAGTGTAATTATAAACCTCATGCTTAATGGTACATTAATGTGTTACTAGAAAAAAAAATGTCCAACCCTAAACCCTAATTGAAACTCTAAACCCTGTTCCCTCGTAATTCCGTTGGAAATTTCCGACGGTTATTCGTCGGAATTCCTTCGGTTTACTGCATTTATCGGTCAAAATCTAAATTAACTCCCCTCTCTTCTCCATGCAACGCTTTGGTAAGTGTCTAGTCAGTAATTAAAACTATTTCCGACGGATTTCCGTCGGAAATGCTGTCGAAATTTTTTGTATAAATATGTACGGACTTGTCCTTGGTTTTTCAAACATTTCATCTAAGATTCTCTTCCCAAAAAAAAATGGATAACGTTTTTCTGACCCCGTCATGGCGTTCTTGGATAATTACAGGGATATTATCTCAACCGGGACGAGAACATCTTCCTGTGCTGGATCCTTACCGCCAAAACCGGACCATTTGGTTCGGTTACAATGCTGCAATTACCGCTGTTATTAGCGACATAATAGAGGCTCGGTTTTTTGGAGGTTACCTAGCTTACTACAATGTCCCGAGAAACGTTAAGGGGTTATGGTTCGAGGATTTTCTGGTAAATAATTTATATTTTTTTTTGTCTTTTTTTTGCAAATTCTACAATTAATATTTATTCACTTATTAAATTGCAGGCTTATTTTAATTTTGATCCGCAAGTAATCTTCGCGGTTTGGGTGGAATTCCACGTGGTGGCTAGGCGTGTTTTCCAGACCAAAATGCGTCGGGCCAAACTGCGACGGTTTAGAGGACAAGGAAGACCGTCATGGATGTCGGAGGGGGATTGGAACCGCATGGTTCAGCTTTGGGAGGAGACTGACATCGGAGAATGGTTCGGGAACAATCCCCCAAATAATGACTGAACAATTTTATAAATATGCTATTTATTTTCATGTAATGTTTAATTTATGTTATTAATTATGTTTTTAATATATGTTATGTTTTTATTTTTATTTAAATAATCAAAACAATAGCATAACAATAACTAAAATTACGATGTAATTATAAACAACTAACACTAAATGGATCAACTGGTTAAGGGTACACAATATATTGTTCGAGGTTGGGGGTTCGAACAGAGCCTTCAACCAATTTTATGTTTTTTTAAGCGGTTATAGATATATAGAAGTACTATGTATCCATAAACAACTAACACTAAATGGATCAACTGGTTAAGGGTACACAATACATTGTTCGAGGTTGGGGGTTCGAACAGAGGCTTCCACCAATTACATTTTTTAATTTCCGACGGATAACCGTCGGTTTTCAGATAACCGTCGGTTATCCGTCGAAATATTTGGCGCCTTAAACCCGAAATTTTTCGAGTTAACCGCCAATTTTTGGCGAAAACAATTGGACCGCCTAAAATACCGACGGAAAACCGACGACAAATGATTTTCGACGGATTTCCGTCGAAAATCAATTCATATTCTCCCGATTGAACTTCTTCTTCTCCATTTCTCTGTAACTTCTCTCTCTCTCTCTCTCTAATCGCGACATCGGACCATCTCTCTACGATTCCACCGGATTATCGCCGTTAATCCTCATATCCGACTGCCACCAACACCACAAACATGTAAGTTATCCTTTTAACGAATTGATTTTGCATAATTTTGTTTAGATTTGTAGAAATGGTTGCATGTGTTGGATTAAACGGTAGTATAGGTTGACTAATGGATAGAACAATATAGTTACTAGGATTTAGGATTGTTTGACTTAGATTGATTGTGAATTTCTTTTTAAAGTTTCTTCAAAAATTTTAAAACTGATTTTTGGTGTAATTTTGGAATTTGTTTTGGTTTTTTAAACGTTTTTAAAATTCTTATGAGTTCTAAAACGTTTTTTAATTTTTTTTTTAAATTTGAAACGTTTTTGTAATTTATTTTCAATTTTAAAACATTTTAGAAAATTTTATTGTTGATTTTTTTAAACGTTTCTAAATTTTTTTATGAGTTCTAAAACGTTTTTGAATTTTTTTAAAAAATTTAAAATCGTTTTTTTAATTTATTTTGATTTTTTAAAGATTTCAAAAATTTTACTGTTGATTTTAAAACATTTCTAAAAAAAATTTTGTTCAAAAACGTTTTTGAAATTTTTAAAAACTTAAAAACATTTTTGCATTTATTTAGAATTTTGAAACGGTTTAGACATTTTTATTGTTGATATTATACACGTTTTTTATGAGTTCTAAATTTTTGATTGGTTTGTAGGGATGATTTTCTGACGTTTGAGGAAGTTATGAACGACATTCCACTCAATGAGGTGCATCAGGAACCGGTCCAGCAACAACAACCGAGAGCCCGACGGTCTCGGTCGACTCAGGTGCTACCCACACCGGATCCGACACAGCCGGGAACGTCTGAGACTATGCCGGAGGCTAGTGGGAGTCATTCCGTGTCTCAGGTGCCCCATTATGTTTTACCGTCAATTGCCGATGAGATATCGGCATTAGTCGATCAGCCGGGACGAGAGCTGCTCAAACGGCTCGACCCTTTCTACGAGACCAACCCGGGCACTTTCTTATATAAGATTTATAGCTTTAGATTCTCATTTACACTTTTTAGTATATACAATTTTTGATCACCTTTGTTTTTCCTTGTCTTATTAGGTTTTCGTTGACCGAGTCGAAGGTCACGAAGAGCATCTTGGGAATGATGTACAGCATGCTCAAGTACGGGTACCCGACGTACAGGGACATGCCTTTATCTGATAGGCATAACTGGTTCCGCCAGTTCGCGGTAATACCTCCTCGTTAATTTTGTTGTATATATATATATATATATATATTTTTTTTTTTATTATTATTTTATATAATTTATTTTTAAAGTTTTTAATTCTAACAAATATTTATTTTTTTTGTTTTGAATAGCAAGAGTATACTTGGGATAGGAAGTATACGGTTATGGTGGAAGAGGAGTTCCACCAGAAGGCGTCGACGCATTACTCAAACGTCATCAACACTTGGAAACAGAAGTGGTGCCGTAATGAAGTTCCCAAGGGTATTGACAAAATGAGCGATACTTGGCAGGGCTTCATCCGTCATTGGAGTAAGCCTGCAACCGCATCAACCTCTACGACAAACTCCCAGAACCGTAGAAGTGAGAGGGATGGTGCCAGTCCCGCAACTCATAATGCGGGAGCATGAAGCACCGCATCAAGGAAGATAATCCTGGTAAGCAGTTCTTTTTTTTTAATTTTCAATATGTTAAGTTATTTTTAAATTTTAAGTTCAAAATTGTTTTTGCAGAAACAAAAGAAGGGGCGAGATCCGAATCATATTGAGCTCATCGAGGATGGCCACAAGAACAAGGAAACGGGCCAAATCCATGATCCAATTGCTCGGAGGATTTTGGAGTCGACGAAGAGGCGTTTGGATGAGGTGGTTACCCAATCCGAAGGAATCGGTTCAACAGAAGAGATACCTGACGAGCAGATCAACCAAGTCTTCCTCGCGGTAAATTTTAAAATTTAAAAAATTTGAAATATGTTTAACCCTAAACTCTAACTTAAAATTCATAACGTATTATTTACTTTACAGGAAACTGAGAAGAGAAGAGGACGAGTTTTTGGTTTGGGAAACTTGGCGGACAAAGTGTCGACACCGCATTCCCGTTTTCGTCCGGAAGAGGACTATGCCCAGATCTTAAGGGAAAAGGATGCGGAGATCGAAGCGTTGAAGGCTAGTCATTCGCGGATGGAAGCCCGGATGGCAGAACAAGATGTAGCAAACGCAAAGAAGTTCGAAGAGATGAACCAACGGTTTGAGACCTTCATGCAACAAGCCAATCTTCCAAATGCCGGACCGTCGACCAAGAGCGGAGGGAAGGGCACAAAGAAGTTGAGGAAGAGGGCGACGTGAGCGTGATCCGCTCCCGTTGAATGTAATTTTTTTTATGGACGAATGTAGTTTTTAAAACATGTTTTGAATATTTAAATAAATTTCTTTTTTGTTTTAATTAATAAATTTGCGAATATATATATTTTTTTTAAAAAATTATTAATTATCCGTCGGTAAACCGTCGATAACCGATCGTCGGTAAAACGCCCTCGGAATGCCATCGGTAATCTTCTGTCGGAATGCCGTCGGTAAACTTCCGTCGGAATACCGTCGGTATTATACGTCGGAATACCGTCGGTATTATACGTCGGAATACCGTCGGTATTATACGTCGGAATACCGTCGGTATGTACGGTCGGTTTATAGTCGGTAAACCGTCAGAATGAACCGTCGGTTTACGGTCACAAAACCGTCGGTAAATGTGCGTCGATAAACCGTCGGTGATCGGTCGGTATTATATCCGTCGGTATTCCGTCGGTTTTTATAGACGAAAAACCGACGGAAAATTTTTACCGACGAAATAGAAATGACGGACTATTTTTGTCGGAAATCCGTCGGAATACGTCTTTTTCGACGGAAACCCGTCGATTTCATCCCTCGGTAATGGTTTGTTTTCTTGTAGTGTCGCATTAAAAAAGAAAGTGAAAACGTGAGTCAGATGACTCGGTAAAAATAACAGATAAAACTCCCCTCTGCATATACGACTTAATTATTTGGCCTACACATAATTAAAACCTCCACTCTTATTGGCTTGGCAGCTGGGTACAGCTCAAGCAGTGGGAAACTTTCCCGAACAGTACAACAAGCACATACAAATGTTACCACTGTAAGTCTATATAAAACCACTTTATTTTAACCTATTTTAATATTAAAAAAAAATAAGAACTAAGGTTATATAAACCTACAGAGCATGCATATGATCTCTTTGATGATTTGTTTCTCTTTTTAAATAACTATATATGTGTTAGCCCTTCACTCTACAATCGGCTGTATATGCTATACCATCAGAAATAGAAATGTTTTGACACCAACATTTCTATTTCTGCATTGTATATTTTCCACACTGCATTGTATATTTAGGGTAAGTAATTAAAATGTACCGATATGAACAGAAGACATCATCACTAAGTATACGATAAGTTAGAGCTAAATCACATAAATTTATAAGTCAACAGAAAAGAAGAGTATCTTAACATTATATATGTGTTGGATAAGGGTTTAGCACCCATCCAGAGCCCATTGGAAATCTTGTCTAAATCATTTATACTCGATGTCGGTTCAAGAAGATAGGACCCTTCGCTCTTCATTTGAGATATATTGTAACTTGCGAGAGGCCGAGCTACTTCTATAAAGCCTCGACCTCAAGCATTGCTTAGTGAGCACGTCATTCGACGGACTCACACCTCGTACCATCATGTTCATAGCTCGGTTCCGGCCTTAAGATCAATAAAGAATCATTTCGACCTCACTTTATATTTGTATTCCACCTCGTAGTTCGGACATTTCAGATCGTAGCCCATAATATTGACTAGGTCGAATTTCTGTAACAACAATTGGCGCCGTCTGTGGGGAACGATAAACTTCTTCACGATCTAGGACGAAGCCGAGATGACATGACCCTTCTCAAACCAATACGAGCAGACTCCGAGCCCTCCATCTCGAAACCCGCTCATCCAAAACAAGAACTCACAAAACTCGTTAAACGAGGAACAACTGTTAGCCCTACCTCACGATCCTCATGACAATGGAACCACGACAGCCTACACCCCTCATAATTGCGAGCTGGGAAAAGAAGCTTTCAACGTCCAGGGGCGAGTTCCCTCTCCTCTCGTCGAAACCCTGGAAGATCCGGTCAACGAGCTGACCAGAAACAACAACAACTGCCCCGACCAACTCCACGAAGAAAATCAAAGCACGCCATTTACAGTAAGAATAACAAACACACCGGTCGGGCACCTCGAAGGAATCAAACTACCAACCTACGAAGGAACCTCAAATCTGTGTCGATACTTAACAGCTTTTAACACTGAGCTAGTGCGAACACGACTCCCCCAAGAAGAACGTGACACTGGTTACTACCGACTCTTCATCGACAAACTAGGTGGCGCAACACTCGACTGGTTCTTATCTCTGAGAGCACACTCCATCAACAGTTACAACCAACTAACGACCTCTTTTCTTGAACATCACTCTGCGGTTGACCAAGAAAAAAATCCAAACAGAGACCTCTGGGCCATCAAACAAGGGCCGAAGGAACCTCTTAGGTCGTATATCAACAGGTTCGAGGCCACCGCATCTAGAACCCCGGCGACGAACGAAGAAGGGCTCTCAGCACTACGGTACGGGCTCTGGCATGAATCACCTCTCCGCTATGAATTAATAACGAATAGGGCACGTACCCTCGAAGATGCCCTCCACCGAGCATCAGCCTTTGCCACAAACGAATAAAAACGGAACTCGCTAATGAAAAATCTCTCCTCAGCATAAAACACAAAAGAATTCGCGCAGGAGCACCTCAGTGAAAAAGGAAGAGACCAGGGACTTACCGCAACATCATCCAACGACACCGATCACAAAACAAACCCACACAAACCAATAACCAGGACCGACTTTTATGTACCTTCCACCAGCGATCCGGACACGACACCACCGAATGTCGGCACCTACGAAGCCTCCTATTCAGCAAATATCAGAACGAAATGACGGCCCCAACCGACCAAAGCATGCTAGCAACCTCTCCCGAAAGGGAAGAAATGAAAGAGCAGTCCATATGCGAAGAAGAGCAACCGGATCCCCTTGACCGATGATGGGAGAGACAAGAAACGACTGTCGAGATGCAACCTAAACGAGCTCGCCGCAAAAATCGCAACAAAACCGTCACAGCCGGCGAACGAACTCGTGCAACTAATGAAGGATCATCAACTTCAGACAGTCCGGAACAATCAACACAAGAACGCACCTGAGACGTTAGCAAGCAGAAACGAGCAGATAAGACCTTCACAACAAAAATAGGAAGCAGCGAGGAAACTACTCCTGCCGCCAGAAGCCAAGTAAATTTCGAAACAAGCTGTAACGACTCACTTACCATTGAGTTCGGTCCCAGCGGACAGGATGCAATCAAAATCACGTTAGAACCAAAGAGCTCAATCAACCTCGCCTTCCGAAGGACCCCACAGGCATCAGGACCACATGAGCTCTCCATCAAACGCAGTGGTACCACGACCAAGATATTCGAGCTACCCGGACACACCGAACAGGCAGTCGTAATGAGAAAAGCCAGGAAAATTTTCACGACGAACAGAGAGAACGCGTCGACCAGTCCAGAACATTCTAGCACCCTGTGAAAGGCGACTTTGCTGGGTCACAGCCGCCCAAGGTGAAAGCATGTTTTTCTTTCGTATTATTGTAGCAACCAAAAAGAACTACGCTCGACTTGATCTCTTATCCAAGAGTACGTAGGCAGCCTTTGTACCAAAAACTTTCATACAATTTTGCACTACTTAACCCCCTAACAACTAACTATCGACATTCTGGCCAAATGATCGATCAAATAAACATGTGTCCCAAGCACAGTGACATATTGCGTCACATTTTGTAAGCCGGGCCCAGACCCCGCATGAGCCTCATGGAAAAGTTTCGTAAGCCGAACCTCCTTCGCACAACTATGTCAAGGGACTCCACAGGATAAGCCGAGCACGTACTCGCGCCTAGGAAACTTGACAGATGACGAGATAAGCCGAGCCTAAGCTCGCACTCACAAACTTCTGTGTGTAAAGGGGCGAGCATTGTTTCTATTCAAGAAAATCAAAAACAGGATAAGCCGGGCACGTACTCGCACCTAAAATTTGATCTTGCCTAAAGCCGAGAGATGACTCGCAAACAACATAAAAATATATACAAGGAAGATAACAATGAATCTCCTTTTCATTCAATACAATCCTTATATAAAAAACAACACAAACACGAAAAAAACAAAGGAAGCCAATTTCTTGAAAGATGGTCTCGCTCCAACATACAAAAAAAGCGGCAATAATGAACAAACAAAAAATCGCACAACAAGCGCCTCATCAAACGTTTGTTCCCTGCAAAGCCGCCCTCGGGAAAACGAAGAATCCAAGCAAAGGCAAATGATCGAAGCAGTCAAAGCTGGGGTAAACACCGGCCCCACTGCGACAACTGGGCCCAAGAACTGATCCCACGGATCTCCTGGACAGTCTGACAACAGCCACGCCTCCTTCCCCAGAAAAGGAAGGAAAACCAACCCAATCCCGGCTCATTACCAAAATCAGCAACACATCAAAAAATCACCCCCACAACTACAAAGACAATAAACAGGAAAGGCTCCTGGAATACGCCCAAGCGCCAAAACTATTGGACAGAAACGTCGACTCACAACCTTACGACGGGGATCTACCCGAACACGGTAATGCGCAATCCAGAACATGAGTCCGATCGACAAACAAAAGAACAAGGGAACATTTATAATCAGAAAAGGAACAGTTTTCAAAGCAGCACAACGGTTACCAACGCAACCTTCAACGCAAAAGCAAGTTTCGAAGAGCAATAAAGACGAACGGTAGAACCTCGGGAACTAAAGGGAAAATTCCCAAGGAGGATTAGGACATTCTTCGAACAGAACAACTAGATCACGACTCAACAAAACAGTCCCAAGATAAGCATTTACATACAGAAAGCAACTAATCAAGTCCGCTATAAAAAAGGAAGGAATAAGGCCGAAAGCCGAGCACCTCCACAACAAAACACAGAATGAAAACGCGGGATCAATCTAAAGAGCCCGGCTCCTCAAGAGTGACTGCGGCCGCAAAAGACGGAACGATCACCTCGCCCATGCCCGCCACTCCATCAGTAATAGCACTATCAACGGAAAAGGGCACGGCAAACGCATCACGACAGTCCAGAGCAGCAGGCTTTAACGCACTAACTTCTTGACGGAGCGAAGGCTCGTCCAGTTCCAACTAAGCAATCAACGCAGATGGAACAGGAACACCTTCTTGAACCTGCAATCGATATGCATCAAGAACAGAAACCACTTGATTAAGAACAAAAAGCTTCTCAACATAACGCTCTCCCCTCTCCCTCTGCTCAACAAGGAGACGCTCGTTAAAGGAAGCTCGCAGCTCGTCACATCGAGAAGCCAGACGGATAGCTTCCGACCGCAGACGTTCGACCTCGCGACGCTCATCACCATTCGCATTTTCAAGATCTCCAATTTTTTTTCTCGAGGACCGTAACACTCCGCTTCACAAGCACCAAGGCAGAAGCAGATATCTCATCTTCCTTAAGTTGACCATGAGCAACCTCCAACTCACAATCTAAACCACCCAACCTGTCGACCTATTCTCGAAGAATGCTGCCCGCCCGCTCGGAATGACTCATATCTAGTTCATAACAATCCCTGAGCCGGCTAAAAGCAGCAGCCGACTACAAAAGAAAAACACAAAAAGCAGAAAAGAAAATGAAGAATGATCAGCCAAACATACGGCTAAACAAAATATCAAGAGGGACTAACAAACTTACATCAAGAACGCAGTGACTGAAATCATCCTGGAGATCGGGCCTGAGCATCTCGTCAATAGGAATTAACTTCCGCGGAGGTTTCATCGCGACTAACTGAAGAAATTTGGCGCAGGACCGTTTATCCTCCAGAAAGGGAGTTACCCCAGTGTGATGATACGACAAGGAAAAGTCCATCGGATCGGGCTCCCGACCACCCAATTCCCTCCCTGCACGATCCTCCTTAGCCACCGCAGAGCGCAGAACGTCGGAAGCCTCAAAACTAACATGTTCCTCCTCATGGAGCACGGGCTCTTTTCCCAGAACTTCAGAATCAGAAGCGGACACGCGAACAGACTCGAGCCCCCGGTCACGGCAAAGATCAAATTCAGCCCCTCCACTCCGGTCTACAGACGATCGTATAACAACCTGCTCCGCAACAACAGGACTCGTCTCTAAATCTATAACGAGCAGACTTCATGCATTCGCGACAAGCTCTCCAGAAGAACAACTCACAACAGGATAATCGCGGTCCTCATTCAACACCTTACGACGTTTGCCACGAATATGAGGAGGCAGTGAAACACTGGCCGGACGACCAGAGGATCCCAAAAATTCTGACAAAACAATCAAAAACTCAAAAGGTGGACACAACACCACAACCTTAAAAAAAAGGGAAGGAAGGAGGAAGGATCCATACCTGAATCAATTTTCTGAAAACAAGCCCAAACCTTCAAATCAAAACATGCTTTGCTCCCTTTATCCTTCCTCGAAGGCCAGGGTACCGGAATCAATTTTCTGAAAACAAGCCCAAACCTTCAAATCAAAACATACTTTGCTCCTTTTATCCTTCCTCGAAGGCCAGTTGTACCCGATGTATCCGCACCGAAACCCGAATCATGCTCACTCCCTTCATCTCGCTCAACATCGGCGGGCGGATCCAAGTTTTCGTCATCATAAAATGGAGGGAGAGAAAAATCAGAGAACGGCTGACACCCGACGGGTTTCTTAATCATCGGATTACCCCAGAACGGACGAAGTATCCAGCCACCCCGAGAAAGAAAGTACTCCTCGTCGTCACGAGAAAGCCTGAATCGCACATAATCTACCCCTTGCGAACCAGAAGAGTCCGAATCGCTGCTACTGGAAGACAAACAAAAAGCCACTCCTGCATGCATACTTACCCGAGAGATCTGAAGAAAAAACAAAAGCACTAGCAACAAAGAGAGAAGGCGTAAAATTGCGAAGGAGAAGACGCGGAAGTCGAGGAGACGAAAAATAAAAATAATAAATATTGCAGTGATTCAATAGATGCATATCTGTAAAGACATGTTGCTTCTACTAAAGGTGTGATGCAAATCAGAGGCTGAAGCGACTTGACAAGATTTCCGCTTGACTTAAATTCTCGAAGAAATTCGCCGATCTCAGCATCACGGCTACGAACTGGGGGGGGACTAATTTTTGGATAAGGGTTTAGCACCCATCCAAAGCCCATTGGAAATCTTGTCTAAATCATTTATACTCGATGTCGGCTCAAGAAGTAAGCCCGCGAAGGAGTCAACGGCCCAAAGAGAAGTCAGCATCCTAGCGCTATAAATATGACCTTTCGCTCTTCATTTGAGATATATTATAACTTGCGAGAGGCCGAGCTACTTCTATAAAGCTCCGACCTCAAGCATTGCTTAGTGAGCACGTCATTCAACGGACTCACACCTCGTACCATCCTATTCATAGCTCGGCTCCGGCCTTAAGATCAATAAAGAATAATTTCGACCTCACTTTATATTTGTATTCCACCTCGTAATTCGGACATTTCAGATCGTAGCCCATAATATTGACTAGGTCGAATTTCCGTAACAACAATATGTATATAAAAAATTATGTACAAACACTAAACAAAACACATAAAAATAAAAAATATAATTACAAATAATTTGAATTTAAAATCCGCGCGTAGCGCGGAATAACCCCTAATGTTTAAAATTAGGGCTGGGCAAAAAACCCGGAACCGAAATACCGAACCGAACCCGAACCGAAAAAGAGGAACCGAACCCGAATCCGAACCGGTAAAATACCCGAATGGGTCCTAAACTTCTATACCCGAAGAACCGGAACCGAATCCGATCCGAACCGAGAACCGAATGGGTACCCAAAATATCTGAACTACAATTATATATCCAAAATATTAGTTATATTTAAACTTAATATAACAAAATTATACAAAATTATAATTACAAACTCAAATATATTAATTAGTTTTAGACCAAAATAGCTAAAATACTCAAAATAAATGAAATATATGAAACTTGTAGCTATATTTGTCTATATTTAACAAATTTATTAGGCCTGGGCGTTCGGGTACCCGTTCGGGTTCGGTTCGGGTCTTTCGGGTTTTCGGGTTTTCGGGTCTAGGCATATAAGACCCATTCGGATATTTTAAAATTTCGGTTCGGGTTCGGTTCGGTTCCATTCGGGTTCAGTTCGGGTTCGAGTACCCGAAAAATCATAAAACAAAAATAAAATTAGTTATATTTAAATAATTTTTTTTAAATTTTAACAAATATAACAAAAACTTTCATAAATTTTATTCGTTTTTAACAATATAGTTACTTTAGTCTAAAAATAACCAATATATTTGAATTTATATTTATACTTTTGGATAATTTTGTTATATTAAGTCTAAATATAACTAATATTTTGGCTATATAATTGTAATTCGGATATTTCGGGTACCCATTCGTTTCTCGGTTCGGTTCGGGTTCGGGTTCGGTTCTTCGGATATAGGAGTTTAGGACCCGTTCGAGTATTTTGTCGGTTCGGGTTCGGGTTCGGTTCTACTTTTTCGGTTCGGGTTCGGTTCGGTATTTCGGGTTCGGATATTTTGCCCAGGCCTAAAATTTATGTTCAAATTAACCAATTTTTATTTTTGTTTTATGATTTTCCGGGTATCCGAACCCGAATCGAACCTGAATGGAACCAAACCGAACCCAAACCGAAATTATAAAATACCCGAATGAGTCTTATATGCCTAGACCCGAAAATCCGAAAACTCGAAAGATCCGAACCGAACGGGTACCCGAACGCCCATGCCTATTTAAAATGATAAATCTTACACACTTCATGAATATTTATGATGACAAAAATTATTAGGAGATTCATACAAAGAAACAACTAAATAGATATGTAAAAGAAAATAGATTTGACATTCTTTATCTCTTCACTACTTTTTCGGACTTTTTATCGAGTGAATTATGAAGCTTCAGCTGAACTCTTCGTTCCTTTTCTTTTTCTTTTAAGTTTTAACTCTACATTTTTGCATATATTATCTACCAAATTATCATTGAAATAAAAATTTTTTTATTAATTTATGTATTCATCACCTCTTTTTTTTTTTTGAAAAATTACTATTTTTTACTTTCAATCAAGACCGTAAATTTTTTTTTCTCTTTCTTTTTTTCACTGTCAAGATTATTTTCTCCACTATCAATATTCCTAATATCCTTTCGTTCTTAATCGTTTTTTATGGTTGTTCTCTCTGAGTAAAAAAAAAAGCTCCCACGTCTCCGTCGCAGATTGTGATTGTTTTTTTTCTCAATTTTTCGAATTTTGGTAATGTCATAAGTCCAATTAGGATTGGTAAAAAATTTCAAACTGAGTCAAAATTCCCTAACTCGTACCAAATTTTCTAAACTTGTACATAACTAAATTGTAAAACCCTAAAAGGTTATTTACTAAATTAATCTATCTCGAACCAAACCAAATCATACAATATAGAAAACAACTAAACTAACCAAAATTAATTTGAACTAATATTTTTAATTATATATATATATATAATATTAATCTTAATTAGTAACTTATTTTGTTCTTTTTGATAAAACCCAAAATAAAATATAATTTGATCCACATATAATTTATAATCTGAAATACCTGAAACCTTAAAAACTCAAACCAAACCAAACTTAACTATAGTTTGATCTTGAATGAGATCCACATATAGTTTATAATCTGAAATACATGAAACCTTAAAAACTCAAATCAAACCGAACTTAACCATAGTTTGATGTTAAATGAGATCTATTTTCTAAAGCTCAAACAACTTCAGAACCCGAACATAATTTCTCAAACCCAAACCGACCAAACTATAAATACATGAATGTAATAGAAATTTATATACTAAATCAACGAATTTCAAACCGAACCAAACCAAAATATGTAAAAACTGAAGTGATCAATTTTTTTAAATTAATATTTTAGTTATATATATAATATATTAAAAATCTACAATCTTATTTAAATTAGGAAATTATTTTTTTTCTGTATATTTTTGTTTGATCAAGAATGGAGAAGCGTTTTTAGTAACCATCACTGTCGGCGAAGGAACCGTCAACGGAGACATCAAGATCGAAGACATTGCGGTGGTCCAAGATTTCGAGGACGTATTTGCGGCGTTAAAGGAATTACCTCCACCTCGGAGTAATCCTTTCACCATCAATTTGGAACCAGAAGCGAATCCTATCGCAAAGGCTCCTTACCGAATGGCACCAGCAGATTTGGCGGAACTCAAGAAGCAGCTTGAAGATTTGATCGGGAAAGGATTTATTCGACCAAGATCGTCACCGTGGGGAGCTCCAGTGCTATTCGTAAAGAAGAAATTATGGAAGCAGCGCATCACTCTTTTTTTAGTATTCACCCGGGAGTTCAAAAATGTACAAAGACGTGAGAAGGTATTACCATTGGCCGGGAATGAAGAAGTTTGTAGCTCGATGGGTAGCTCAATGTCCGACTTGTCATCAGATCAAAGTGGAGCATCAAGTACCCGTGGTCTACTTCAGAGCCTACCTATTCCTCAGTGGAAATGGGATTCCATATCAATGGATTTTATCACCGGAATGGCGACAGCAAAAGGGAGGGCAAACAACGCAATCTGGGTAATTGTAGACAGTCTGACTAAGGTGGCGCACCTGATTCCGATAAAAGACACATATAAGGTGGAAGCTTTGGCTGAGTTATATATCGACCAAATCATTCACCTTCATGGACTCCCAGCAGATATTGTGTCAGATCGGGATCCACGATTTACCTCCATCTTCTGGGGAGCATTACAAGAAGCTTTGGGAACGGAGTTGCGTATCAGTACCGCTTATCATCCAGAAACCGATGGACAAACCGAAAGGACTATCCAGACCAATGAGGACATGTTGCGAATGTGTGCACTCATTTGGGCCGGCAATTGGGAAAAGCATTTGCCATTGGTGGAGTTCTCGTATAACAACAGCTAGCATTCCAGTATCGGAATGTCCCCATATGAAGCCTTATATGGGCGACCGTGTATAACTACACTATGTTGGGCTGAGATCGGAGAGCGAGAAGTCTTTGGACCCAAGATCGTCGATGAGACGACCAGCAAACTGCAAATGATTCGAGCCAACATGAAGAAAGCTCAAGATCGGCAGAAAAAATTTGCAGATCAAGCAAGGCGAGAATTTAACTTTGGAGTCGGAGATTGGGTATATTTGAGAGTTTCATCGCAAAGAAGATGGGAACGGTTCGGCAAGGTTGGAAAGTTAGAAGTTCGCTACATTGGACCATACCAAGTAATCGGTAAAGTTGGTGAAGTGGCGTACAAATTGGATTTACCGTCAGACATGCGGATTCACCCGATGTTCCATGTGTCTATGTTACGGAAATTCAATCGTGATCCAAGAGAATTGGAAACAGAGAAAATAGAAGATCTTCAGCCGAACCTTACCTACACTGAAGGACCCATTCGCATCGGAGAGAGACGCATCCGGATATTCAAGAATCGAGAAATTCTGCAAATCCAAGTCTTCATGTAAAAGCAGAATCGTGTGACCGTCACATGGGAGGATGAATCAAGGTTTATAGAAGTATCCAGATTTTTTCGTTAGTAATCAGTAGAAAGGAGCTTTCCAGAATCTTAAGAATTCGAGGACGAATTCTTAGAAGGGGGGGAGAATGTGATACCCCGATCTCGGAACTTGATAAAAATATTATTATTAAATGTAATGGTATTTTTATCACTAATAAAATGAATTATCTTTCTAAAAAATTCATTGGAGTTATTTTTGAAAATTCTTGAGAATTTTCATTCGAAACCGGTTTTTCCGAGAAACCGATAAAATGTTCGGGAAAGTGAAAGAACCCTCTAAAGTCCACCAAAAATTATGAAGTTTTTACCACGGCTTCATTAAAATATGTAGAAGCTATGGTTAAAGGATTCAGCAAGATTTGATCCCTAGATTAAGTTATGAATTTTAGGTAATTAATAGGTAATTAAGGACTAAAAATTCAAAATAAATTCAATAGAGCTTGGGCTTGAATCGGGATGATTAGGGCTGATAAATTAGGTTATTTTGGACCTAATTAAAACCCATTAGGAGACCTGGGCCACGAAATATTTCAAGAGAAAGGAAGAGGCCTTGTTGTGTTTTTGGTGCATTGAATCTAGAAATGTGTTGGCACAAATCTAAGGGGCTTCTAGAAGATATCTACAGGTGTAAGGTGGATGATGAAGTGAAGTGTTTCTGGCCTACACCTGGTGAGAAGTCGTGGAGAAAGATGGGAGAAGAGGGGAGACAAATGGACGGTGGAGATCATCCTTCTTTTGCTATATAAAGAGCCCTTCCCCCTCCCATTTTCTTCACACCAAATTCACAAAGAGTAAATAAGAGTAGTAAGAGAGAAAGAAGAGATAAGGAAGAGAGGAAGAAGGGAGGAAGAAGAAGGAGAAGGAGGCGAGAAGAAGAAGGAGGAGCCGGGAGAGGAGGACGAAGCCGGAGGAAGGAGAGAGGAAGGAGGAGCCGGAGGAACGGTTCGGCAAGGTTGGAAAGTTAGAAGTTCGCTACATTGGACCATACCAAGTAATCGGTAAAGTTGGTGAAGTGGCGTACAAATTGGATTTACCGTCAGACATGCGGATTCACCCAATGTTCCATGTGTCTATGTTACGGAAATTCAATCGTGATCCAAGAGAATTGGAAACAGAGAAAATATAAGATCTTCAGCCGAACCTTACCTACACTGAAGGACCCATTCGCATCGGAGAGAGACGCATCCGGATATTCAAGAATCGAGAAATTCTGCAAATCCAAGTCTTCATGTAAAAGCAGAATCGTGTGACCGTCACATGGGAGGATGAATCAAGGTTTATAGAAGTATCCAGATTTTTTCGTTAGTAATCAGTAGAAAGGAGCTTTCCAGAATCTTAAGAATTCGAGGACGAATTCTTAGAAGGGGGGGAGAATGTGATACCCCGATCTCGGAACTTGATAAAAATATTATTATTAAATGTAATGGTATTTTTATCACTAATAAAATGAATTATCTTTCTAAAAAATTCATTGGAGTTATTTTTGAAAATTCTTGAGAATTTTCATTCGAAACCGGTTTTTCCGAGAAACCGATAAAATGTTCGGGAAAGTGAAAGAACCCTCTAAAGTCCACCAAAAATTATGAAGTTTTTACCACGGCTTCATTAAAATATGTAGAAGCTATGGTTAAAGGATTCAGCAAGATTTGATCCCTAGATTAAGTTATGAATTTTAGGTAATTAATAGGTAATTAAGGACTAAAAATTCAAAATAAATTCAATAGAGCTTGGGCTTGAATCGGGATGATTAGGGCTGATAAATTAGGTTATTTTGGACCTAATTAAAACCCATTAGGAGACCTGGGCCACGAAATATTTCAAGAGAAAGGAAGAGGCCTTGTTGTGTTTTTGGTGCATTGAATCTAGAAATGTGTTGGCACAAATCTAAGGGGCTTCTAGAAGATATCTACAGGTGTAAGGTGGATGATGAAGTGAAGTGTTTCTGGCCTACACCTGGTGAGAAGTCGTGGAGAAAGATGGGAGAAGAGGGGAGACAAATGGACGGTGGAGATCATCCTTCTTTTGCTATATAAAGAGCCCTTCCCCCTCCCATTTTCTTCACACCAAATTCACAAAGAGTAAATAAGAGTAGTAAGAGAGAAAGAAGAGATAAGGAAGAGAGGAAGAAGGGAGGAAGAAGAAGGAGAAGGAGGCGAGAAGAAGAAGGAGGAGCCGGGAGAGGAGGACGAAGCCGGAGGAAGGAGAGAGGAAGGAGGAGCCGGAGGAACAGTTCGGCAAGGTTGGAAAGTTAGAAGTTCGCTACATTGGACCATACCAAGTAATCGGTAAAGTTGGTGAAGTGGCGTACAAATTGGATTTACCGTCAGACATGCGGATTCACCCAATGTTCCATGTGTCTATGTTACGGAAATTCAATCGTGATCCAAGAGAATTGGAAACAGAGAAAATATAAGATCTTCAGCCGAACCTTACCTACACTGAAGGACCCATTCGCATCGGAGAGAGACGCATCCGGATATTCAAGAATCGAGAAATTCTGCAAATCCAAGTCTTCATGTAAAAGCAGAATCGTGTGACCGTCACATGGGAGGATGAATCAAGGTTTATAGAAGTATCCAGATTTTTTCGTTAGTAATCAGTAGAAAGGAGCTTTCCAGAATCTTAAGAATTCGAGGACGAATTCTTAGAAGGGGGGGAGAATGTGATACCCCGATCTCGGAACTTGATAAAAATATTATTATTAAATGTAATGGTATTTTTATCACTAATAAAATGAATTATCTTTCTAAAAAATTCATTGGAGTTATTTTTGAAAATTCTTGAGAATTTTCATTCGAAACCGGTTTTTCCGAGAAACCGATAAAATGTTCGGGAAAGTGAAAGAACCCTCTAAAGTCCACCAAAAATTATGAAGTTTTTACCACGGCTTCATTAAAATATGTAGAAGCTATGGTTAAAGGATTCAGAAAGATTTGATCCCTAGATTAAGTTATGAATTTTAGGTAATTAATAGGTAATTAAGGACTAAAAATTCAAAATAAATTCAATAGAGCTTGGGCTTGAATCGGGATGATTAGGGTTGATAAATTAGGTTATTTTGGACCTAATTAAAACCCATTAGGAGACCTGGGCCACGAAATATTTCAAGAGAAAGGAAGAGGCCTTGTTGTGTTTTTGGTGCATTGAATCTAGAAATGTGTTGGCACAAATCTAAGGGGCTTCTAGAAGATATCTACAGGTGTAAGGTGGATGATGAAGTGAAGTGTTTCTGGCCTACACCTGGTGAGAAGTCGTGGAGAAAGATGGGAGAAGAGGGGAGACAAATGGACGGTGGAGATCATCCTTCTTTTGCTATATAAAGAGCCCTTCCCCCTCCCATTTTCTTCACACCAAATTCACAAAGAGTAAATAAGAGTAGTAAGAGAGAAAGAAGAGATAAGGAAGAGAGGAAGAAGGGAGGAAGAAGAAGGAGAAGGAGGCGAGAAGAAGAAGGAGGAGCCGGGAGAGGAGGACGAAGCCGGAGGAAGGAGAGAGGAAGGAGGAGCCGGAGGAGAGGGAGAGAGAGAGAGAGAGAGAGAGAGAGAGAGAGAGAGAGAGAGAGAGAGTAAGAGTTGGGATGGTGACGGAGGAACGGGGAAATATTTCCTAAGCGGAGATTTTCAACGTTCGTCCCATGAATCAACCTTCTCTTTCATCATAGGCGGTTTATAGAAGGTTCGTTCCGGAGGTTCGAGTAGTGGGTCTATCCAATACCGGGGTCAACCGCGACAAAGTATTGGTGAGTTGGGGTTAATTGTTTTACTAATATGTTATTCTTCAGGTTCCCGATACTAAGTTATGATCCGTTGGAATAGCTATGACTAGTGTCGGTTTGATTAATAACTAGTTATATTATGTGATTATATATGGTTGCTTGCTTGGTTGATATTGAGGTTATGGATATTGTTGTGATAATATAGCATGATTATGGTTAATAACCAAGTAAGGAACGAATGATAAAACATGGAAAACTATTAAGTAATGCGATAATTATATGGCGACTGGTTCATGATTAATCGATTGATGAGATTCTGTGTGGATGATTGTGTTGGATCGCCTAGGATCTAGGGTTCGTTATATTGAAATTTACCAACCTCGTTCTTACCTTTGAACTGGCAGCGGAATGATTGGTGATGAGATCAGTAAGCGACTCAGATGCTTCGCCTCTACCAAATACACACGCACACAAACCTGGAAACCGGGATGCTAGTGCCGGATCTTTTGGGATCTCTGAGTTTGGTGTTTTCTGCTTTCTCTGTCAAGAAAAAGACGACGGCTACTGATCCAGGTCGAAACCCCTTAGGTTTTATTAAGACCTCGGATCATTCTTAACGGGCCAACTTTTAAGTCACAAATCGAAACAACTGTTTCGAAAACCCGAACTGTGTCGATCGACACAACACCATTTACTCAATATTAATGTGTATCCAATACACATTAACATGATCATTACCATAATGATCATTCCCACATTTTAGCTTCCAGTTTGCTTAGGTGTGTGACCCTATAGGATCATATAATACTGGCAGTAAGTCTACAACTTACAGATTGCAAGAGGCTTCTAGCAAAACATTGCAACCGCCCAGTATTATACGAATGTCTGATCTCGACACACAACTATCATCAGGAGTGAGTGCAAGTGTGATTTCAGGACACTTTCCTAACAATCTCCCACTTGTACTGGAATCATCAATTCCTATAATCCTTTTGTCTCTATATCTCGATTTGGCATAAGGCAAGATTGGTGTCATCCTTATTAAGCCAATATCGTGTTTATCGAACTCCTGATCTATACTGAACAAACAACTGAACTACAGTTCGTTTGAGTGCGGCCACACATTTTCTCAGCATAAAATCTTCGATAGGCCCTGAGATATTTGTCTCCCGTTATACAGGAGGGACAAATTCCATCTCGTTCCATCCCTATTTCAACGCACATTTCATGATACACCTGAACAGTGTCGTTATAGCCGCCAGTTACGGGTCGACGTTTGACAAGGTCAAAGTGTACCAATTCATATGCAAGAAAACATGATGAACTCAGGTCTAAGGACTATACTCTATAGTCGTAATGAGAACCTCTCATGACACAGATATAACTATCCTGGAGACTTCTCATTAGCGGGTCATGTCTGATCATATGTTCACCAACATATATCTATGTGACTGACTGTGTAACTCATATCATTGACTCCATGAAACTTAGTCAACAGTCACCTCACAAGCTAGTCTCTCGCAGTTGTCAGTGTCCCATTTTGACAACCTCGACTATGGACAAAACATAATTTATGTCATGTAAATCTTATAGGGTTTCATGATCAAGTCATCAACTTGATGACCTATAATATGACATAAACTTATTTTGGGACCATTATTTAGATCACAATAAATAATTCTGAAATCAAATTTCATTAAACATTTCCAAAAGAATGTTCACAAGAGCATCTTATTATAACTCAAATAAAGCTAAAACTCCCACTAGAATCAAGATTACATCTTAAGATCTCTAATGCCTACAACAGTCGTATGACTCTCATGCTTAGACCTTGGGAGTGGCTTAGTCAGAGGATCAGCGACATTCTCGTCCGTCGGAACTCGGCTAATCTTCACATCACCTCTATTGACGATATCACGAATCAGGTGATATCTCTTCTCAACGTGTTTGGACTTCTGGTGTGACCTCGGTTCTTTCGCCTGAGAAATGGCTCCATTTTTATCGCAAAACAAAGCCACTGGCTCCAAGATACTAGGAACCACACCAAGTTCAGTCATGAACTTCTTGATCCAAACAGCTTCTTTTGCCGCTTCTGAAGCAGCAACATATTCAGCTTCCGTCGTGGAATCAGCTACGGTATTCTGCTTAGAGCTCTTCCAGCTCACTGCACCGCCATTTAGACAGAAGACATATTCAGACTGTGATCGGAAATCATCTCTGTCTGTCTGAAAACTTGCATCGGTGAATCCATTCACCACAAGTTCTTCACTTCCTCCATACACCAGGAACTTATCCTTAGTATGTCTCAAATACTTGAGAATATTCTTGACAGCTGTCCAGTGAACTTCACCTGGATCAGATTGGTATCTACTCGTCATGCTTAACGCGTAAGCTACATCTGGACGAGTGCAGAGCATGGCATACATGATAGATCCTATTGCAGAAGCATAAGGAATCCTATTCATGCGTTCCCGCTCAGCATGTGTCGCCGGACACTGCTTCTTGTTGAGACTAATGCCATGAGACATTGGTATGAAGCCCTTCTTGGAATCATGCATCTTGAATTTGTGCAACATCTTATCAATATAAGTGTCCTGGCACAATCCAATCAGCCTGTTCACTCTATCTCTGTAGATTCTGATTCCAAGGATGTACGCGGCTTCTCCCATGTCTTTCATGGAAAAACAACTTCTGAGCCAAGTCTTGACAGACTGAAGCAACAGAACGTCATTACCGAGAAGGAGTATGTCATCGACATACAGTACAAGAAACACAATTCCGCTCCCACTAGTCTTCTTGTATACACATGGTTCTTTCTCGTTCTTGATGAAACCAAATTGTTTTATTGCTTCATCAAAACGAAGATTCCAACTCCGTGAAGCTTGCTTCGATCCATAAATGGATTTATGAAGCTTGCATACCTTCCTAGCATTCTTAGGATCTACAAAACCTTCATGCTGTGTCATATACACATCCTCTTCCAGAATACCATTCAGGAATGCGGTTTTGACATCCATCTGCCAAATCTCATAGTCATAATGAGCGGCAGTTGCTAGAAGAATCCGAATGGATTTCAGCATAGCGACTGGGGAATAGGTTTCATCATAGTCAATACCATGAATTTGCTTGAAACCTTTAGCCACCAACCTCGCTTTGTAAATTTGCACATTGACATCCACGTCAATCTTCTTTTTGAAGATCCATTTACACTCAATGGCTTTTGCACCATTAGGTAAATCGACCAAGGACCATACTTGGTTTTCTGACATGGATCCCATTTCGGATTTAGAGGCTCCAAGCCACTTTTCGGAGTCTGGGCCCATCATTGCTTCCGCGAAGGTCGCTGGTTCGTCACTTTCAATGATCATCAGATCATTGGAATTGGTCACGAGAAATCCATAGTATCTCTCGGGTTCGTGACGGATCCTTCCGGATCTGCGAACTTCAGGCTCCACAGGCGTGGGCTCCACAGAACTTTGTGGATCCACCTGTTGCTCTTCCTCAGCAGGTTGAGCAGTCTCCTGTGCATCTTGAATTTCTTCGAGATGTACTTTACTCCCACTGTTTTTCTTAGAAAGAAATTCTCTCTCAAGAAAGGAACAGTCCCGAGCAACAAATACTTTGTTCTCAGATTGGTTGTAAAAGTAGTATGCCTTGGTTTCCCTAGGATAACCAACGAAGTAGCATTTATCTGATTTGGGTACGAGCTTGTCAGAGATTAAACGTTTGACATAAGCCTCACAACCCCAAATCTTCAGGAAAGACAGACTAGGAATGTTCCCAATCCACAATTCATGTGGTGTCTTTTCTGCTGATTTAGATGGCACCCTATTTAGTGTAAATGCAGACGTTTCTAGAGCGTATCCCCAAAAGGATAATGGAAGATTTGAATGACTCATCATAGACCGAACCATATCCAATAAGGTTCAATTCCTCCTCTCTGACACTCCATTCCATTGGGGTGTTCCAGGAGGAGTGAGTTGTGAAATAATTCCACACTCGCTCAGATAGTCGCTGAATTCTTGGCTCAAGTATTCTCCTCCGCGATCCGATCGCAAAACTTTGATACTTTTGCCAAGTTGGTTATGTACTTCATTCTTGAATTCCTTGAATTTATCGAAGGATTCTGACTTGTGTCTCATCAAATAGACATAGCCATACCTACTGAAATCATCAGTGAAGGTAATGAAGTATTTTTAATTTCCTCTGGCAACAGTGCTCATCGGCCCACATACATCAGTATGAACAAGGCCCAACAAGTCACTGGCCCTTTCATTCGGTTTGTTGAAAGGGGCCCTAGCCATTTTGCCCATCAAGCCAGATTCGCATTTCTCACATGATTCAAAATCAAATGAGCCGAGAATCCCACTACGATGGAGTTTCTGAATGCGTTTCTCATTGATATGGTCCAAACGACAATGCTATAAGAAAGTCGGATTTTCGTCATTTGACTTAAACCGCTTTGTATTTATGTTAAAGACAGGCATTTCTTGGTTTAAAACATATAACCCTCAGGAGAAGGCCCGGACTTGGGCTTTGGCTTGGGCTTGTCCTGACTCTCAGTATGGACAACTTGGGCCTTTCCCTTATCCTTCTTAGTTTTCTTAAACCTTTTACCCCCTTGTACCATCAGTACACTGGGAGTTGCCTTCTTGAGATTCGGCTCTGCTGTCTTCAGCATGCCGTGCAACTCAGTCAATGTCTTAGTCATGTTTTGCATATTGTAGTTCATGATGAACTGATCAAAACACGACGGCAAAGACTGTAGAATCATGTCAGTGGCTAGCTCCTGGCTAATGGCACAGTCCAGTTTCCCCAGGTTATCAATGTAACCCATCATTTTAAGGACATGAGGACTTACTGGACTGTCCTTAGCCAGCTTGCAATCCATGAGAGATTTAACCGTCTGGTATCTCTCTGTGCGAGCTTGCTCCTGAAACAAAGCTTTCAGGCTGTTAATCATCTCAATGGGTGACACCACGTTCTCATATTGCTTTTGCAGCTCAGAGTTCATAGTCACCAGCATTAGACAATTAACGTCTTTGACATCAGCAGAATGCTTATCCCAAGCATTCTTTTCTGTCTGCGGGGCATAGGAACGTAGCCTCTCGAGGAGAACTCTTTCAAGGACATATTCCTTGTTCTCCTGCCTGAGAACTATTCTCAGATTCCGATACCATTCCAAGAAATTAGATCCATTTAACTTGTCCTTCTCAAGGACGGATCTCAGTGAGAAAGTGTTGATGTGAGTTGAGACAGACATAGCTGTAATTAAGAGAGGTAGAGGTTTTTAGTTATGATGCTCAAGGAAATGAGTAATCTTATTTAATGAGAAAACTCGCATTGTATTCAAAAACTATGTTTTCTCAGATGAATACAATGAACCAAGATTCTCAGATCACCAAAATTTGAGTGGGCGACTCGCCATCATCCAAACTTTAGTTATCTAGGTAAGCAAATCATTGCTAATTGTACCCAGTACAATTCTTGGTCGCAGATGAGACAATCCATGTCTAATCCACTCTGATGTCTCTGGGCCCAGAACTTCTGATAGCCCAGTCAAGTAAACCAATCTCTTTCTGTCTTGTGATCATTGACAGTCGCACTGCAAGTCTATCAATGATCACCTGCCTTACTCATGTTGTTGTGGATACCAAGGACTCCAAGACTATCCAACAACGAAACGAGTCTTGACAGTAGACAAGATCGGGCAAGTCATCAAGATTACTTGATATTTAGTTGAGGAAAAGAACTATTTAATCTTGATGTATATCCAATATACATTCAAGAAGTTATTAATTTAATTAAAACATTCAGTTTTATTAAGTTTAGGTTCATTTAGAACTTTAGGACTAAATTTGTTCTGGTATATACAAATTTGAGGTCCAACCATCAAATTTGCGAACGGTGTGTCGATCGATGCCAACCATTGGCATCGGTCGACACAATCCAATTTAAACCGGTCTTCGATAATCGGTCAAACCGGATCTAATTTCCTTAACCGATTCAATCTAATTGAACCGGTCCGGTTTAATGGTCTATGTCGATCGTCACACAACTCTGTCTTGATCGACATTACCAAACCAGAACCAAATTGGTTAATTAAAATTAACCGAGCGAGATAACCGGTTCAATCCAATTGAACCGATCTATCCATCCGCATAGTCTGTGTCGACCGACACATGGCGATCTCCAAGACCGAGTGAGCGTCTTCGCGGTGTGTCGACTGACACAAGATTAGTGTCGATCGACACTATGCGATAAACCTCAAATTCTTTTACGAGTTTTCGCGGTGTGTCGACCGACACAAGATTAGTGTCGATCGACACCATGCGACAAACCCTAAAATTATTTACGCGTATTCGCCCTGTGTCGACCGACACACGCTTTGTGTCGATCGACACTCTGCGAAAGCACAGACATCGAATTTTCAACAGAAGCTTTAATCCGAGATTAACAACATGAAAGAGCGATTTAACAAGCATCAATCCAATCAATTACATCAGTATTCGATTTAAATGCTCCAGATTCAATAGACTAAACCCTAACATGCTCTGATACCACTGTTGGATCGCCTAGGATCCAGGGTTCGTTATATTGAAATTTACCAACCTCGTTCTTACCTTTGAACTGGCAGCGGAATGATTGGTGACGAGATCAATAAGCGACTCAGATGCTTCGCCTCTACCAGATACACACGCACACAAACCTGGAAACCGGGATGCTAGTGCCGGATCTTTTGGGATCTCTGAGTTTGGTGTTTTCTGCTTTCTCTGTCAAGAAAAAGACGACGGCTACTGATCCAGGTCGAAACCCCTTAGGTTTTATTAAGACCTCGGATCATTCTTAACGGGCCAACTTTTAAGTCACAAATCGAAACAACTGTTTCGAAAACCCGAACTGTGTCGATCGACACAACACCATTTACTCGATATACACATTAACATGATCATTACCATAATGATCATTCCCACATTTTAGCTTCCAGTTTGCTTAGGTGTGTGACCCTATAGGATCATATAATACTGGCAGTAAGTCTACAACTTACAGATTGCAAGAGGCTTCTAGCAAAACATTGCAACCGCCCAGTATTATACGAATGTCTGATCTCGACACACAACTATTATCAGTAGTGAGTGCAAGTGTGATTTCAGGACACTTTCCTAACAGATTGGTGTGATGTGGTATGTTTAATGGTTTGCTTGTTGTGTTATTGACTTGTTGTTATAGTGGGCATATCGATTTTCCTATCCAATGGATCCTCGGGAGCGTACCGGTCGGTTCACGTACTCTCGGGTCGTGTACTGGCAGGTGTTAACCTACTGAGTGACGCCGGTAGGTGTGTGGTCCGGAGAATACGGGGTCATGTCCTAGGGCTGGACTGCATGGAAGCTCTGGCAATCTAGGGGTAGCCCGAGTCGTCGCGTATCGATGGACGGAAAACGGTGTCTTACTTGTAGTACTTCGTGTCTATAAGTAAGTGTCGAGGGAATCACTACCGTGGGCCTGTATGGTGACGGGTCGAGTATTCCGAGGGAATGGCGATATTGCCAGGGCCCGTAGGATGCATATAATTTATTTGTTGTGATAATGCTTCGGCTATTTATTACTGTTTGTGTAATTTTCCGTCATTGCTTGTGTTTGGGGTTGGGTTGGGTGGACGGAAAGTTACTCATTAGTTTGGGAATCTCAACTAATTGGGTCGATAATAGATCGCTCACCCCTCTCTTTTATCTTTTTCAGGTAACCCATAGGAGTAGCAGCTCGCATGACGTTAGGCCAGCCAATATTGTGTCGACATCTCTTTCGCAACGATATTTCAAGTAATGTTGTATGAATTTTAAATAAATAATGTCCATGAACCTATTGTATTTCCGCTTTTTTTAATAAAAGATGTTTTATACTCACAAAAGCATGTTAATTATATTAGACTAATCTGGTCTAGTATAACTACCAAATTTTGCTAAGGTTGCAAAGCCTTAGTCAAAATTTGGGAAAAGTTTAATTGAATAATTCGGTTTAGTTTGATGACTTAAGTTGTTAAGCCAAGCCGATTTAATCAAACACGGTAAAAATGTAATGGCTCTGATCCCGACTGAGGAAAACCAATGATCATGTTCTTGTTTGATTGTTGGTCATCGGTTGACTAAGGTCAAAACGGAGCAGGGGCGTTACAAACTCTC